>CM077343.1:6010881-6591075 GCA_039655645.1 Ammopiptanthus mongolicus
AATGGCAAATGACTTAGATGAAATTCAGCAAGTTCTTGAACAAGAAGAAATTCAGCAACTTCTTGAACAATTAAAAATAGTTGAAGAAGAACATAATCAAATACAAAATGCAGAACCGATTAATCCCACAAATGAAACTGAAGAAGTAGTGTTAAACTACAGTTCTTCTTCAGATGAAACAGACTTTAATGAAATACGTATGCAACGAGGAGAGTCAAGCGCTATGACACCCAAAAGAAAAAGAAAAGAAATATTTGAAATATGGGAAAATATGGAAAAAGATGCTATGCATAATAAGGGATATGTTAAAAATAAGAATAAATGGACGAGGATTCATGACGAATTTAAACCAAGATACGAAACACAAATATCAGCCAAAAATATATTAAATCTTGACTGTGTAAAGAATAAAGAAGCACCGCTTCTACAATGGACTAATGAAATAACCCTTTTAATAGTTACCGATGAGAAATTTAATAATCTAAATATGTTAGCAGTAAAAAATTATATTCTTTACAAAACAACATGAAATGTACAAAAATACTTAGATAGTATATCAGACGTACAATGGCAACAGTATTCAACCCTAACAACAAATAACCAAGATTTTGTTAGACTTGTTATGAGTCTTATTTATCAAGAATTTATAGGATACGCTAGTATAGAATATAATGCAGAAGTAAGTAAATTTTTACATGAAAAAGCTAAAACACACCTAAATCAAATGCAACTATGTGACATGTGTGACATAGAAAGTTTTATATGTGAATATAAAAAATATTACTATGAACAAAATCCCTTAACAAAAGAAACATATAAAGAAATATTTATAGACAAACTACCTTTTCCCCTCAACAATAAAATCAAAAATTTATGGGAATTAAATCCTAATGAAATTGCGAATACTTTAAGAGGAATTATCCAAATACTATACAAAGAATTAAGAGATCAATGTATGACGCGAGAAACCCTAAGACATTTATATAGAGGAAAAAATGTAATTTGCTGTGATATACCTGAGATAGAACTACCCGGAAAATACGGTTCTAATAAACCTATTAAAAGGCAAAAATACTACAAAAAAACCAAAATTAAGAAAGACCTATCCGAAGAAAAAAGCATATAAAAATACAAAGAAAAAATATTTTAGGGAACAACAAACACCTAAGAAATATTGTACACAAGGAAAAAAGAAATGTAAATGCTGGATATGCAATGAATAAGGCCACTATGCAAATGAATGTCCATAGAAAAACAATAAAGAATTCAAAGAAAAAACTAAAGTAGTAAAACGGTATATAAAATATATAATCTTGAACCACTAGAAGACGAATTAAGCAACACAGATGATAGTATTTATGAATATTCTGAACATGATGAATTATCTTCAACAGAAACAGAATCCGAATAGTACTTATATCAAAATTATAGTTGATAAAGGTAATAAAGAAACCGAAGCTTATATTGACACAGGAGCAAGTATTTGCTTAGCAACAAAAGCATTATTCGATAAATGGGAAAAGTTAGAAAAACCATTAAAAATACAAATCACTGATGAATCAATCCACCCTTTGTTTTGGGTAACTAAACATGTGACACTCCACACACAAAATAAACGATTTACTGTACCGACACTCTATCAATAAGAAACAGGAATAAATGTAATTCTAGGAAATAATTTTTTACGACTCTATGCACCTTTTTGTCAATACTTAGAGTATATTACTCTTCGAACACCATATATACGGAATATACAATCCCGCGAGATAATTTCAATACCAATTATCCATTCCTCTCATTGCACCTATTCTACCAAACAATCAGAGTTTAGCCAGCTGACCCGTGGTGATATATTTACCATCATTTGTCAAAAAATCCCTTATGCTTTAATCAATTTAGAACACAAAAGAAAGATCCCAGCCTATATTGACGAACTTCTAAACAAGGTATATAGTGAAAACCCTATTGAACTCATTACATTAAAATTGAAAGATCCAACCAAAGAAGTAAAATGCAAACCTATGATTTACACTAAACAGGACAGAGATGAATTTGCAGAAGACATTAAGTAAATGAAGGAAAAAGGATTAATTAGACCATCTAAAAGTAAGCACTCTGCCCCAGCATTCTATGTAGAAAACCATAGTGAAATTAAGCGTGGTAAAAGAAGAATGGTAATAAACTATAAGCAGATAAACGAGGCAATAGAAGGAGATGCATATTTTCTTCCCCGAAAAGATTTAATTATCGAACAAATTCGAAATATGCACTGGTTTAGTACTTTTGATTGTAAATTAGGTTTTTATTAGATATGATTAACCGAGGAATGTACTTTCTATGATAATGAAGCAATCACCAGGAATCTTTCAGAGACGAATGGATTCAATACTCAAGGACTATAAAGATTTTTGTCTTATTTATATTGATGATATTTTAGTCTTCACAAATAACCAATTAGACGATCATTTTAATAAGGTTGCTTTAGTTCTTCATAAATGTTTAGAACACGGAGTAGTCTTAAGCAAGAAAAAAGCTGTGTTAGCACAAAATAAAATTAATTATTTAGGGTTAGAAATTGAAAAGGAAAAAATAATAATCCAAAAACACGTTCTAGAGAAATTTCACAATTTTCCCACAAAATTAAAAGATAAAAAAGATCTACAAAGATTCCTTGGATTACTACTGTAAAGGATCTTGCAGCAAAAAGGAAAATTCTTCAACAAAAGGTAAAGAAAGATGCTCTCTGGTCATGGACAACAGAGGATGAAGCAATTATTACTAAGTTAAAGAACTTATGTCAAAATCTTTCTGAATTATATCATCCATCAGATGATGACTTAATTATTATTGAAACAGATGCCTCTAATGATTACCAGAGAGGTGTTATGAATGCAAAACCCCCTGAACAAAAGAAAGAATTATTGTGCGGATATATGTCGGGAACATTTTCAGGTAGTGAAATTAATTATCCCACTCATGAAAAAGAAACTCTTGAACTTATTCGTATGTTGGAAAAACATCGAATTTATGTGCTTGATGAAGAATTTATTGTTCGGACCGATTCCACTTATGTTGCAGGTTTTAAAAATATTAATCATAAAGGCACCTATAGCAAGAAAGATTGATCTGATGGCAAATGAAATTATCTGAATATACTTATTTAATATCCCATATTAAAGGAGAAAAGAATGTCCTTGCAGATATATTATCAAGAGAATGGAGCTAGGAACTGCAGAGATTATGAGAAGACAAAGGGAGATAAAGAAAACTCTTAGAGATCAAAAGTTAAGAGAATTAGACTTGATTGAAGCAGACATCAAGGTCCTGGACTTACAATTAGAAGCCGAAAATTTCTTAGAAAAGGCAATTACAGCAGAAATTAAACGGCAAGCCCGTAAAGAAGAAAACCAAAAATGGTATGCTATTTTTAATGGACCTTTTCCCGGAATTTATGACGAGTGGCGCAAAGCAGCCTCCCATTATCAGAAAGTTCCAGGAGTTATTCATAAGTCCTACGCAACAAAGGAAGAAGCAGAAAAAGCTCTAAAAGATTTTCAGATTGCCGAAGAAAGAAAGAAAGGTAAAGAAATTTATCTCACCAAGAACTTTTGCGAAAACTACTACTCTAACCCCAGAACCAAGGAAATCCTTGAAAATTCTAGAAAGAATCCCTTTTTCTCTAGACAATTTCCAAATAATTACTAGAAAAAAACATGAACTTCAAATCCAATCTTCAAAAGAAAATTTTTATGAGCACCTCAGAACACTAATCCATTGGACGGAAAAAGAGAAAAGCAATTGTGTATACATGGTCGATCGGAAATTATTTGCAACCAAAGCAGTACTTACACCTGGAGCCCCATCAATTTGTTCCAATTCGGATTAATTAAATGTCTTTATTTAAGTCCCAACCTTGAAGAAATTAATCTGTTTCCTTACCACTTCAAAGAAGCAGTCCAAATGTTTCGAAAGAATATTGCTGGAGAATGATCTATTTTCTTAAAATTTTACTCAGCCTATCCAGACTTCATTACCAAACAACCAGCAAAACACTTAGTCTTTATTGGTATCAGCAATAATAATTTCCCATTAATGGATGAACCTATTGGAGTAGACTATGATGAAGATTAAATTATTAATTTCACAGCGCATCAATTAGCTAGCATATACTCTCAATGTCAAACCATTGGAAATGAATCATTTATTAAAACACTGTACAAAGGACCAAATACTTTGCTTTGAAGCAAGACAAGCGGAAAGCCTATCAGAGAAAAGGACTTAGCCTTACTAACAAGCTTCAAGATGCCCTTCTATGCATTCGAAGGACCCGCCATGAATTATTGTTCAGCTGTCCTCAACAAACTTTGTTCAATAATTAAAGAAAATAGCAATTATGTATGTGAAAGATGTATAAAGCAATCCATGTCAGAAGCCAATACTAGCTGTCTGCCACAAGGAAAGGATTCCGAAGATGAAGCAATAATTGAAGAATGATGTAAGCAGTGACGACAACATGTGAATTTATTAGTTCTCTGATGTAAGGACTTACGTGCTGTAGGGACAATAATGTAAATAGCTAATAAACCCTTAGCTTATAAATAAGTCCTCTTATGCTGAGGCAAATCAGAGTGAATCATCTGGAGAAAAACTCTCACCCGAGCTTTCTCAAGTTGAGGAAAGCTATTAGTCTCCTCTTAAGAGGAAAATAGGTATCTGCGAGTACCATCCCCCTTGTAACCACTTCCAATAAATAAATTACTCTTCTTATTTATAAATCTTCCATTTACGTTTCAATTATCTTTAGGAATACTCAAAGCATCCTTCATTCACTCATTTACCAGAAAGAACTATTCATTCGATAATCTCAAATCATGTATATCTATACCCTTACAATTTTTTGTATAGCACTTAGAAGCATCATGGAACCTGACATAATAGAGAATAATGATATAGAACACCTTCAAATTACTGAAGAAGATGGAAACTACCAAGGAAGTATTCTTATTAACCCTCGTCTCTTTCAAAAAATACAAAAGGAAGAATTAGATCTTTCAAAGACTGCAAATATGAAAGGAAGAGAGAAAATAGGCGGAATAATGAAAAGGTTTATTTAGAAAGAAAATATTATTTGCTATGATAAAATAATTACGGAAACTCCCATAAATATAACAGAAGCTCAAGGCCTTACTAGTATCCAACTATTAAACCGAAAAAGGATCTCTGACTTAGGGCAAAATTTAAAAATAGAAGCACACAGACAAGAAATAGGATATATACATATAGGAGCAGTTCAAATCCTAATTAAAGCAACTTTTCAAGAAGGAATAGATTCTCCTATAGAATTAATTCTAAAGGATGAAAGAATAACTGATACACGAGATAAAATATTAGGAGTTATAGAAGGAAACTTAGCTTATGTAAAATTAAAATTTGAAATCCATCCAAATATTGGTATCCCTTTAAATACACAACGATTACACCAATCATTAACTTTAGAACACAAATTTTTAAGGAAAAAACTTAATGAGATTAGGAGATAAAATATTTTCTGTAACATACTGTGTGAATTATGCTTTAACAAATTCACATCATAGCCTTACTTTTAGAAATAATGATCGAATAGATGTTCCACAATTATTTGAAGACATCGGCAAAATTTATTATCCACGAAGAAATGAAAAACTGAATTAGGAATCTTCTTAAAGAAATCTGAATCATTAAAAATACTCTATATACCTAGGCCTATTACTTTTATAGAACCTGAAAGAAGTCAAAATGATAATATTAATAAACTAGTAATTCAAGTTAATGATTTAACTTTATATATAAAAAACAAAATATGATAAAAAATCAGCCAAGAATCGTTAAGAAACCAAAGAAAGAACCGGCATGAATTATTGTTATCAGGGCTAGATAATGAAAACAGCTAGCAATATAAAGAAAACTATAAAAGTATTAAAAGATTATTGCAAATCTTTAAAAGAATTAGATCAAGAAAATCCTAATAGAATAATTAAAGATCAAATAAGATGAGTTGAAACTCGTATCCAAATATTCAAAAAATTCCTTGAGACCATAATATCATGATAATATTTATCACTTTAAAACATTGGTTAAATAAGAATCGAAAAGATATAATATTCTGCCAAAATATTAAACCTATGAATCTCCAAGATAATTGGTAAAAGAAAAGTATGCTAGAACATCACTTAAAATTAGAAAAATGGATCAAAAAGAGACTTGAAAGAATAATAGCATGATGACAATAACGATGTTTAAACTATGGTTAAGAGAGATTAGAGAGGAAATAGTGTTAGATTTAAACTCAATAATCATATACAAGGCATGCTATCATAATTCTTTATTGCGGAAACATAATAACCATATATATAGCATGCATCTCTATTATCAAGAACAACTAAAACTTGATATCCTTAGGATCTACAACATGTTGATTTATCAAAGATATTAGGAATACCTGGATCCAGCATATGATCCTGAACTCAGCGTTCTTCTAAGGATGATGTTGATCACCAACCTTCACGAACGGAGGGCGGTAATCCTGAAACGCGGAGAAGGGGAGAAAAGAGAGACGAGTAATGAACACCCGTTGGCTTGTGGTTCTTCCTCAACCGGGACTCCTTATGTCTTAGTCGCTCTTCAGATGGGGAGAAGAGGCGGTATGCCATATATCCGGTGTATTGGGGACCATAGCCTATATATAGGGTGATGGCCAATTAGGGTTCCCATTATTCCGAAATGGGCCATCAATGACATCCACTCATATTTAGTCCATATCAATTAACTAATTTATTATCAAATCAGAAATTTAATTAGCCTTATCACCTAATTTGATCACATATCAATTAAGGCTCCTAATTGACAAATAGCTAATATAATTAATAAACGATATCTGCCCACATTATGATATTGGAATATAATTAAATACAAAATATTCCAACAATCTCCCACTTGGGCAATATATCGTAATAATTATATCAGAATTCTTTAGGCGCGCATCCAAATGCTATTTATCTTTAAATTTCCCCTTTACAATCTGGTCCACCTCATACATCAATAATGGGACCACCGCGGCTGTCGTCACTAACGTCTATTGTGACTAAACCCCGACGACCACCACATCAATGCACTTGATGACATAGATCGATATGGATGAGTGGCATGGAAATTTCATGCAATGTGATCTCTGAATCATGCCTATTTCCAACTGGTCCAACTTAAGTCTTTAGTGAGATCAATTTTGCAATTTTGCAAACCAAAGTCCTTAATGTGTAAATAAATTTTACACACAACAAGATACAAACATGTTCATAATGAACTCATAAACATAACTTTATTTCTGCAGAAAATCCGAAATAACAAAAGATTTGTATCTCAAATATAAAACACAAATAGAGACTCCCACTAAACTAAGGCATCTTCAGTGACAACACCCATATGAGCAACATGCTCGTGAAAAACCTTAGGTGTCAAGCCTTTAATTAGTGGATCTGCTAGCATAGAATTTGTTCCTATGTGCTCCATAGAAAACTATTTTTCCTGAACTCTTTTCTTAACTACAAGATACTTGATGTCGATGAACTTCGACTTTGTAGAACCCATGTTGTTGTTGAAGTACAATATGACTGACTTATTTGTCACAACCTGACATAAGTGGTATTTCAATACCTTTTACTAAATGCAACCAAGTGGCAAAAAATTACTCCAGTCATATCCTGTAGTCGGATGCCTACTATCTTGGCATCCTGTAAAATCGGAGTCAGAATTCCTCATGATCTCTAAACTGTTAGATCTCCGATATGTGAGCATATGCCCTTTTGTTCTCTTTAAATATCTCACATTCCTTAAGGTTGCTTTTCCAATAATCCTTGAATTGTTCAAGTATCTGCCTAATAATCCTACTATGTACGCTATTTCCGGATGTGCACAAAATTGAGCATACATTAGACTTCCCACAGCCGAAGCATAGGGAATCTTCTACATTTCCTAAATTTCCAGATTTTCATAGGGGCATTTAATTAAGACTAAAATGTCTCCCTTAAGTAACCGAGGTATCTCCTAGTTTATTATCTTTCATGTCGAACTTATCCAAAACTATATCGATATAACTCTTTTGTGATAACCCAAAAATACCTCGAGAATGATCTCTAAGTATCGAATTCCTAAGACAAAAGAAGCGTCCCGAAGATCTTTCACCACAAAATTCTTTGTCAGAAATTTCTTGGTTTCGCTCTATAAGCCTATATCGTTCTTGGCTAGCATAATATCAACATATAATACCAGAAAAATGAACTTACTCCCACTGAACTTGTAATACCCACAGTTGTCCTCGATATTCATCTCGAAACCAAATGAGACAATCTCTTGATGGGACTTGTGGTATCACTAACGAGACGTCTTCTTTAGCCCATAGATAGATTCCGTCAATTTTCAAACCATCTTCTCTGTGTCTTTCGACACAAAGTTTCCCGGTTTGCATTATATACATTTGTTTCATCAATGTTGCCATTGAGAAACACCGTCTTGACATCCATCTCGTGAAGCTCCAAATTATAATAAGCAACGTGAGCCATGATTGTCCTTAAAAGAGTCATTCAATGATACTGAAGAGAATGTCTCTTTACAAGCAATCCTTTCTTTTGAGTATAGCCTTTTGCCACTAGACAAAACTTTATAACTCTCTATGTTACCCTTTGACGCCTTCAAGTAACAGGAAAAGTTTCAAACCTTATTGTCTAGGTTGAGCTTGTACTCATACCTTCAATCCACTTTTCTGAATAGAAACGTCATATGGTTTGATGGGAGTTGATAGAATCTTCTTCCATTATACCATTTACCTTATGTTCCTAGATAAATACTATATAATTATCCAAAGTAGTATTCACCATTTCTTTAGTGGATCATGGCAAAAGGCATCGGCTCTTGATGCTCTAGTTCTTGAGGGTGTTGAGTTTGACCTTCAGGAATAATTTCCTTATCTTGAATGGGAAGAATAATAACAATATCCTCACAAGGATCCAAATTTGCTACACCAATAGCTACTGTATGAATTGGTTCAGGGATTAGAACCAATTCTTCCTCAAAGATATTGTCCCTAATCTTATCTCCCCCCAAACTCAATATCCTCAAAGAACTAGTCAGTTCCTGTCTCAAGGTTTCTTTAATTTAGGATTATCAAATTCATTTACCCCTTTGACCTTTCAGAGTATCAATAAGGTTGCCGCTCACTATTTGGGGGGGGGGCTCCAATCTCCTTTGCAAGACTCATAAGGTCTTACCTTAGTTGGATGTTCCCATACTTGAAAGTGATTGAGCGGTAACTTTAATTGGTACTCTGTCAAACATTTAAGCTGCAATCTTTAGTGTTACTCCCATAGTGACTCTGATAAGGTAGAATGACTAATCGTACTCCTCACCATACCTTTAAGAGTCGTTACTAGGACTTAACTATATTCTTGATAGCCATGTTCTGATCTATTTAACTTTAATGCATTTAATACAAACAATAAAATGTATAAGGCTAATGGAATCTAGGATTCCCTTATACAAGTTGCTCAACTCTATTTGTAGAGATGTGCCCTAAATGTTTGTGTCATAGTGCTCCTTAATTCCACTATCAACTTTACGCTTAGTGTCGTACGATTCCTCACTCAATGTTTTGTCACAAGAGTTCTCAATACCAAGCAATTATAGCTTGTCCAGCCCATAGCTTAATTGGTTCCTACAATATTTGAATTTAAAAAGACAAATTGAATCTATTGTTTCTACATGAACAAAATTATCCTGATTTGTTCAATAAGAAACCAAAACCAAATCTAAATAATGACTAAACTAAAATGTCTTTTAATTTCAAGTATTAGCCAGTAACAACAATCTGAAATGTCAACAACCTTTTCCTTTACTGACTTGGTCAACTCTAGTATAGATGCATCTTTCAGCATCACTTGGCCAATTCATCAGTTCAGACAATTCTTTATAGGCATGCCAAATATGATATTTGGGACATTTCTTCTTTAGATACCCGATGTCCTTATAAAAGAAATAATTGTGACCCTAGTTATTTCTTTTGAGACAGGCTCTTAGCAGCTTTATCCTTAGTTTTCTTTTATTAGCCCTTATTCTTAGAGGTATTTATCAAATGAGCACTATTTATCATCTCTTGCTTCATTGTTTCCTTTCTTGCACACCTTATGAATTGAACCATTCAAATATCATTTCTCTTTATAACAGTTATAAGCTAACTTAAACTGACTGAATTGTGCATAAAGGAATACCAAATGCTAAATGCATGGGCAACTTGTTCGACAGCCCACGTTTTAGCGCCTTAAGTTTATGAGCAAGATTGGACATTCCCATAATGTGCTCCTTAGGTTTCCTTTGTCTTTATACTTAATGAAAATCTAGCTCTCCAATGAATTCTTGTTTTCGTCTTTATTGCTTTCAGAAAGCACTTTTAATTTCAGCAAGGAAATCTCTGGCATTAATTATACCATCCAAAATAATACCCCTAAAGATCTCCGGAATATCGTCCTTTATGATCATAAGACTCGTGCAATTGGAGCGATCCCACTTCCTATACTTGATCCTCTCTTCAGAGAAATTGAATTTTGTGAGAGAAGGTGGTTTTCTCCATCCTTATGCAAGGTCAAGATCCTAGAACAATCTTAATGTTCTCCTTTCAATCCCAAAAATTAGTCAGAACTTTTGGGAATCGAAATTGAGTTAAATCAGCAGATACATAAGCAATGTTAGCTTAAAGAGAACATAAGTATCGTAAAGATACTCACCAAAATACCCCGTGCACCATTAATATTAAGTCTTTGGACAACAACATTAATTGTTAGTGGTATTTTATTGTAATGATCAAACACTGGTGATATTTTCTGTCAAACAACAACTATCTTTGGATAGTTTGTTATTCACATGAAAAGGATCTTTATAATCATTATGTGTTTACCATCACAGGTGTGAAAGCAACCCTGCCAAATATTAACCTTCCTTTGGGCCGATTAATATCCGCATGGATGTACACTCACATAATCTTTAATATTTCTTTTGAGTGATTTCCACTAGAGAGGTCACATTGGCGACTTCATGCTTTAATTGACTCACTCAAAATCCAAAATGGCAAATTGAAGACCCAAACAAGATACCAAGCGCACCATCAATTCCCAATCTTCGGATTGTAAGAATTAACTGCTAGGGGTACTCTCAACGTAATGATCAAATATTGGTGATAAATCCTGTCAAATAATGGTCACTTTCGGGCATCCCATTATCCACATGGAAAATACTTTATAATCACCACACATTTACCATCACAAGTATGTAATTATCCGGCCAAGTTGTGCCTTCCTTCGGGCCGACAACAACTCGCATGAATAATTTCATACTACATCTTTTGTAAATCCAATTGAATCAAATTTACGCAACAGAGGTTACTTTGGCAACGTGTTGTTTCAACCAACTCAACCAAAATTACCAGACAATTTTATTAAAATGGGGGGTCCCGAATTTGTCATATTCACACTAAAAACATGGAAACCTTAATGTTTAGTGTGAAAAGAACCTTAAAAAAAAAAGATTTTTCTAATACATGAATTTTACGAATAGGTGGTTCTATAGTTCTAACTTTGGTCCTTAGAGTCTGGACTTATTTCGAAATATTACACACAACCATAGGTAAACTATTAGAAGTGGCAATACTCTCGAAATGAATCACTCTAAGTTAGGCCTTCGTGATAACCAAACAGGATGTACATCCAGAAGGCTACCACTACTCAACCTCTTCCCTATCTCAAGTTGCACTCAGGCCCGGGTTTAGGGTCTCGCTCATAAGTATGTGAGAAAAGTATAACAAATACATTGCTCAACACAGTGAGACCATAAAACAATATGGAAAAGCAAGTCTTTTCCCATTCATCTTTATATAATATATATACAAAATTGACATCCAATCCCAGATGATTATGATTATGTGAAACAAAAAAAATTTCAATCAAAAAACATTAATCACGTTAAAAAAAAAAATATCATCATCAATTCATATATTCAAAGATTGAAAAACCAAGATAGATATATTATTTTTAACCAAAAAACCATGAATGAAAGAAACCTTATGAATCAAACTTTCCAGATTCACTTTCCAAACTTTCACCAAAGATCGAAAATTGATTATAATTTATTAATACAGAATCCTGGATTTCGATTTCGAAAGAAGAAGAAAATTTGGATCACGTACTGGAGGTATATATATTTAATACCACGTGCCAATTAAAAAAAAAGTATTTCCTTTCAAAATTCCTAATTTTCAAAATTAGGATTCAAATCAAATAATCCCAATAAATCAAACATGAAGACCGCTCTGATACCACTTGTTAGATTTAAACTCAATAATCATATACAAGGCATGCTATCATAATTCTTTATTGCGGAAACATAATAACCATATATATAGCATGCATCTCTATTATCAAGAACAACTAAAACTTGATATCCTTAGGATCTACAACATGTTGATTTATCAAAGATATTAGGAATACCTGGATCCAGCATATGATCCTGAACTCAGCGTTCTTCTAAGGATGATGTTGATCACCAACCTTCACGAACGGAGGGCGGTAATCCTGAAACGCGGAGAAGGGGAGAAAAGAGAGACGGGTAATGAACACCCGTTGGCTTGTGGTTCTTCCTCAACCGGGACTCCTTATGTCTTAGTCGCTCTTCAGATGGGGAGAAGAGGCGGTATGCCATATATCCGGTGTATTGGGGACCATAGCCTATATATAGGGTGATGGCCAATTAGGGTTCCCATTATTCCGAAATGGGCCATCAATGACATCCACTCATATTTAGTCCATATCAATTAACTAATTTATTATCAAATCAGAAATTTAATTAGCCTTATCACCTAATTTGATCACATATCAATTAAGGCTCCTAATTGAGAAATAGCTAATATAATTAATAAACGATATCTGCCCACATTATGATATTGGAATATAATTAAATACAAAATATTCCAACAAATAGAATATTGGAAACAACAAGAAACCGGAGATTTTATTGATGAATGTGTAATAGAAGGTATAATAGACTATAAATTAAAAATGCTAAAAAGAATAAAAAACGAATTAGAAAATTTTGCTGCTTGAGTCAAAACCAAAATGAACCACTTATTAATATAAAAGAAAGAATACAAGTAATAAAATTACAATTGAAAGATGAATACACATATCTATCTACCTTGTTAAAACACAAAGAGGAAGATTATATAGATGAACAAGTTAGAAAATTAATTGAAAGAGGTATCATCGGGAGAGAAAATAGATTAATTATATTAGCAAATCAACTAAAAGATAGATAATTCTATGATTGAATATATAGAAGAGCTAGTATTACATATGGCAGGAAAAATAATAACACTCATAGAAGGATTTGATGTTATCCTTATGTATGAAGATAAAGAAGCTATGAATTATCTTAGAAAAAAGATAAAACATTTTGAAGGAATAATATTACGTGAAGAAAATATAGCCCTTAAAGAAATAGAATAAGATTAGCTTGCATTTCTCGATATAAAAGACAAGATGGTAAAATATTTGGAACCATTAATATATTTGAATATGAGTACCCAACCCCAGGGTACCGAAACCCTTGAATTAATAAGGGTACTGTAACAGTCCCCATGTTAAAACTCATAAACTACAATTAATTACTAAAAACATAATATACTCATTTGCCAATGTCACCAAGTGAGAGAAAAATAGAAAGAACCTTAGAGAGAGTTTCTAAGAGAGAAAAATAGTGTGTCAATTTGTGAGTGTTATCCACAAATTGAAGATACAACATGATTGTATTTTTGTATTCTTATTATTTTTATAGTGGAAGTTTAAGTGGCCTACGGGTCCCGTGATTTTTTCCTTATTCACATTGATGAGCTTTTCCACACTAAAAATTTCCCAGTGTTACTACACATATTTTACGTTTCTGCATAGTGTCTATTTTGAGTTCACAGAGGAGGAAAATTATGATGGCATTTCCCAACAGTGGTTTCAGAGCTCTTGTATACTAGGTGCTATATTCATAAGAAAATTCTTAGTATGCTCTGTGGTTGCAGCATTGTCTGATCTTCCACATCAGA
The DNA here is from genome assembly GCA_039655645.1 of Ammopiptanthus mongolicus. Taxonomy (NCBI): domain Eukaryota; kingdom Viridiplantae; phylum Streptophyta; class Magnoliopsida; order Fabales; family Fabaceae; genus Ammopiptanthus; species Ammopiptanthus mongolicus. The sequence continues at coordinate 6,025,046 of CM077343.1, forward strand.
AAAGAATTATTCTTGTTGCTAGAAATAAAATGTGGTAGTATGAAAGTGCATTCTAGGAAAGTTTTGACTAGGAAAGACTTGGTATTTAAGTGTGTCCATTAGTGACCCACCACTCTTTTCTGGGAACTTACTTGGTGCACAGTTTACATACTGCATTTATTGTTCCAGTATACGGCACTACTCATATATACGATATTGGCCTGTGTAACTCACGATGGACGGAGCTATGACTCATGATGGAGATATGTTCAAGGTAACTGCGGATAATTACAACTATTGGAAGCCGATGATGGAAGATCACTTATACTGTAAAGATTTGCATGAGCCAATCACCCAGAAAGATAAACCGGAAGGGAAGACCGACAAAGAATGGGGCTCCAGAATCGGAAGGCCGTAGTTATGATCCGCAAATACATTGATCGCAGTTTGTTCGAGCATGTGTCAACTTATACTAATGTGTATGAGTTGTGGACAAAACTTGAATCCTTGATTCAAAAGAAGACGCCTAGGAATAAAGCCCACCCTGTCAAACGACTGGTGAAGTTGGAGTACTCGGACGGTCAGAACTTGATCGAACATTTAAATACCTTCAAAGGTATTGTGAATCAATTGATGAAGACCGAGATGAAGATAGATGATGGTTGCAAACTCTTCTACTCCTTAGTTCTCTGCTTGAGAGTTGGGACACTCTAGTTGCCACTCTCAGCAATTCTGCTCCAGACGGAAAGCTTAGCATGGATTCTGTTACAGATTGTTTGCTAAATGAAAAGTCAAGATGGAGAGAAAAGGGCTTGAATAACCAGTTCGAAGCCAATGTTGCTAAAAACAGAGGAAGGAGTAAGAATCGTGAAAAAGGAGGTCGTGGAAAATCACAAGGCAGATCCAAATCTCGCACTAGACTAAACTGTTATTATTGTGGCAAACCGGGCCACAGAAAGTCTGAGTGTAGATTCTTGAAGAGAGACCAACAGGTTGGAACGGTTCACCCTGACCAGATTAACCCAAAGAAGGAGGAAAATGGAACAACTATTGCAGTGGCCTCAAATGATGAGAATATATTTCTTGTCGGCGAGGAAAATTATCTGAATATTGCATCTGATGACTGCATTTTGATAATTGAATCAGGAGCATCCATCCACGTCACACCTCATGAAGAATTCTTCTCATCATACCAAAAAGGAGATTTTGGTACGGTGAAGATGGGCAACCAAGGGACAAGTAAGATCATCGATATTGGTGAAGTAACTTTGATGACTGAGAATGGTAACAAGCTGTGCTAAAGGGGGTAAGACATGTACCTGAGATGCGTCTGAACCTTATCTCAGCAGGCAAGCTAGACGAAGCTGGGATGATAAATCAGTTTGGTGAGGCAGATGGAAACTCACCTGAGGAAGCATGACTGTTGCTCGTGGAAAGAAGGAAGGCTCCTTGTACATTTATGCAGGGAAAGATATGTAAGGGAGAGACAAATGTTGCTCAAGACGCAACCAAAGAACTGTGGCATAGACGATTAGGTCACATGAGCGAGAAGAGTTTGGAGATTCTTGCAAAAGATCATCTCCCAAACATAAAAGGACAGCCACTTGAATCCTGTGAAGACTGCCTAGCAGGCAAACAACATAGAGTATCTTTCAAAAGATCGGATGATGCAAGAAGAAAAAAGAAGATTCTGGATCTTGTTCACTCAGATGTTTGCTCAACATCTGAAAGGTCCCTTGGTGGTGCCCAAGACTTTATTACCTTCATTGATGATCACTCCAGGAAAGTGTGGGTGTATCCATTGAAGACGAAAGATCAAGTCCTTCAAGCTTTCAAGGAGTTTCATGCTTCTGTGGAACGAGCATGTGGAAGAAAACTGAAATGCTTGAGAACTGATAATGGTGGAGAGTACATAGTTCCATTTGAAGGATACTGCAAAACTCATGGGATAAGACATGAGAAAGTACCTCCCAAGACACCTTAGATGAATGGACTAGCCAAAAGGATGAACAGAACGATTACAGAGAAAGTCAGAAGCATGCTTTCTTCAGCCCAACTTCCCAAACCATTTTGGGGCGAAGCAGTAAAAACTGCAGTGGATCTGATAAATCTGTCTCCTTCAAGACCTTTAAATGGAGAGATTCCAGATGAAGTATGGTTTGGAAAGAAAGCCTCTTATGGTCACTTGAGAGTCTTTGTGTGCAGGGCATTTGTCCACATTCCTAAAGATGAAAGGGCAAAGCTTGATGCAAAGACGAAGGAATGCATATACCTTGGTTCACCAAGAGATGAACTTGGCTTCAGATTATGGGATCCTGCAAACAAAAAGATTTCGAAGTAGAGATGTGGTATTCTTTGAAAACCAGACAATCCAGGACATTCAACAATCTAAGAAGTCAAAGACCATTGTAATACACAATTCAGGGGGAGAGATTCTTCAAAGAAATGTTGCTCCTGATCAGACAATAATACCCAATTAGACGGAGCAACCTAATCAGACAGAACAACCTGACCAGACAGAACAAAGTCAGACAATGCAGGGAGAACAAATGGAGACTGATCAGACAGAAGAAGAATCTCAAGTAAGTCGATCGACGAGAGTCAGACAACCTTCGAGAAGGTATTATTCAGATGATTATGTCGGTCTCACTGATGAAGGGGAACCTCAAAGCTTCATGGAGGCCATTGAGACAAATGATAAGGAGAAATGGATGCAAGCCATGGAAGAAGAATTACAGTCCCTGAAAGAAAATCAGACATATGACCTGATGAGATTACCAGAAGGCCGAAAGGCACTGAAAAATAAATAGGTGTTCAAGCTCATAACTGAAGAGAACAACACAAACCCCAGGTACAAAGCAAGAATTGTTGTGAAGGGGTGTAACCAGAAGAAAGGCATAGATTTCGAAGAAATCTTCTCACCAGTGGTGAAGATGACATCCATTAGAACAATCCTTGGTCTAGCTGCAAATCTAGACTTGGAGATAGAACAACTTGATGTTAAAACAACATTCCTACATGGAGACCTAGAGGAAGAAATCTATATGGAGCAACCAAAAGGTTTTGCAGAACCAGGCAAAGAACACCTAGTGTGTCATATGAAGAAAAGCCTCTATGGTCTGAAGCAAGCTCCAAGACAATGGTGCAAGAAGTTTGATCTCTTCATGACTCAACATAATTTCAAAAAGACGTCCGCAGACAACTGTGTGTTTGTGAAGAACTATGAGAATGGTGAGTGAGACGACCCGCCGTCCCATCAGTAGAACCTAAGATATTAACTAATCTTAATCGCATAATAAACGTTAGCACGCCTTATTAATACGAAGCGAAGCGAAAAATTGAGCGCGGAAGCAATCAAATACACGGCACACAACGCTTCAGAGTACACAGCTTAAAATATAAAGAAATATATCACATACGGCATTGCCCCATCAGTAGGGCTACAGTAATAAAGTACTACATAGTGTATATTAGTACAGACTGAAATCAAAATACATAACTAAGCCAAGAGACAGCTCTCCGGATAGCCACGATCATTGCCCAACCTCTCGAGGCTAGGGTTTGTGGCACATCCTCCAGCGTCAGGCTCATAAGGAATGCCGTCTAGCTCTTCAGCAACTGGTTCCTCCTCGGGGTCTTCCCATAAAATAAGAGCAACACATACAGAAAAATAGCGGGAGATAAGAAACATATATCATCAATAAGGGAGAGGGGCATCAGTACACCATTTATATATATACATCACACAACACAGATAACACATACAACATAACATTACCCATCTCTTAAGTCACCTATCACAATCATCTCAAACATCATTCTCTCGAATAAGCCTATAGGAGGAATCTAGTCCCTATGTATATGCTGTCTTCCCTATATGCATGTCGGCCGATACATCATGTCCCCAATTGGACATCCCCGTCGAGATTACGTCACATCGCATCACATCATATCCCGCCTCGGGATTTTACGTAAAGTCCCCAATTGGACATCCCCCTTTGGGACCAAATGCTGTGGTATGAAATGATATGAAAATGCAACAAACATCCATCGCAAGTTGATATCGGAACCTCACTCCTAAACACTCGTCCACGACCACGACACATCGCATCACATCAACGTCAACATTAATCATCAACATCACATCAGCATTAGCATCACGACGCCTTGCGTCTACGAGCCACAGCTCCACGGTCGGGACCACAACGATATCAACCCGAACAACGACGTCGCTCACCATACTCTCATCAACACTCAACCAACCAATCACAATAAACATCGCAACAGAAGATCTTTTCAGTACAGTTATCATCATAAATTCAGGCAATAATTCATCAAACAGACAGTTTACCAAAACAAAATCAACAAGTGATCAATTAAATAATTCAATACAATCAACCTCAATCAGTCTCATCATTCATAATATCAACTTAGCAGTGATAGCCCAAAAGTACCTACACCTAGGGTCTAGGCACTTTATTCAGGGCTCAACCTCTAGCAGGGTTTTAGGGTTCCCCTACACAGATATATATACTCTATACTAAGCTTGTCTTCCCGACGATATTAGTTATTTCTCCCCACCTTAGTGATTTCCTCGAGCAGCATCGGCTACGACTCTGCAGCTGTCAGTCAGGTGCGCTGTCGGATGTTCGAATCTTGTCCGATACTATACAACAAAACACTACCAGAAATCAATATAGTTAAATCAAAACTCCCCTAACCTTAAGACTAGGCTGCTGCCCCTATTTTTAAAATAGGCTAGGGATATCGAAATTCCACCAACTCTTGGATCAATGATCCTTAAGCACACCTAATACATAATCAATGATTAATTATCAAAGATTTGAACCAAAACCCCTTAAACCAACAAGGTAGGGTTTCGGCCATCACCATGAAAAATAGGTGAGAGTTTGATTTGGCCTCCTAATCACTTGGATTACATGATTAAGGGTTGAAATAGGTGAAATTAAGAACAACAAACAAAAACCCCATTTTCCCCCACAATGCACCCATTCGGCCCCTCTTTGATAAATATGCTAGAGATTTTATTTCATTACAAGCTCTTGGATTATGATAGTAGGGGATGATACGAGCTCATAGGAATTAGTTTGGCCTCAAAATGATTTTTCTACAATTTTGTAGAGATTTTTGAAGTTTAGATCTAGAAATTGAAATTCATGAAAATAAATGGACAAAATAAAGATTGAGAGCTCAAGGATGAAATTTATACCTTCTAGGTGATAGAGGAGGATGAGAGGACCAACTTTGCTTAACAAACTTTCTTGAAAAAGCTTGAGGAAGCTTGAGAAAATTGAAGTGGAAAATGGAGGAAGAAGAAGGAAGAAGAAAGAAGAAGAAGAAAGAAGCAGCAGATGGCCAACGAGAATGAGGGGAAAAAAAGTGAAGAATAGTGTATTAATAGGTGACTTAAGGCTTAAGAAGTAGATAAAGGTAATAGTAGGTAATTAGTAAAAACTAACTAAGGGCAATTTGGTCAATTCATATCCCGATAATTTGAAAAATCCTCACGACACAGATAGGCGTCCCCAAATAATTTAACATAGCCCTGGTATGAAAATTATTGGCTCAAGATTCCCGAAAAACCCTAAGACAACTCTAATCGTCTACTCGATCGATTTTCGGTCCGAATATAAAATATTATTTATATTTTTGGATGTCAGAACACATTTTAGCAAAAAGGTAGAAGATTGAATTTTAAGATTAATGGTTCTGACTGTTAGTCAAAATGAGGTCATGATAGTAGAAAAACACTATCATCTGAAAAACATAGATCGGGCTCCGTTTGAGTTTTCGGCCCAAAACTTAACCATAGTCTCCTATGATGGCGTAGAGTGTGACCATGGCCTCAGAATAATTTATTGAAGTTTCTAGACCCTCCAATAAAATACAATCACTTAATTACTGATTAATTACTGATTAATTAAAAGATTAAGAAAATCGGGGTGTCACAGTAAGTCCATCATACTTTTCTTATATGTTGATAATATGTTGATTGTTGGGAAAGATAAGACAAAAATAATTGCTCTCAAGAAGGCATTGAGCAAATCTTTTGCCATGAAAGATCTGGGTGCAGTGAAGAAGATTCTTGTAATAAAGATTACTAGAGATCGTTCTAGAAGAATGTTGTGGATGTCACAAGAAGACTATATCAAGAAAGTTCTTGAAAGTTTCAACATGCATAATGCCAAACCGGTGCATGTTCCATTGCCTGGTCATCTGAAACTAAGTAAGACACAATATCTAGGGAATGAAGAAGAAAAAGAAGAAATGAGCAAGGTGCCCTACTCTTCTGCAGTGGGCAGTCTTATGTATGCAATGGTCTGTACAAGATCAGACATTGCTTATGTTGTAGGAGTTGTGAGCAGATTTCTATCAAATCTAGGAAAGGAGCATTGGAATGCTGTGAAATGGATACTACGATATCTGAGTGGAACTGCCAAAAGTTGCTTGTGCTTTGGCAATGGAAATCTAAAGCTTCTTGGGTATTCAGATGCAGATATAGCAGGCGATGTGGATTCAAGAAAGTCTACGTCAGGATATTTGATTACTTTTGCAGGGGGAGCTATCTCAAGGCAATCAAGACTACAAAAGTGCATTGCTTTAAGCACCACAGAAGCTGAATTCATCGCAATCACTGAAGGCTGCAAGGAGATCTTGTGGATGAAGAAGTTCCTACAAGAGTTTGGCTAGAATCAGGAAAGTTATGTTCTCTATTGCGACAGTCAGAGCGCAATTCATCTCAGCAAGAACTCGACTTTTCATTCAAGGTCGAAATACATCGACGTTAGGTATCACGGGATCCGTGATGTGTTGAAAAGTAAACTGCTACAGATTGAGAAAATACACACCAAAGACAATGGTGCAGATATGATGACAAAAGCTCTACCAAAAGAGAAGTTAGAAGTTTGTAAAGAAGTTGCCAGCTTAGCATCAACCCCAGACTAATCCAACGATATTTCCCTTTGGCTGGAGGGGACAATTGTTGGAGTCCAGCTAATGTGAAAGGTAGAAAATTTTTTCAACCTCCAACCACTTACCCTTCAATGCATTAAAGTTTGACAAATTTGTCAAATTTAGTAGTTGGTGAAGGGGGAGGATGGCTCTATAAATAGAGCTTCTCCCTTCAAGCATTTTGAATCAGTTCCTCACAATCAAGAGGTAGAAAGTGAGAGAAAAATAGAGAGAACCTTAGAGAGAGTTTCTAAGAGAGAAAAATAGTGTGTCAATTTGTGAGTGTTATCCACAAATTAAAGATACAACATTATTATATTTTTGTATTCCCATTATTTTTATAGTGGAGATTTAAGTGGCCTACAGGTTCCGTGATTTTTTCCTTGCTCTCATTGAGGAGATTTTTCAGACTAAAAATTTTCTAGTATTGCTACACTTATTTTATGCTTTCGTATAATACCTATTTTAAATTTACAAAAGAGAAAAATTATGATGACATTTCCCAACACCATAAAACATGAATACAACGGTTGGAGGAAGCGAATAATCTGAAAAAGGAGCACAGAAAACTTGCACTCAACAAATGTGTAATGATTGTGTCATAATTCATAAAGTCGTATGATTCAACAATTGCAATCATGATTATTCAAATAAAAGATGAAACAAAAGATCAACAATAATAGAGAACAAATATTGTTATGATCATAAAGTGCTAGGCGACCAGGTCGGGACTAAATTGACGCGGTTTTGAAGAAAAAATAGTCACATGAATGAGAACGAGGAAAGAGAAACCACTACTATTATCAGAGGACACCGACATATGGTGTTCATCTGCCCGATAATCTGATATTCCTAGATGATTGGGTCGTAGACTCACAGTCATGTTGAATGGCGGATAAATGTGATTAGCTCTAATTATAGCTTCGTCTGATATATATATACTTTGGTCAGCATGCGTCCAAAGCCATGTCGGATGCTGTGTTCCTAGCTCATAAGTTATACTAGGGGACCATATATAATACAACATTCGTTTGCCACGTGATTTGTGCCATTTCCTATATGACTGGCTGTCGTAACGTAAGAGTGTAAGACCATAATGCAAATATATAGTGGTTTTTTTTTTTTTTTACAAAAGTTAAGAATAATATGAAAGTTGTTTATAATGGCAAAATTATTATAATAGTAAAAAAAAATCATTGCCAACTTCCCATTTTGCCTATTATTTTTATTACAAAATTTAAGTGTGTTATAGGGTTTAAATTATGTTTTATTAGTTTAAAAATGTAATTAAAACTATATTCTGTTATTATAAAAAATAAATTTACCATTTTATGATACAATAATTTTTTAATTAATGCAACCATAAAAATTCAATGGAAACTTAAAATACAAACTAAAATACAAAATAAAATAAAAACAAGAATGGAAGCCGACTTCCCAAAGGCACCCAAATTGTGGAGCATTCTGGGAATTAATTTTCTAGATGCTCATTTCAGTAATCTTTTTTATTATTCAAATAATTTTGCCGTTTATAATTTATAAATATATAGATTTTTTAGATTATATTGAAAATTTAAAAACGGATATAAATATTATAGTATTGCTTTGATAAAAAGCTTTGATATTTTACTAACTTTCAGAAAATTTCTATGGTTAAAGTTATAAAATTTAAAATAATTAAACAAATGTAAAATCTATATATTTATTATTTTTTTAACTCTTAAATCAAGGGCGTGCAAGGAAAAATGAGTGTGTGAATAAGTATTTCTTTCTAATTTCTCTAGTTTTTTTTTTCTCTCGTTAATTCGGCTGCTGGTGAAGGATTAAACATGAGTTGAAGCAATAAAAAAATCCAACGCAAATTTCTTTGCAATCACGGGCAAGTCCAAACAACGAAGTTTTCATCGCTGAGGAAAAAAATACCAACGAAGCCCAACAAAAAAAATCAGTAAAATATACAACAAAACTTAACACGGTTCAAATACAAATGATGAGAGATACTAATCGGTTCAAACCCATGAAGTTTGTGCATCTCAAATTTAACACAGATCCATTTGGTACAACAAAGTGGACACACCTATTTCCAGCCCATTTTAAATCCAACACGTCTCAAAAAACAATTTGTTGGAACCCACGGTAATTATGATCTTTGGCTAGCCAATAGATTTATGGAGTATTCTCGTAAGTTTAGATCCTTTAGGTCCGCTATGAGACTAATCTCCACTTAAGTGCTTAGTCATAGTTATGATTCTTTATCCTTCCCTAATGATGTATTTTGCGGAATTCGAACTGAGGCTCTCCTCTACAAGCTCAGCTTGCGTAATTAATTGATCAGTCACACCCATTGGGTAACACGTGTCAAAAATTTATCGGATAAGAATAGGGTAAAGACTCCCTAATGTCACGTTTTGCAGCCTATTGCACTTGGGAGAATTTGTAGGAGCAAAAGTCAAGCCAAAATTAAATCCTTATAAATTAGTTTTTTAATTTATATTTATTTTTCTTGGATTTGTAAATATTTTGATTTTCATTTATTTGTTTTATTTTATTTTTATGTACTTATTTTTCATTTATTGTATTTTTTTTGTAAATTAGTTTTTGATGATTATTTTATTTTAAATTTTTTCTTTGACATTAAATATTTTAATTGTTGATTTTTTTACATTACTTGTGACTACTTTAATTGATATTGATTTTTTTTACATTAATTATTTCCCCTTTTGTAAATATTTATTCCTGTTGATTATTTGCTATTTTTTAAAGAAAAATTAAATATTTTAAAGTTATTTAATTTGCATAATCGAATATCAACATGATAGCTAGTAGTTAGATATAAAGATAAATTAGAGAGTGAAATCGAGTCCGGTTAGAATGTTAGATAGATTAAGGGGAGGAAAAAAAATTGTACGAATCAACCAAAATGGTTTAGTTCATGTTGGTTCAAGTTGAACATCTTTAGATTACCAAACTTGAATTAAACCAACTCAAATACCCATTGTTTCCCCCTTATTCAAAATGCTTGCAGTAGCATTGCTACAAATAAACAAAACACCAAGTTCATGCTTGTGCATCAAAATTCAAATTGTGCGATTCTCTTTCTCTCTCACTTTCAAAATTTTGAAGCATAGTTCGAGTAGTTAAAACTCCATCTATTCCACCAAAACCACCTAGACGACCACAAAAACAACTAATGGTCATTTATAATAACTTGGATAACATTTTTTCTTAAACTAACTTTTGAGGTAGAGTTAGATTTAACTATTATTCTAAGGGTTTTGCTAACCAAATCCTGATCAGGATACTGGTTAAGGAATCAACAAAAGAAAATTTTGTCTTGAAAAAATAAGTGCAAAATTTTTCAATATACATTAAATACATTATTTTTTTATACAAAATTTTCATTTTTTAATTCTTTAACAAGTGATAGCATTCTCCTTATTCTAATATAAGAGACAATGGTAGGGATATTTCATCCATGACTTAATAATTTAACCAACAATGCATGTGAAGGTAATGTTCTTTAAGAATTTTTCCTCCGCTACTAATCACTCGTTAAAATATAAAAAATCGATCCGGTAGGCCCAAATACCACTCCAGTGCTCCTCCATAAAGCTAAGCATAATAATTTCCCCTTTTCCATTATTCTAAAAGGTCTGTTTAAAAAATAGTTTATATATCTGTATGGGGTTGATCCGAGTGTTAAAAAACTCAGACATTTTAAGAAAGTGATTAGGGGTTCGTATCCTGACTCTTGCGTATGAAGAAAACCTGATTGAGAGAGGAAAACCCACCTTGTGTGCCCAACAGGTTTTTCGATGGAGATTAGTCACTACTAACGGTAGTGAATACTTCGTATCTATGTGATGGTTATAAAAAAAAAAAAGTTTATATATTACTTCCAGAGTTCTAGCTTGCGATTCATACAAGCAAATGTCATTTTCTCGTCTTTCAAATCAATTTTTGGTTGTTCATTCGCTTCAATCAGCTCTTCCTCGTCCTCGTCCTTCTCCCTTCCACTGATTCCCTCTAACTATATTATACATACGTATCAATACAAAACAATACGTTAAATTCCATATTAAACAAACGTTTGGCTAGTTATATGTTTTAACTAATCAACGCAACAAGAGCTTCACAGAGGCATTCTTTCTTCACTAAGCTGCATCCTATTTCTTCCAATAGACTCATTAATTATTTGTGAAAAAATTAAATATCAACGCCGTACTTTTATATTTTTACGTATTTATTATTTTTATTTTATTTCTTTTCACATCATTTCAATAATATAAAAAAGACACTTTACATATAATATTAGAATAATTGAGCCCAACTTCACTTTAAAAGCTATCTAATAGAAAAAGGTTTGTTCAAGTATTATAAATGACTATTTATTCATATTTCCAATCAATATGAGACTTCTTTATTCTTTAACACATAATGTCATTAAAGAAACATTTTTGTTCTTCCCCAGAGATATTTACCTTCCAATATTAGAATAGAGTAATATATATAACATTTTTTTGAGAGGATATATATAATCAATTGATTTCATACATTTTTTTAATCAAATATATTGTGTAAAAATGATTTTTTTTATAAACAAACTATTGTATTACTTATAAGCACAAAGAATACTCTAATCTAATACATAAAACAACTTTACACCAATTCTTACAAGGGACACCAATTCTTGCCACCAGTAAGTGAAACAAAATTTCCTTCTCCCTATATATAAAATTTACTCAAAACTTAGATAAATGTAGCTAACTTCCATTGTGTCACCCATATGAGTTCAATTAATTTCAAGAGCTTGCCACATGCCGTCTTATCCAATCATTATCAAGACAAAGAAACCATCTTCGAATTCACTAATCTATATGAAAGATCTAGATGATGATATTACCATCAAGGAGAGTACTGAAGTTCATTGCATGGAATTTGTTTTAAGAGCCAATGTCATTGTGTAATAGCAACATGATCTCACCTCCATAACTAACGGGGCCTTTAGATGGAGGCATCATTAAAACACGATATTAGGCCGCTTTAGGCAAAACGGACAGCATATCTTTCCTGAACTTACTGCCTTTCTGACCTCACCTGACTCAGATTCTTAAGTGGTGCTGCCTTTCTCCTAACCACACATTATATTTAGTTTTATATTTAGTAAGAAATTGTTATTGACATTTGTTAGATTATATCATAAAAACAATTGACATTAAGTGAAGTTGTTCAATAGGTATATAAACTGCACCTTATGTGTTGAGGCAGATGTATGTGGCGCTTCCAACACCGCACTTTACAGACAATGATGGACTATGACTCATACCATGTTAGATTTCATTCTAAAACCAATTGACATTAAGTGAAATTGTCCAATAGGCATAGAAACAACATCCTCGAAATTGAGACAGACGATGTGAGACTTCCAACAACGATAATCAATCCAGTAGAGGCCCTGAGCATGATTTGGAGATGCGACCGCACAGGGGCCCACTTTGTAGGGGCACCAAATATTTTTTTTTTACTTAGTATATATATATACATTAAAATACAAAATTATATAATAAATATTTATATAGTTAAAAAATTTATATTTGAAACTTGAGGGCCCAATCCTTTTAGTACTTATTTTAATAAAAAAAATTTAAAAATATATTAAGAACCACTCAAAAGACTCTTCGTTTTTCCCTCACTCACGTATCTGTATCCGTTTTAGATTAAATAGTTTTGTTTTGATTTCTATTGAAAATGACTTTTTAAATAACCTTGACTATGAACAAATTATTAATGATTTTGCAACAAAAACTATAAGGAAGACAATATTCAAAGATTAATAGGACATCAATTTCTTTCTTCAGATCTTGTGATTCATTTTCTATCAGTGGAGGATACTGCTGATGTAGGGATGTTGTTGCAACATGTTCAGGTTAATCGTAACTATTTTTGTTATAATTCTATTGTAATTTGTTATTGTAATCTTTTCCTTTTCTTCGTAAATATTTTTTTCTTCACTTGAGGTTGTATTAAAACAATTAATGACTAGTTTTTTACACTTTTTTATACGCTTTTCATAATCAATATATATATTCGGCTTGTAAAAAAAATAGGATATCAATTTCTCAGTTCGCACAGGACACACAAAATCTCAGAGATGGGCTGAATCAATCCATCCCCAAATTATTCAAAAAATGTAAAGGAAAGTAAAGAAAACCACTTTTCACCTTTAAGAAATAATATGCGAGTGTGTGTGAGGTTATAAATGATTAAGTGGACCTGGCAATTAACTTACACATCTACTTATCTAAATCACAGTCTAATTGATACAACCCTAATTCCACTTTAAGTCATCAAGTTATCTGCGGTAGTGGTCCACAGGTCCAGGCAGCATGAGTGCAGGTCTTATTAGAGTTGAAATTGTTGCCAAGTGCTAAGATCAACAATGATTATGGCTTTTGTAGGATACATAATTAATTGTCAGTCCCAACTTTGTAGTGAAGATATAAACGTACAAACTGAAAATAATAGGTCTTGTTAAGGATATTAACTTTAGTTGGCGTCAATCGTGTTACTTATAGACTTTGATTATTCCCACAACATTAATGAATCATCCGTCTCAATTAAATTTAAGAGTACAATCAAGTCAAAATAATTAAGCTTCCTTAAATCATAAAGCAATGAACTGATTTTTCTGTCTTCCTCAAGGGAAGTTAATTATAGTTTATTCAATAAGCGAGCATCAACCAAAGTATGATTTAAAAATTTCATTTTCATGAATGTAAAATATACTAAAAAATAGGATTTATCTTAATTGAGAAGCTTGATGTTGCCGTGCAAGTGTCTCTCTTAATCGAGTAAAACAAATACCTAAGTACACATTCTTTAGAGTACACCATATATGGATGATCGTACGTGCTTTCAAAATTCACAGATATATTTACAAGTTGAGTATGTTTGGTAATTGGTAAGGTGAAATTGAAAAAACTCTCTTGCATTGAATTGAAGAATCAGAAGGCTATTTATACACTACAAGAAAACAATTGATTACCGACGGTATGGTACATTTTTCCACTAGCTCGGGAAATGATCGGATACTTAACGGCAGCATGGCTCTCTTCAGCTCGGACCTTAGTCCGTCTTCGAACCTTCAGCATACCTAGTCTTCATCCGGGTACACTTGATAAAATTGGGAGAATTTCAGCAGTGCCTCGAACCTCATGGCGTATTCTCCAACCGACTTCTGGTCCTGCTTCAGGCTTAGGAATTCTTTTTCTTTCTCTTGACGAACACTCCTTGGAAAATATTTCTCCAAGAAGCTCTCACCGAATACCTCCCAGGTCAGTAGTCTTCCTCCAGCCTCTAGCAGTCTCTGTTTTTTTTCCACCATGCTTCAGCTGCTCCGACTAGCATGAAAGCAGCGTAAGTAACCTTCCTATCCTCTCTGCACTGGATAGCCACAAAGACTTTCTCGATTTCTTGCAGCCATAACTCAGCAGCTTCCGGATTGTATTCTCCATGGAATTGGGGAAGATTCCCCTTCATGAAAGCATTCAGTCCAGTGTTTACAACTTCACCTCCTCCGACCGGATTCTGTTGTTGTCTAGCATCCCTCTCTTCCTGTCACTGCATGAACTGAGCATTTTGCTATGTTTGTTGCAGCATTGCAGCGGCCAAATCCCTCATGGCCCGCATCGCTTCGTTCTGATCTCCGCTACCTCCAACTCCCGAGGTATCCCCACTACTGTCGGGGCTCCCGGTTCCAACTAATGCTCCCCTTCCTCTACCACGTCCTCTGGCCATTCTTTCCCTGGTAAAGGAAGCGTTAGTTTAATACATAAGTCATTTGTTAGTAAGGAAAGAAAATGAAGAAAACAAGAGAAAAAGCAAGAGAAGAAGGCTCTCGCCCCGCGACACTATGCTCGCCACGCGAGCCAGAAGCCCTTTCGGATTCGCGACGCGAAAACGATGATCGCCTCGCGATCCAGAAGGTCAGACTGATCAGTAAAGAACAGCCCATCGGCCTTGCGGCCTCGCGATGCGAACCTCTACTCGCGACGCGCTCCAGAAATCTAGCCTGATCAGTAGGGAACAACTCCTCTGCCTCGCGACACGAACCTTCACTCGCTACGCGAGCCAGAAGGCCAGACTGATCCTTGAAGAACAACCTCTTTGCCTCGCGACGTGAACATCTACTCACCTCGCGATCCAGGAAGGCTAGCCTGATCAGTATGGTTCAGTCTTTCTGTCTCGCGACGCGAAACCTATTCTTGCCTCGCGAGCCAGACATAAACCACCTACCATATCAATCAACATACATATATATGCCTTACGAACAATGAAGTTATCGCGCTCGATAATCTTGGGCATCGGACACACTACCCTTTTTCTAACACAGTTAGTACCCAATGTGGATATAACTGTCAATGCTGGTGTACTTCCTAAACCTCACAGTCCGATATTAGAATCGATTGCTCTGGTACCAATAAATGAGACGACCCGTCGTCCCATCAGTAGAACCTAAGATATTAACTAATCTTAATCGCATAATAAACGTTAGTGCGTCTAATTAAAACGAAGCGAAGCGGAAAATTTAGCGCGGAAGCAAAACAATAAACGGCACCTATGCTTCAGAGTACACAACTTTAAATATAAAGAAATATATCACATACATCATTGTCCTATCAGTAGGGCTACAGTAGTAAAGCAGTACATACAAAGTATATTGTTACAAACCCAAAATAACAGTTCGAAAGATAGGCCGAGAGACGGCTCTCCGGCTAATCACGATCACTGCCCAACCTCTCGAGGCTAGGGTTCGTAGCCCATCCTTCGGCGTCAGGCTCGTACGGAATGCCATCCAGTTCCTCAGCAGCTGGTTCCTCTTCGGGATCTTCCCATTAAATAAAGTGACACATATAGAAAAATAAATGGAGATAAGAAACATAATTCATCAATATGGGAGAGGGGCATCAGTACAACATATATATATATATATATATATATATATATATATATATATATACAACATCCACACGGATAACATATATAACACAACCTCATCCATCTCTTAAGTCACGCATCACAATCATCTCAAACATCGTTCTCTCAAATAAGCCTATAGGAGGGATACTAGTCCCTATGTATATGCTGTCTTCCCTATATGCATGTCGGCCGATACATCACGTCCCCAATTGGACATCCCCGTCGGGATTACATCACATCATATCCCGCCTCGGGATTTTATGTAACGTCCCCAATTGGACATCCCCCTTTGGGACCAAATGCTATGGTATGAAATGTTTTGAAAATGCAACAAACATCCATCGTAGGTTGATATCGGAACCTCACGCCTAACACTCGTCCACGACCACGACACACAGCATCACATCAACATTCAATCATCAACATCAATATCACATCGACATCACATCATCAGCAGCATCACAACGCCTTGCGTCTACGAGCCACAGCTCCACGGTCGGGACCACAACGATATCAACTCGAACAACATCAACGCTCATCATACTCTCATCAACACTCAACCAACCATTCACAATAAAAATCGCAACAGAAGATCTTTCCAGTACAGTTATCATCATAAATTCAGACAATAGTTCATCAAACAGACAGTTAACCAAAATAAAATCAACAGGTAATCAATTAAATAATTCAACACAATCAACCTCAATCAATATCAACTTAGTTGTGATAGTCCAAAGGTACCTACACCTAGGGTCTAGGCACTTTATTCAGGACTCAACCTCTAGTAGGGTTTAAGGTTTCCCCTACACAGACATACATACTCTATACTAAGCTTGCCTTTCCGACGATATTAGTTCTTTCTTCCCACCTTAGTGATTTCCTCGTGCAGTTCCGGCTATGACTCCGCAGTTATCAGTCGGGTGCGCTG
The DNA here is from genome assembly GCA_039655645.1 of Ammopiptanthus mongolicus. NCBI lineage: Eukaryota > Viridiplantae > Streptophyta > Magnoliopsida > Fabales > Fabaceae > Ammopiptanthus > Ammopiptanthus mongolicus. The sequence goes on from CM077343.1 coordinate 6,041,904, forward strand.
TCGGAGGTTCGAATCTTGTCTGATTCTATACAACAAAACACAACCAGAAATCAATACAGTAAAGTCAAAAACTCCCTAATTCCTTAGGATTAGCTATTGCCCCTATTTAATTAATTAGGCTAGGGATATCGAACAATTCCTAGCTTTTGGATCAATGATCCTTAGGTATCCTTAAACATAATCAATGAAGGCATTAGTTCAAAAACAAAGATTTCTCCTACTGCACTACCCCTAGGGTTCGGCCCTATTGAATGAAAAATATAAAAAATAGCTAGGGAGCTTCAAAAATCCTCATTTCTTGGATATCACCCTAACTAAATGTGATAGCCCTAGATATCGAGTCAAAACATCAAAAACCAACCAAAAACCCAACCCTGCACAATAGAGGGTTTCGACCCCTCTATGGATAAATACCCTAGAGAGATTTCTTGGCTCTAAGCTTTTGGACCATACAAGTATGTCATGAACCTAGGCCATAGAAACTGGTTTGGTATCAAAATGACTTTCCTACAATTTATCATGGATTTTTGAAGATTTAGGGATAAAAAGACCCTAACAATCCTAACCATAGAAATCAAAGGAGAATAAAGAGAGATTGAGAGAGATAGAGAGAACTAGCTACCTCCTATGATAATCTCCTTCAAATTTGGTGAAGATTGCTTCAAGAAACTTCAAAGGTTTAAAGCTCCAAAAATGGAGAAAATGGTGAGGAAGAAAAGAGAAGAAAGAAGAGAAGAGGGAGAAAAGGAAGAAGATGGGTTGAAGGGGGGCTGGGTCTGATGAAAAAATGCGAGAGTGAGGGTGAAGAATAGGGTATTTAATAGGAAGTCTTAAGAGTTAAGAATAAGAATAGGTAAAGGTAAAAGTAATTAGTAAAAATTTAACCAAGGGCAATTTGGTCAATGCACGTCCCGACATTTTGAAATCATCACGACACTGATAGGAGTCCCCAAATAATTTAACATAGCCCTGGTATCAAAATTATTGGCTCAAGATTCCCGAAAAACCCTAAGACAACTCGAATCGTTTACCCAATCGATTTTCGGTCTGAATATAAAATATTATTTATATTTTTGGACGTCAGGACACATTTTAGCAAAAAGGTAGAGGATTGAATTTTAAGACTAATGGTTCTGACCGTTAGTCAAAATGAGGTCATGATAGTAGAAAAACACTATCATCCAAAAAAACATAGATCGAGCTCCGTTTGAGTTTTTGGCCCAAAACTTAACCATAGTCTGCTACGATGGCGTAGAGTGTGACTATGGGCTCGGAATAATTTATTAAAGTTTCTAGACCCTCAAATAAAAATACAATTACTTAATTACTGATTAATTAAAAGATTAAGAAAATCGGGGTGTTATACTGTACGTACACAAACATAAATTATAAGTAAACAATAATTAAAAAACAATACGAATAACATATGTATTAAATATGAATAAATGTACCAGACGCTCACAGTGCTCCGCCTGGCGAACGAAACCTCCTGTGTGCAGGCTCCCACCCTTCTCTGATGCCCTATTTTTCTTTGCTTGGGCTGATTTTTTCTAAAAATCAACAGTAACCCAGTGGCGGCATAGGACATCCCAGACTGCATCTCCCATCCATGAGGGTCGCTCGCCCCTCAAGCGAGCTGCCCTGGGCATATCGGATAAGCGATGGGAGGCCTTCATATGAAAGTTCCTCTCGATCAATGCTTCATGCTCGGCTGTCCAAGCAACTTTTGTCTGCATTAGAAATACATAAATACTAATTTATTATATTAATAATTTATATGAAATAATAAGCCAAAAATATTAAGTAAACTGAAAATTTCAACTTACTCTATAAGCGTTAAAGAAACTCAGCTTCTCATTGTCATTGAGCTGTCCCCAGGTGACCCAAGGATAATGGAACATTGACTCAATAACAACAGTGATGTTCTTCGAAGCTACCTTCGAAGGAAGTAACCTTAACAATAAAAGCATGTGAATCAATATCAAGTAAAAACATATAATTAAAATTGAATAAATTTATTTTATTAATTCTTACCCTTTACCAGATGGCCTGATGATAGGTCGACCATCGGCCATGACCTCAACCTCCCCCTCCTCCTCCTCCTCCTCCTCCACATCCGCCTCTGAAGGTGAGGGTGTATACCCTGGACTATACTCCTGCTCCTGCTCTGTAGCCTGATGACCAGGTGACGATGCACCCACACCAGCTGAACTAGAAGCGCCCCGATGTGTGTGTGTCATAAACCCCGGAGTGGGAATCATATCGATCCCGGATGCTGTGAATGGCATAGATGCAGCCGGTGGAGGCGGTGCTGCCCGCGGTGTATGTGGTCGTTGTGTACGTGCAGGAGGGCGTGATGGGAGTGCTGACATAGCAGGGCATGATGTCGAAGGGATAGACACAAAACCGTCTGCAACATCACGAGTAACAATGCGAGGTGCCCTGGTCCGACGACGAGTCGAACTAGAAGCAGTGTCGACACCCTTACCCTTACCACCTGTGGGTGGTATAGGTGGCAGTGGATCACGTCCTCCAGATGCCATGTGTCTATAAAGCAATTCAATTTAAAGATGAAATAATAAAATAATAACATAATAAAATAATTATGAATAATCATCTAAGATAGAACAATAAATATCTAAGTTTCATTCATCGTTTTGACAAGTTACATGATCTAATTATAAAGGTTACATGATTTTAAGCTTTATTCAGAATTTGACAAAAAGTCTCCATCATCTTCAGATCTAATTTTTATATTTTCTTCTCCTGAATCAATGACTTCGTCTTCTTCATCCAAATGCTCCTGAACGGATGACAAGTTTTCAGTATCCACTTCTTTACCAGCAGCTTCCAAGTCCCGTAAACCAACAATACGCTCAACTTCAATGTCTTCATTTACACGAGACATTTCATCCACTTGATAAGGCACATCTTCCTGTTGATCATTAGCTTCAATGCGACCCCTTGGTTTCGTCTTGATGACGACACACCAACCTCGTTTGTCCTTTTGGATTGCTGGATACGGGACATAATACACTTGTCTCACATTCTATGCTAGGATAAACGGATCAAAGTTCTGATATCTGCTACCCATGCGAATGTCCACCGTATTATATTTGAGATTTAATTTTGTGCCTCTAATGGATGGATCAAACCAATTATAATAAAATAGAACAATTCTTTTAGTATAGTCTAAAGTAGTATATGCTAATTCATATATATGTTGGATTACTCCGTAGAAGTCATCTTCACCCCCTTCTGTGATGCCCTTCACGTAAACCCCGCTATTAATTATTTTTTTACCCTCCGTCCATGAATGGGTATGAAATTTGTACCCGCTCACGAAGAATGTGTGCCATTCTTTGACACATGAATACGGACCGTCGGATAAGTTCCGTAAGTGTCTGTTGAGAGGAGTTGGTGCCTCACGGAAAACCTACGTATGGATAAATTCCTTATATTAGACGTAAAAAAGTTATGTAATCCTACATACAGAATTTGAATATACTTACTTATTGCCTAATCCACATTGGAAAATCTGCATGTATACGTGCAGACTGTTCTTGCTCACTTTCGTTTTCAAATAACAAGAATGCTCTGTACAAATTGGACAATTCATATTTTTAGCATAGTAATATTTATTATTTTATGTAATTGAAAGAAAAAGATATGCAATACATACTCAAGGTATGGCTTAACTACGGTGCAATTAATCAACACATGGACATGAGCTGACTTCCTCTCTGCATCTGTTAACCAATGGGTCAACTCCATCCCGGAATGACGACCCGGTTGACAAAAGACTGACAAGGCTAACAGATGTCTTTCACTTTCATTTTCCATTTCATTCCTACTATTTCTCGGTGACAACATGAAATTGTTGAAATAATGAGAACAAAAATGAGTTGTCTCGTGATGTAAGTAAGACACACAAATTGATCCTTCAGCCCTAGCCTTATTTTTCACCGTTCGTTTTGAATCACCCATGAATCTATAAAATAACACATTGATAGTTATATATATATATATATATATATATATATATTACATTTAATTTCAAATGGAAACAAATATATTTAAAATTGTATGATAGTTATATATACCTTTCAAATGGATACATCCACCTATATTGAACAGGTCCACCAAGCCTTGCTTCATATGCGAGATGAACTGAGAGATGTTCCATGGAATCAAAGAAGCCGGGGGGAAATATTCTCTCCAACTTGCATAGAATGATTGGAATGTTCTGCTCCATCATTTTCCATTCATCGTCCCTTAACGTTGCAGAACACAAATCCTTAAAGAATTGACTCAATTCAGTAAGGGGATTCAAGACATGGACTGGCAACGAATTAAAAGCAATAGGAAGTAAAGTTTCCATGAATATATGACAATCATGGCTTTTCATCCCATGTATCCTTCCCTTGCTGACATCAGCACATCTTGCCAAATTCGAAGAATAACCGTCTGACATCCTTAGTTCTGTTATCCACTCACAAACTAACTTTGCTTTCTTAGCAGATAAACTATAATTGGCTTTGGGCTTTAATATTTTCCCATTAGCAAGCTGCTTCAGCTCCAAGTCTGGTCGCCTACAGTACAAAGCTAAGTCCATTCTTGCCTTCTCATTATCTTTGGTCTTGCCACTCACATTCATGACTGTGTTGAATATGTTGTCAAAAAAATTCTTCTCTATGTGCATGACATCAGGATTGTGTCTCAACAAATTATCTTTCCAGTACGGGAGATCCCAAAAAATATTTCTTTTTGTCCAATTATGCACCTTCCTGTATCCTGGTAATCTAGACACACGACCATTGTCATTGACTTTGGGCAGCTCCATGACTCTCGTCCAAATCTGTTCTGGCGTAAACCTAGGCGGCGGCTCATCTCTTTCAACTTCTCCCTTTTTGAAGGCGTTCTTGTTTCGTATAAATGGATGATCTCTTGGTAAGAACCTACGATGCGAATCAAACCAGGAACTTTTCCCTCCATGTTTTAAAGTAAAAGCCTTTGTGTACTCCATGAAATGCGGGCATGCAAATTTGCGATGAGTACCCCAACCAGACAACATACCATAAGTAGGGAAGCCATTAATGGTCCACATCAAAGCTGCCTTCATTGTAAAATTTCGCTTCCTTGCAATATCGTACGTTTCCATGCCGGTCCACAACTTCTTCAGATAGTCGATCAATGATTGTAAATAAACATCAATACCAGCTTTCGGAATCGATGGACCCGGTATGAAACAAGTCAAAAACATATAAGGTTTCGACATGCACATTTCAGGAGGAAGATTATATGGGGTAACAATTACTGGCCAACAAGAATACGGCGTAGCCGACGCTTGAATATAAGGGGTAAAACCATCAGAGCATAAACCATGTCTTACATTACGGGGATTCGCGGCAAAATTTAGATGTACGCGATCAAAGTGCTTCCATGCTTCGCCATCAGAAGGATGGCTTAACACGCCTGAACTTGTTCTGTTCTCAGAGTGCCACGTCATTTTTCCTGCAGTTTGCATTGATGCAAACATTTTCTGTAGCCTTGGAATTATCGGAAGATAGAACATTGCCTTAACAGGAACTGGTTTGTTCTTACTTGTCCCGGTCCTACAAGGACAATCCCTCAACGCTTGACAAAATCTGCATTCAAGAAGCGCACTGTCATTTTTGCCGAATTCATTATCGTAAAAAAGCATGCACCCATTCACACAACAGTCAATCCTCTTAGCCTGTAGTCTTAACTTGGATACTAACCTCTTCGCTTCGTAATAATTTTTGGGTAAACCGTCTTTTACAGGCGTCACGTCCAAAAGCATTTGGGAAAAATAATCCAAACACTCGTCGGCAACATTCCAATTGGATTTGCAAGCTAGCAGTCTAACGCACATCGATAATTTAGAATCTAAGACGTCTTGATACAACGGTTTATTTGTCTCAATCAAAAGATTAAAAAATCTTTGTTCTTCCTCATTCGGCAATTCTTCGGTGTTATCGTAATCATGCGCCTTATTCACTCCGAGAGCATCACTCACCATGTCCTGTATTGACGCAAATTGTTCCCCATATCCCATATCTGCGCAACCGCTTAAGCCACTCGTGCAATTCTCATCAATCCCTAAATCAACATTTGGCACTTCTTCACCATGATTAATCCAAATCCAGTAATTGTCCTTAAACCCAACTTTATACAAGTCTGTTTTCACCTCATCATCGCTCTTAATCCATCGACATTGACATTTAAGGCACGGACATCTAATTCCCCCACCATCGATGAAACATTGTTGTCGCTTCGCTTGAGCAACAAATTCTTCAACCCCATCTATAAAGGATCGTTTCAGACCTCTTCTTCCCGGATATACCCTATCATACATCCAACTATGATTCGAAGGATAAAAATCCATCTTCTGCATGTTAAAAGAATGCAAAACCATTAAATTTGTACAACACGCCAACTTAGATATATCCACATTCACTTTATTTATTTGGTATGACCCTATCCCATTCGAGAAGAAACTTTTTCAACACCTGATCTTAGTATTAATAGTTATTACCTAATTCATATGCCTTATATTTGGCGAAATTTCGGCAGCATTTCACATTAGTCTCTAAGTACAATAGTTGACCGCAATACTACGGTCAAGTTTGCACCCAGAGAACAAAAGAAATTGTATTGGACCGATATTTCGTCAAACTGTCCTCCTTGGACAATTCAAGGTTCAATACAATGAGCGGCACCTGTATGTGATTACACGTCTGCTCAATAATATTGAACCTCAAACGGGAAGCTAAGGTTTTGCTTCAATATTAATAACTAGTCTAGAAAATAAAACTTTAACCTCTATGAGATAATTTTACTTGAAAGTCAAGTTCATGGGGTAAAATACCTAGGGACAGATCAAAGTTGCAAATAAACCAACAAGTAACTATTCAAAGTCTTATGAACCTTAACACCTATTTTAAGTGATAAGAAAAATTAGTATTGTATTCCTTGTTGCGGACTTATTTATTTTATTAACCTATTTTGTTATTTAATCATTGTTGTAATTTAAGTTTCAAATATTTAACCTCTTTATTCAATTAATCAAATATTATTTATTATTTCTACATTATTTAAATTTTTAATCGATTAAATTTTATTCACTGATTAGTTTCGCCACATCACGCTATCCGTTATCGAACCATCTGCAATTTGTCATGACCCCACCATCACCGTCCCGACTTTTATCTTAAATTATTTTATTTATGTTATTGTATTATTTATTATATTTATTTATTTCACTTTATTTATTTATTTGATTTTACTTGACTAGGTCCTTGGGTCGATGTTTCTAACTTAAACTAAAAAAAAGTATTATACGGTGACCTCCTTTATTTTTTAAATCTTATGTAATTAAACATGTAATTTACACTAAAAAATTCTTGAGTGAAATTAAGCACTACCACTACAAACATTCAAATTAAAACATCATAAACATAATTTAAAATAAAATTAGGGAATTAAAACAAATAAAAAAAACAACCTAAACTTTCAATCAACCTAGGCCCTACACAGCAAAACATACAATTTTACCAGCAATACATAGTTTGACACTATAATTTAACAACAGAATACATGCTCAATAACTACAATTTCAGCAACATAATACATATTCAATAACTATACAGTAATGCAAAGAAAAACAATACAATCCAATGAGGGCTTTTGAAATGACTCACTAGACGTGGAGGGGAGATGTCTAACAGGAAGGTAGTAAACAACGGTGAGGTGGTGCTGGTGAAGAGGAGGTCCGGTGAGCTTGTGCTGGTGGGGTGGTATTGGCGGTTGGTGGTGGTGGCGTGGAGAGGAGAGGAGAGGAGGGGGCGGCGGCGGAGGAGAGCAGACTCGGTGACTGGGGGAAGGGACGGTGGTGGAGGAGAGTCGCGGAATGGGAGGAGGAGGGGGAGGGGGTCGCGGGAGAAAGAGAGAAATGAGGGGGAGAAGCCGCGAGTCTGATATAAGTTGAAGGTTACCAACGGCTATGACCGTCGGTAAGGTTACCGACGGCCAAGACCGTCCGAAATTGATCGGATTACCGACGGTCTAAGCCGTCGGTAATTCTAAAATACCCTTACCAATGGTTTAGGCCGTCGGTAAATTGAAATGTGACCATTACACAATACCATTACCGACGGTTACGGCCGTCGGTAATTGAGCTGGAACATTTGCGCCAAAAAATACCGACAGATTTTTCGACGGTCTAGTGCTCGGTAAATTTAGCCGTCGGTAAAGTCACTGCCCATTTTCCGACGGCTTTGCCCGTCGGAACGACTTCAATTACCGACGCCATAATGGCCGTCGGTAATAATCCGTCGGTATAACCGGATTTTCTTGTAGTGTATAGGCTTGATTACAAGAGTTACGCTAATTAACTACTCTAACTGATATTAACATAATCAGTTATTAACTAACTAACAAAGAGTAAACTAACTCTAACATATCCTCCCTTAATACTGAATTTGCAGCTTTGCAAATCAGTTTATTCATACAAGTTGATCATGCCTAATCTAGCTCTAAGATCAGCAAAAGACTCAAACTTCAAACGCTTAGTCATGATATCAGCAATCTGCTCTTGAGAAGCACAATACACCAAATCAATAACTTCATCCTTGCTTAGATCTCTAAGAAAATGCAATCTCACATCTATGTGTTTGCTTCTTCCATGCACTTTCTTGACAACTTGATAGTCGAACTGTTGTCACAAAAGACAGTTGTAGGCGTCAACTGTGCAAGCCCGAGCCTCTCCAAAATCCTTCTTAACCATACAGCTTGACAAGCACAGGAAGCAGCTGCAATAAACTCTGCTTCTGTAGTTGACACGGTCACTACTGGCTGCTTTCTTAAAGACCATGAAATTGCATCTGAACCAAGCATAAAGACATATCTAGAAGTGCTTTTTCTGTCATCCAAATCTCCAGCATAGTCACTGTCTGAATAGGCCAATAAATCACATCTTTTGCCTCTTGTGTACATGATTCCCAGCTCCAAAGTACCCTTCAGATATCTAAGAATCCTTTTAGCAGCAACCAAGTGTATTTCTTTAGGCTTCTCCATATACCTACTGTCATATCAAATTCTCTCTTCATAGACTCCTTGAAATCTTCAAACATCTCTTCATCATTACTAGTGAAAATCAGATCATCTACATACAGTCTTACAATCAACAACTTGCCTTTGTTTTCTGTCTTAACAAACCGTGTATGCTCATGAGGACATTTTTCAAAACCTTGCTTGTTGAAGTAAGAGTCAATTCTGTTGCTCGAGGGGCTTGCTTGAGTCCATACAAGGCTTTTTTAAGCTTGTAGACCTTGTCCTTCTCTCCCTACTTCTGATATTCCAGAGGTTGATCAATATACACTACTTCATTCAGCTCTCCATGCAAAAATGCACTTTTAACATCAAGCTGAAATACATTCCAACCTTTAAAGGCTACAAAAGCTAATATGGTTCTGATTGTGTCCCATCTAGCCACAGGAGCAAAAATCTCATTGTATTCAATCCCATGCTGCTGTGAATACCCCTTTGCAACAAGCCCTGCTTTATACTTTTCAACTTTTCCATCCTCATTGCATTTAGTCTTGTAAATCCATTTCACTCCTATTATTTTGGCATCCTTAGGAAGATCTGTCAGCTCCCAGGTGTTGTTCCTTTCAATAGCATCAATTTCTGCATCCATGGCCTTTCTCCAAGCATTATTTTTTACTGCCTCTTCATAGGTAGTAGGGTCTTCTGCAGCACTAAACACTGTCAAATTGTGCAGTTCTTCATTTGTCACAGTCTTCTAGCCAAGCTGGTTGTCTTATGGTCCTCCTTTGAACTGAGTTAGGAGTTTGTTCAGCTTGTATATCAGCCTGCTGATCTGGTAATTTGATTTCATCAGTCTCAAGTTCATCAATGTGCTCTGCCTCCCCTAAATCTTTTGTATTGTTATCATCTTCTGTGCATACTGCTGGCAGTTTTCCTCCCTCTATTTCTGCCTTTTTCCACTGCTATTTTTTTGATTCAGCAAAGATCACATCCCTGCTTACAATGACTTTCTTTGTGATAGGATCATAGAGCCTATAAGCCTTAGACTCCTCACTCACCCCAAAGAGAACACACTTGATACTCTTGTAATCTAACTTCTTTCTTTGTGCATCAGGAACATGAACATGAGCCACACAACCAAAAATTCTAAAGTGGTTTACTGAAGGCTTGATTTTACTCCAAGCTTCCTCAGGCATGACATTTTTCACTGCTAGGGTAAGACTTCTATTCAACACATAGATTGACCACTTCACGGCTTGAGGCCAAAACCTTTTAGGAACATTCTTTTCTGACAACATGTTTCTTACCATATTCATGATGATACTGTTTTTCCTCTTTCCTACTCCATTCTGTTGTGGAGTATATATATGTTGTAGTGAGTTGTCTCCTATTGCCATTGTTACTGCAGAAGCTATCAAATTCAGTGGAATTAAACTCTCCACCCCTATCAATTCTTAAACAGCAAATTGAATTTCGAGATTCTTTTTCAACCATGATCTTAAACTTCTTAAAGACATCAAAGGCAGCATATTTTTCTGATAAAAAATAAACTCATGCTTTCCTACTGAAGTCATCAATAAAGGTAATGAAATACCTTTTGTAGCTATTAGATTTTGGTTTGATGGGTCCACAGATATCAGAGTGAATGAGCTCCAGTCTTTTTAGAGGCTCTCCAAGAACTCTTCTTTGGAATGACCTCCCTATGTTGCTTTCGCACCATGCAGTCTGTACAGACTTGAGATGACTCTTTAAGGCTTGGCAAACCTTTAACCATGTTCTTTTGTGCGAGAACTCTCAATCCTTTGATACTCAAATGACCATATCTACAGTGCCATAGATATGTGCTGCTATCATTCTCCAATTTGAAACAGGATGGGGAGATAGCATGAGCAGCAATAGCAAACATTCTGTTGGTAGACATTTCACTAGACATGATAAGGCCTTTTTCATTATGAAAGACCTTACACATATTTTGATGAAATACTACAGTAAGATTTTTCTGTTGAAGCTGTCCCACACTCAAAAAATTGTTCTTCAATTCAGGGATAAAGAACACATCAGTAATTACCTGAGTTATCCCATCAATCCTCAACTTCACACTTCCTTTTCCTTTGATTGCCATTCTTGAATTATCACCCAGCTTAACAAATTCTCTGAATTTGTCATCAAAATCAAAGAACCAATCCTTGCTTCTACACATATGATTGTTGCATCTTGAATCAAGAAACCAAACCTTTCCTCGAGTAGTATCATTAACCTCTTCAAATGACATGAGCAACATCTCCTCCTCTTCATCAAACTCAACATAGTTTGCATGCGCCTCCCAATTTGGACATTCATACTGAAAATGCCCCAATTTGTGACATTTCCAGCATTCCACAATATGCTTGTTAACAGGTTGTCTCCTTCTGCCTCTACCTCCTCTATAGCCTCCTCAACCCCTACCTCTTCCTCCTGCATATGACACTTTCAGAGCTTGCTCATCTTCTTTAACTGCATTGCCTTTCATCCTCTGTTCATGAACCAAAAGGCTGCTTTGCAGTTCATCACCAGACATTTTCTCCACATTACTAGACTCCTCAATGGAACATACAACATAGTTGAATCTTGAAGTCATGGACCTGAGGATCTTTTCTACAATCACAAGTTGCTCCATCTTCTCACCATGGGCCTTCAATTTGTTTGCAACAACCAAATTTCTTTCAAAATACTCATCTACTGTCTCCCCTTATTTCATGCCAAGAACTTCAAATTCCCTTCTAAGAGCTTGTAACTGAGCTCGCTTTACCTTTGTGGAACCCTGATACTTCTGTTTCATTGAGTCCCAAATGTCTTTGGCGGTTTCTTTGTTGAGGATGGTCTCGATAATGTTCCTATCAATTGATTGGAACAGATAATTCTTTACTTTGAGATCCTTCAGTTTGCTTTCTTCAACAATCTTCAACTATTCTTGACTTGCCCCAACTGGGAACGAAGCAATTCCAGTTTCCACCAAGCTCCAATACTCGTTTGATCGAAGAAGATTCTCCATAAGCATTTCCTAATGGTCATAGTGACCATCGAACTTTGGAATTACTGGTTGAACTGTAACGGCCCGAACTGCTTTCAGGATTGCCGATTGTCCCCCAAAAAAACCAACACGGGTCTTTCCAGCATGCTTTGTCCTCACTCACACTCTTTCTGGGAAACTTCCCAGAAGGTCACCCATCCCATAATTACTCCAAGTCAAGCACGCTTAACTATGGAATTCTTATGTTCAGGGCTCCCGAAAAGAAGATGCATCTTGTTGATATAGGTAGTACCAATCAATTCTTATAAGCCTTCCTTCAACTGTATAGTCTCATACCTGCGCAGTCTCAAGATCCCTCTCATTCCGATGTGAATTCGGTTAATTCTTGTACCCTTTTGCCTAGAAGTCTGCCAGGAGCCTCTCCTTGTTCGTGCCTCATACACCGGCGACCATTCCCCTCCCTCGTCAGCCTCAGGCGTTACATGCCCACTAGCTTCCGCCTGATTCGTCCCCGAACCATATCGTACTGGGAGAGGTCCGCTCTGATATCATTTTGTAACGACCTGGACTGCTTTCAGGATTGTCGACTGTCCCCACAAACCAACACGGGTCTTTCCAGCGTGCTTTATCCTCACTCACACACTTTCTAGGAAACTTCCCAGAAGGTCACCCATCCCATAATTACTCCAAGTCAAGCACACTTAACTATGGAATTCTTATGTTTTGGGCTCCCGAAAATAAGATGCATCTTGTTGGTATAGGTAGTAACAATCAATTCTTATATGCCTTACTTCAACTGTATAGTTTCATACCTGCACAGTCTCAGGACCCCTCTCATTCCGATGTGAATTCGGTTCATTCATGTACCCTTTTGCTTAGAAGCCTGTCAGGAGCTGCTCCTTGTCCGTGCCTCATGCACCGGCGACCACTCTCTACCCTCGTCAACCTCAGGCATTACATGAACAAAGTTACCTCCATCTGTTATGGATGTCTCTAACACTTCATCACTCTCTTTTTCTCTACTCACTCAAATAGATACTAATTGTTTGGTAATTGGTAAGGTGAAATTGGAAAAACTCTCTTGTATTGAATTGAAGAATCATAAGGCTATTTATAGGCCTGATTACAAGAGTTACTCTAATTAACTACTCTAATTGATATTAACAGAATCAATTATTAACTAACTAACAAAGAGTAAACTAACTCTAACAGAGTACAATAATAACAAATTGTGTTTTTTTTTTAAAATGATAAAGGTTTAAATATTGAAGACGTCACTTTTGAAAAATAGTTAATTCCTGTTTGGATAGGATTTCTTTCAACATTAACGGGATATTTTGACTTCTCGAGACATTTTTTGTGGAAGTTGCTCTTTTGATATTTCCCGTGAACTTGATTGAAAATCCATTTGCATTGAGAATAATTTAAAATAAACAATCTCGTAAGTGTATGGCTTCATGTGTCCAATAAAGTATTAATCTCACCTTCCCAGAGGGAAAACTAAAAAAATCACAAATTCACAGTTTTTTTTTTTTTGACTGAAGATTCACAGTTCTATGTTTTGGAAAATCTACAATTAAACTAACATATGTTTAATGTACTGAACATCAATCATCAAGTAAATATATGAGTTATTATAGGAAACAGGGTACTTATCTTTTTGTTTTTCTCAACGACCACAAAGAAAATATTTAACTTGTGGTTGTTGGAAAGGACATAAAGTCGATCACAAGGCCAATCAATTATTCTCATTTGAAAGAATTTTAACTTTTTTTTATCAGAAGTGATTTTTTTGGGTACTTAAGTTTTTTTTAATAGTATTAATTTATTACTTCATCCATCTCATTATATATATCACATTTATAAAAAAAATTTATCCCAAAATATATGTTATTTTCTATTTTCAACGTAATATTAAATAATTTCTATCAATTGTATCCTTACATAGTTCACTTTGCATTTATGACAATAGTTAATACATCAATATTAAAAACGTTAATTTGATAAAATTATCACTCTCTTTCTTTCATTTATTGCTTTTTCTTAAACTACGTGATTTAGTCATATGACGTATATATTGCGACGAAGGGAGTAGTAATTTAGCTCATTTGATTAAGATGAGTGAAAATTTAAGTAAAAGTTTCTGCCTCAAATCGTAACGATTATGTGTTGGAAATTTATACTCCAAACTATTATATGTGGTTCATATTCTATTAACAATTATATTAGTTATTTAATACTAAGGGATTAAATATTAGTGATATACCAACATGTGATTGGTCCGAGTGGTAAGGGACTCAGACACCTTAACTAAGTGATCAGGGGGTTCGAATCCTGGCTCTTATGTATGGAGAAAACTTGGTTGGGAGGGGAGAACCCCACCTTGTATGCCCAACAGGTTCCCTGTCGAAGATTACTCACTGCTAACGATGGTGGATACTTCGTATCTATTTCATGATTACCAAAGAAAATATTAGTGATATAATTATAAGTGGGCCTATTAGACTACCAAAGGAATCTAATAGGATTTAATGGGCCGTGGGGATACCAATGCTGGCCCATTAGGAGATAATGGGAACCCTAATATGGTTTTTTTAGTAAGCAACGGTATATTGATAAGAGTATAGAGGGTACTCTAACCCATTTACATGAAACAAGAAGAGGAACATGTCATATGTAACTAAGATACTACCACTATGAAACATAAACAATATAAGTATTACAGAAGCCATGCCCCTAAAGAACCACAACCAGCAGAAAACTTGGACTATAACCAAGACATATACCTTAGAAGAACCAAAAATATTTAAGAAAAAGAACATAATCCACCCAAAGACAATTTCTGAAAAAGATTCTTGGTAACAAACCCAACCCCTCAAATAACCACCAAGCTCTTAAAGATGACTAGAACCCATACTGTAGAAGTCCTAAGATGAACAAAGTCATACCACTAGTACAGAAAGCACTTTTTACATTGGTTAAAAAATACTTTTAACATCGGTTATAGTGGCGACGTTAATTAAAGGGATGTTAAAAGTGTGACTTTTAACATTGGTTGTAAACCGATGTTAAAAGTTTAATTTTAACATCGGTTAATAAAAAATCGGATGTTAAAAGTAAACTTTAAACATCGGTTATATTAACACCCGATGTTAAAAGTGTGGTCTCAGTCAGAGATGTGCTCTGTTCAGTACACTTTTAACATCCATTGTATCTGAAACCGATGTTAAAAGTCACACTTTTAACATCGGTTTTAGTAACACACGATGTTAAAAGTGTACTTTTAACATCGGTTATTAGAACAACCGATGTTAAAATTAATTTTTTTTTAAATGGTCTGTTACATTTATAGTTCTTTCCCGCCCTGCATATCAATCAGTATATCATCCATAATTCAGTACAGAACATAATGCCAGAAACAAATTCAAACATGTAACTCATATAGATTGTTGTTCCGGAATTACAATATTACAATACTAGTTACACAAGTTCAGAATAATTAAACTATATTATAATGACATTACATATATACAGTGTTATAAGTGCAATAACCTAAAGTCCAAAATGTGTCACATGCAATACATACAAGTGCAAAAATCATATACAATCTACATTATGCTGCCTAGTATACTCATAAAAGAAATTAGCAAAACGATCCCTCAGGTCTTTCATCTCTTCTTTATCAAGTGGAGTTTGATCGTCAAAAGCCTGCACAAGTTTAAATAAACTCAACATTAAATCATCAACCAAAACAAAATATAATTTAACTTGTGCAAAACTTTATATTTATTACCTGTTGCCATCAGTCAATAATAGTGGCGGAGACCACGTTCAACATATGTTTCATCACGTAGTATCCACACTCCCAGCCGCCAGCTTGTCTACGAGACTACAAGACAATATGAAATTAAATATCAAATACAGTACTAATATAATAATAATTACTGTTGTACTTTTTTTGTAAGAAATAATAAACTACTTACGAGTGGGATAATCCATTCAGACTTTCTTTTTGACTTGGATGGCCTACTTTTACCATCTGCACAAGCCATGCTACTTGCAACCATAGCTCTATGATTAAAAATAATAATGTCAATTATGTTCATGTAATAAAGCAAAAGCAATTTGAATTACAAATTACAAATTAAATTAAAGCTTACATGTCAATCGCGTCCTTCAATTCAGATGTCGGACTATAGTGCAACGAGCATAAGAAGACGACACGATACTGGCTAGGATGAAGTATGAGCAACTGCCAATGACCACTCCTAAGTATTGGTGCTAGATAAATATCTTTCTTTGTTTGACGAAGTAGCTTCAGGATGTATGTCTTCATCGCATCCCCATTAGTGCAATAATTTCCCTGAATTACGCTTGGGTCTAAGAATCCATACGTATTCTGGTTGCCTCTTTCCATACATAAGCGATGAAGATACCTAAGATATTAGAATAAAATAATGTTAAATACCAAAGACATTGAAATAAATTATAGAATTAAAATACCTAAGATGCATGTCAACAGTGTACTTACGTGCACCACATACTCAGAACGGTATTGGCTAGCCAATTACCCGACAGACATATGTCACCTATATCCTTCCCAGAGAAAAAAAAGACTGGCAAGTCGCAAGCGCCTTCGTGTTCCAAGGGAATAGCATACTCTTTATCCGGCGCATCCGCAGCAAATGCGGCCAAATGAGCTACATTCGATCTTAGCTTTTTATCAATGTTCTAAGCAACAAAGATAAAGCATTAGTTAAGTAATGTCATTTGTAAATAAATAAGACATAAGTAATTAAATGATTAATATGAAATTAATATGCATACCTGGGATAAAGGCATCTCAACTGGCTTATGTGCATCCTCACAGCTCCCAACGGTGCTCACATGCTGAGAAGGTTGGCTCATTGGGCTTGGTTGGGAAATTGTAACCCCCCTAGATGACATCTCCTTTATGAATGATTCCATAAGCTCCGAAAACATCTCTCTTTTAAGCTCCTCCTTAATGCTTTCCCGCTCGTGGCTGCTGATTCGGCTTCCAACATGGACTCGTCGTCCTTGATATTGCCGAATGCCCACTAGCCCTCCAACACCCTTTACAAAGCCAGGGTGGTCATCTTTACCTAGGGCAGTGCTCAGGATATCCCTACGTCCATGTTGAACGAATGATCCTTTCGAGCTTTGTTCCACCAGCGATGTCTACAAGGGGGAAATTCACAAAATATGTATAAGATAGTGTTTACTTAACTGTATTAATTACAAGGAGAAGTAATCTATTAATTACTTTCAGCCACAATGCGTGTGGGCTCGGCTTTAAAATCTCCCGATTTTGTCTTTCGGGCTTCCATCCATGTTTCATGGCGTTCGGGTGGAGATGGAGGATTAACAACTATTTCTCCATCGGCTTCGGCTTCTCCATCAGCTCCACCTTCTTCTTGCTTCTTTTTGGCCTCTTCTTGCTTCTTTTTCATCTTCTCATTCATAATTTTCTGCCGAACCATACGATAGCCACCACGAGACATATGGTGTGGGTGTACATTGTTTTTCTGGATTTCCTTGGCCTTTTTCCTTTTCTCCTGTTACAAATAACACGTACTCAATTCAATTAAATAAATAAATTAGATAGGCCTATTATAAAAAATATAACGGGAAACTAACCAGAAAGGCAGGGTCTTGTCGGCTCACAACAAACCTATCCCACGTCTCCTTATCAATGAAAGAGTATGTGTCAAGTGGAGATTTGTCGTCTTTCTTCTCAAAAATATATCTATTGCCTAAATAGGTCTTGAACCCCGTCCACCGCTTCGCGGCAAAAGAAAGCCATTTCTTCTTACATTCAGGAATATTAGGGACATCAAAGGTCAACTATAGTACAAAACAAAATGGAGGAAATATATTAGAGTATGATAATAATATAAGTAAATACAATTTGGATATAAATAGAGAGGATAAAAGTAAAATACCAATATTGAAGACCAAATTTGATCCTTCACCATACTCGGTACCTGAGCTCATTCCTCAATCAGAATGCTAACCTTGTTTCGAGCTTCCAGGGCCACAAAACCGGTGAATTTGTCAGCATTCGGCCCTATGGCCCCCCATATGTATCAAACTCAACCGGAAGCCTCTGATCACCGCAACGACTCAGGGCCAACGATCGTAACTTTGTGGCTGCTCTACCCCTTTTTTTGGGGCGTGCACCACCTGACCCGCTATGTGAAGGAGAAGGAGGAATGCCTGCTGGATCAGCCATGTATGCCTATTTAGACAAAAAGTAATAAATTAGGTCAGTATATAAGAATGAATAAATAAAAAAAAGTCTACTATAACATGGATAAAAAAGCCTACTTTAACATGGATAGATAAAAATAAGTCTAACTTAACATGGAGAAATAAAAATAAGTCTACTTTAACATGGATAAATAAAAAAAGAATGCTTTAATTTAAACATAACTTACACTATGGTCAAGTTTAGATCAATATCCCTTCATGATGATCATCACGAGTGGCAAGTACATCGTCCACTACATTTTCCTCGACGAAAATAGGCATCTGTGTTGAGAAAGAAGGAGTTTCTGGAATATCAAGAGTTGAATCTTGATTTTCATGGATACCATTATGCATGCTTTTTCCTTGGAGAACAACTGACCACCTTTTGTTAGAAGGATCATTGATATAAAACACTTGTTTTGCTTGGGAAGCCATGATGAAAGGCTCTTCCGTGTGACCTACTTTGTCAAGGTCTACCAATGTAAATCCTAATTCTTCAGTTTGCACACCACTGTTACTGTCAGCCCACTTACACTTAAAAATAGGCACTTGAAATTTAGTGTAATCGACCTCCCAAATCTCTTCAATGACTCCAAAGTAAGATTTTGATGCCATAATGGGATTTGTATCTTTTGAACTAGAGAAGTGCATCGACTCAGATACGATCATAACCCCACTGTTTTGCATGGTACTCCTATCATCTTAGGACTTTGTATAGAAGGAAAACATATTGATATCATATCCACTCCAACATATGACTTCAAGACGTGGCCCCCTGTGCTAGCCATTGTAATGTATCGGAAGCAGTATGATCATTTGTAATTTTTTCTTTAAACCAGGCTACGAAAGTCTTGTTATGATGGTTCAACAACCATTTTTCGTTCCTTCTAGGGTTTTCTTCCTTGACCTCTTGTTTGTGAGCACATAAGTAAGGTGCAACTTCATCAGTGTTATTCAAAATGTGCAAATGGGCTTGAAACACTTCCTCCTGAGCCTTGCTATTAACCTTTATACCTCATGTACCCTTACCGGCACATCTTCCCTCATGACGAGGCCTAGGAATCCCTATAGCCTCCACTTCTGAAAGGTAGTCTTGACAAAACTCAATAGCTTCTTCTGCAACGTACCTTTGAACAATAGATGCTTCAGGACGGTGTGGATTCTTCACATACCCTTTCAAGTTCTTCATGTATCGCTCAACTGGGTACATCCACCTTAAATAAACGGGGCCACATAATCTAATCTCCTTCACTAGATGAACAATTAAGTGAACCATGATGTCAAAAAATGAAGGAGGAAAATACATCTCCAATTGGCATAAGATTATAGTAGCCTCATCTTCCAACTCATCCAACTTCTGGGGGTCAATGACTTTGCTACATATAGCATTGAAGAATGAGCACAACCTAGTTATGACATGTCTAACATTTTTAGGAGCAATACCACGAATAGCCACTGGTAGTAGTTGTTGCATCAAGACGTGGCAATCATGAGACTTTAAGCCAACCAATTTTAGATCATTTGAGACAAGTCTCTTGACATTTGAAGAGTAACCTTGTGGCACTTTGACGCCCCGTAGACACTCACAAAAACTTGTTCTCTCTTTTTTTGACAAGGTATGACATGCTGGAGGCAAATATGTCCGGTTACCATCCTTTGGTTGTGGAGCTAACTGCTCTCGTATACCCATCGCAACCAGATCTAGACGAGCATTCACACCGTCCTTTGTCTTACCCTGAATGTTGAGAAGCGTTCCAATTAGACTATCACGTACATTTTTCTCCACATACATGACATCAATACAATGTCTGACATCAAGTTTGCACCAGTATGGAAGATCAAAGAAGATCGACCTCTTCTTCCATATGTTTTTCTCAATAGCCTTCTTTTGAGCCTTTCCGAACATAACATTAATGTCCTTCACCCTTTGATAAACTTTCTCTCCATTAAAGGCCGTCGGAGCAATTCCATTCTCTTGGAATCCATTAAAAGCTTTTTTCAGTCTACGATATGGGTGATCATGTCTGAGAAATCTCCGATGCCCAAGGTAAACTGCCTTCCTTCCATGTTGCAATTGTGTGAAACATGTGCCTTCTTCACATATTGGGCATGCTTTATGCCCTTTAACACTATACCCGGACAAGTTCCCGTATGCTGGAAAGTCATTGATGGTGCAAAATAACATGGCACGCATCTTGAAAGTCTCTTTGTAATGGCCATCAAACATATCAACGCCTTCCACCCACAGCTTTCTCAAGTCTTCAATCAAGGGACTTAGATAAACATCTAAGTCATTTCATGGCTGTTTTGGGCCCGAAATCATCATAGATAACATCATGTATTTGCGCTTCATGCACAACCAAGGAGGTAGATTGTAAATTACGAGGAGAACAGGCCATAAACTATGGGTACTACTTAAGGTACCATACGGATTCATTCCATCCGTAGCAAGTCCAAGCCTAAGGTTTCTTGGCTCATTTCCGAAATTCGGAAACAAACTATCAATTCTCTCCCATTGCACAGAATCAGCCGGATGGCGAAGCATTCCATCACGTTTCCTCTCATCTGCATGCCATCTAATGTTCTTTGCGTCATTTACATTAGCGAACAATCGCTTGAACCTTGGAATTATTGGAAGATACCACAACACCTTTGCAGGAGGACCCTTTGTGATCACATCACAACTAGAATCACCATCCTTCACTTTGTACCGCGATACCCCACACTTGGGGCAGTCGTGCATCCCTTCATACACACCCCTGTATAGTATGCAATCATTAGAACATGCATGTATCTTCTTATACTCCATACCCATCGGACAGAGTATCTTCTTTGCCTCATAGTTACGATCTGGCAGTGTGTTGCCTTTTGGAAGCATGTTGTTCAACAACTCAAGCAATTCGGCGAAGCTTTTATCACTCCACCCATTTCTCGCCTTCACACTGAACAATTTTAAGACCGCCGACAACCTTGTATAAGTAGTGCACCCCAGATACAAAGGCGTATCGGCATCACTGCACAAAGTATCATACACACGTGCTCGCTGAAATGACTCTTGTCCAATATCACGGATCATGTCCTCTAGTCGATCGTCCTCCATATCTACATCAACTTCTTCACTTTGGGACACACTTGGCATGTTTAACAAGTCTTCACCATGCCATATCCATCTTGTATAACTCTTGCAAATCCCTTCACAAATAAGATGATCACGTATTTGCTTAACTTCACATTTCCTCATATTCAAACATCTAACACAAGGACAATTAAATCTTCCATTACTATCAGGAGGATTTCTTTGAGCAAATTCTAGAAACTCTTCTACTCCCTCCCGATACTCATCACTTGTGCGTTTATTAACCATCCAACTACGGTCCATATCCACGTTCTGTAGATTTACACATATTTATACAATATGAGCACAAGAGGGGAGACTCTCAAAGAGCAGTATTTGAAATTATAGGCCTAAACCTTAAGTCCTATAATAGAAACTAAACCCCTCGACTATTGATCAAACCAATCCAGATGACCTAACTTTTTAAAAGAACCCAAACCCCTTGACTATTGAGATTATAAGCAAAGCCTAAAAGTCTATGCTCAATATGTAACATCAAAGTGTTTAAGTTTAAAAAAAACTCAAAATACATTTCATTATTTCATGAAATATTCAAATCATTAAAACAGAGACAATGCTAAACACTAACTAACAGAGAAGGATTACCAAGCAGAAGGGGAGTTAGGGCGGTTCAAATGCGGTGGTCAGTTGTAGAAGAGAGGGAGTTGGGGTGGTTCAATTGCGATGGTTCAGTTGTAAATGGTTCTGAGCAAATATTAGCAAAAATGGTATTTAGCAAATGAGGGTTTGAGCAAATAAAAATAGGGAAGAGAGAGTTACGTACCTTTGCGAAGAGGAAGTTATGGTGGTGGTTCTACGGTGGCTCACGAACGGAGGAGAAGGAGGTCAGTGAAGAGAAGAGAAAAGTAGGTCGCGGGAGTGAGAACACTGTAACGTTGAAATGTAGGGCGCGAGACAGAGAAGGTTTGAGAAAGTTAACGTTATACATTTTAATAACTTTTAACATCGGTTGTTAAAAAAAATCGATGTTAAAATTTATTTTAACATCAGTTATATAAAAAATCGATGTTAAAAAGTTACTTTTAACATCGGTTAACTAAGAACCGATGTTAAAAAGTTAGCACCAGTAAATATGGAATGGAGGGAAGAAAATTTTAACATCAGTTTTACCAGAAACGGATGTTAAAAGTATATTTTAACATCAGGTTACTTATAACCGATGTTAAAAGTCTGCTCCATACGCTATTTATTTACAAGTTTGCCACCGCGTCTATTTTTAACATCTGTTTTTCTTTAACAGATGTTAAAAGCCTGACGTGAAAAGTCTATTTTCCACTAGTGTGCTTTTAGCCCAAACACAAAATGAATATGTACTATGTTTTAATACGTCAAGAACGGTTATGGTCCCTAATATAACAAATCGACATACTCAGTCTCTCCTCTCCCCAATATACCAAATCGACATACTCAGTTTATCCTTAAATTTTTAAATTAAATTATTATTAGTATCATTTTTTAAATTTTTTTATTAATTACATTTTTTAAATTCTTATTAATATTATTATTAATATAATTATTATAAGTGGTAAAACATATTTTAAATTGATAATGAAAATTATTTTAGATATTGGTAATTTAAATTGAGCAATGGAAGAAAATATTTTATAGAAGGACAAAATTGTAAAATGTGAAAGTAACATTAATATGATAATATAAGTGCATTAAATGAACATCATCAACTATTAACCAATTGATTAACTGTACCAAAACTCTTGCATTTCTTTGGGCACCCAGCAACCCCTAAAATAATTCTCCACGTCACTTTCACGAAGTGACTCCACTTGGTCACGACGTTGCTGAATAGTTGCAGACAGGAAGAAGGAGGTGCATGAACAACCAACAATATTAATTCCTCCCCTTTTTGGAGTAATAATATTTGCAAATCAAAATTTATATATCATTCTTACATCATTTACTTTTCAAATAATAAAATAAAGAAACAGATGTTTAAATACAACCTCTCTGATACGATTTGTTAAGTTAGTTACTTTCCATTCAATTACTTAAACTTTATGTACTACACTTATAACATTGGAATGGATAGTTGAAAGTTAATATAAATTGAGGAGGTGTTTTTTTAACTCGAATAAAAAAAAATATGAAATCTTTTTTCTCTCACTTAAAGAGAGATATTCTATCATTGGTGATACTTTCATGCTTGGTAGATTTATTTATTTATTTAAGCGAAGACACATAAGATGACTTACATGAAGAGAAAGAGAAAGGCGGAAGGGAATGAAATAGAGATTTGGTTTCTCTAAAATGAATGAAGATCTAAAGTGAGAAATTAAGGGACTATTTACCCTTAGATCATTTAATCGGTTGAGATCTTTATGTACTTAATCAAATCAATAATAAATAATTACTTACTTTCTCACTTTAGAGTTTCAATCACTTTAAAAAAATCAAATCCATGAGATATGTAAAACATATTATGGGATTTGAATCCAAATACTTACAAATCATATCTTGTAACTTAACTAACTGAAGTGATAAGGGGATGCTTGTTGAGAAGTTTAGCCTTAAATGTGCTTTGGTTGATTTGGATATCCAAATATCAGTGCTATTAATTTCTTTCTTTTCTGCCACTCTTCTTATTTTGGGAATGTGAAGAAGTTCGGCCAGTGGTTACTTAATACCACACATGTACGGTACGTAGAAAATGGTTACAGTACTAATGAATGAATGGCTAGCTAGCTTAGCTAGAGTAAAGTTGATGGAATGTCATTTTAGGGTTAGATGGTGATGTGGACCCCATCAGGTTCTGAATGTCGGCTCTCAGGTTTGTACTTCCCTACTTTTAAAGGAGCTGGGATCGAGAGAGAGAGAGAGACCTTAATACTATTGAACACAAATCCCCACATTTGATCGATCTAGGCAGGCAATACAAGCCACCGAGGGAACAAGAATTAAAGAAGGCGACATAGCTATAGAAGCCTAGAAAGATGGGTCACCATTCTTGCTGTAACCAACAGAAGGTTAAGAGAGGGCTTTGGTCCCCCGAGGAAGATGAGAAACTCATCAGATACATTAACACTCATGGCTATGGCTGTTGGAGTGAAGTTCCAGAGAAAGCTGGTGTGTTATTATTATTATTATTATTATCATCATTATTATTTGATCAGCTCCTCTTTTTACAATATTGCCCGGTCATAATTAACTGATAGAATTGCTATCAATTTTAGTGATCAACGTCCAACTTCAAGTCTTGTATATAAAAATATAATGTTTCTAGCAAGCTCGTCTGTGCGTTGCTTTTCAGGGCTTCAAAGGTGTGGCAAGAGTTGTCGCTTGAGATGGATTAATTATTTGAGGCCTGATATTAGAAGAGGCAGGTTTACACCTGAGGAGGAGAAGATAATTATAAGCCTTCATGGTGTCGTGGGTAACAGGTATATATATATATATATGAAGCACAACACTAACTCTAGTGCTCTACCAAAGCTTTTGAATTATAATCAGTTCCAACCTTGGCTCTTGTTGCATTTTTGGTTTAAATAACATTTTAGTCCTCACAGTACGTGTTTATCTATTTAGATTTCCTAACTTTTTTTTATAGATATTGATTCTTATATTATCGCTTATTTAGATTTTGGTTCCTATCATCATTAAAGAATTACTAGTTTCTATATTTTAATTCATTTAATTTTAAATATTCCTCTAATTTTTACTTATAAGATATTAATCCATATTTTTCATGAAAATTAGTCCCGCTCTATTTTATATATATATATATTAAGGTATTCGTCAGGGAACAAAATCTAAATAAATAAAATCATGAAAACTAAAATTTAAAAATATAATTATAAGAACCAAAACTCAAATAAGTGAAAATTATGAAAACTACAATCTTATCTAAACCTGCGTTTTCTGTGCAAGTGTACTCTTACATATGCCTTTTTTGGTTATGTGGTTAGCCTAAATTTAGTTGAGTCGAGCTATACCTCTCAACATGATTCAGTTTCCAAATCATATGAAATTGCTTGTGAGTTTTACTTGGATTAAATTGATCAGCTAGCTATGTATGCGATTAGACGATAATTACTTTCTATTGAATGAACAGATATCTATCCAGCAAATTATCAACTGTATGCAAAAACAGTAATAGAAGTCTTTCCCCATTACATAGAGTCACTTGTATAAATCAAACATTCTATTATGTTTTATCAAAAATCCAATCTTGTAACAAGTCATTTAAGTTTAAATCCTTCTTATTGGTCTCATTTAAATTGTTTCTTTATCTCTCTCTCTTTATTTACTAGATTATCATCCATCTGTCTAACTCTAACTAGAGCTATATATCCTACATTTAGGTTATAAACTATATGGAGTATACAAATAGAATTAGCGTGTGTTTGGAAACTAAGTTTTCAAGAAGTGAACGCACATCCACTAAAAGCTACATTAAGTAGCTTTTTTTACCTCCACAAAATGCTTTTCTTAATTTCCACAGCTGTCAGCTCCAGAGCCAAAGTCTTACGCAGGCTATTCTGTTAGCTGAAATTTACTTGTCCTTTAGTGTGTGTGTGCTCCTTGAAATATTTTCTTTAAGTAACTAAAATATTATTTTATTCTATACCTCAAAAAAGGTTTATAGTATTCTTTATTTTCTTACGTTTTTCTCAACGACATATATAAATGCTTCCAGATTACAATTTTTTGTACATTATGTACATAAACCCCTGCTAAGCATCTTAATAACTTAACGTATTATTCTTGAATTTGGGAAATGCAGATGGGCTCACATTGCAAGCCACTTGCCTGGCAGAACTGACAATGAAATAAAGAATTATTGGAATTCTTGGATCAAAAAGAAAATAAGAAAGCCTTGGGTCTCTTCAACCACCAATATTGCACAAAGTGTTGATCATTCACAGTTCAATTATAATTCCAATCAACTAGATCCCTATGCCAATTGCAAGCAAGATAATCTAACAACAAAGCCAGTACCACAGGTTCAAGAAACCTTATTTTCTTCCACATGCCCCCTATTTATGTTTGACACTAGTTCACTAGATGGGACAACAACATTAACAGACAACAATGTAAGAGAAGAACTCTTCCAAGATGTTGTGGGATTGAACTCTGAAACATGGAACTCTAGCCACGTCCATCATCAATTCCAGGCACTTCCTCCTCCAACAGAAACTTTTACAGTTGCCGTTGGCTTGGACACCACGAATTATCTGCCACCATTGACAGAGAACGTGGAAAACTTGGTGCCAATTGGAGTAGAGTCTTGTAGTATGGATGAACAAGGAGATGTAGCACTAGAGTGTCTTCAGAGGCAAGAGTTGAATGA
This sequence comes from Ammopiptanthus mongolicus, assembly GCA_039655645.1. Classification (NCBI taxonomy): domain Eukaryota; kingdom Viridiplantae; phylum Streptophyta; class Magnoliopsida; order Fabales; family Fabaceae; genus Ammopiptanthus; species Ammopiptanthus mongolicus. Next base: position 6,068,694 of record CM077343.1, read on the forward strand.
ATGGGTAAAAACCCAACAGCAACAACATTGTCCTAACTTCCTTTACTGCTGGGACAACGTTGAAGGACAACTTGGTGGGGAAGAACTAGCACCAAGTTCATCAAATATGGGAACAAATATACTTCCTTCTCTTCCTTCTTTGTGAGTAGTGACAATTATGATTGTGAAGACTTTTTTTTTTTTAATAATCAAAAAAATATATTGATGGAAGTATAGGGATACTCTAATCCATATTGATGACATGAGAGTCCTAATGATTGTGAAGATTGTTTCCACTTCTCTCTCTCCCTCACTTATTCTGACCTCGCTAACTAGGAAGAGATTTCATCAACGGTCCAGGCCAGGCTTTCAGAAACTTCGCAGAGATTGTTCTTTTTCTTTTTCTTTTTCTTTTTTTCATCACTCCTTTTGATGGCTGATTTGTAAAGATTGTGACAAGTGAGTGAAGGTAAGAATGATATATATTATGTATAACCATGCGTGAAGTTTATTTGGGTGTTTTTGATGTGGAAGAGGGAACAACAATAATAAAGGCGATTGCAACTGGCAGCAAAAGTTTGATGTTGAAGATATATAAAGCATCTTGAATTTGCTATATATTTTACTGTACATTTGGTGGTTTTTGAATGATTTCTGCCCTTTACTTTTTCCATGTCTTTTTTATACAACAACCGTGTTTGTAAAAAAGTCAAAAAGAGAAAAGGCATTGACTTTTACATGTCCCCCAGCCCCTACCCATGCCCCATAAACACCAAACGCAAAAGCGAGAGAAAAAAAGATTGTAATTAAGGCTATGTATGCATTCTTCATGGAATGGTGTTGGGGATAAATAGGTATGCCCAGGACCTAATCTATATAATTGTAATTAATTTATTTTTAATAAATAAAGTGATATCTATTATTTCATTATCATATTTACTATTTAATTAACTATTTGGTTAATATGATAATGTCTTTGATTAAAATTAGAGATTTGTTATCATGATAGAGATCATATAATGAGAAGCAAGTCGTTTATGTTTTAATTTATGTTGTTCTTGATCATAGGATCATTGAGGACACCACATCAATGATCTGGATACATCAACATACAAGTAAAATTTTATTAGATAAAGATTAATATATCTCATGTATTAAATTACATATATAAATGATGCATATGTAAATTTGATTATTGAACTAATTTAACTGTTAATTCATCATGGTTAATATCACAAATAAAATGTCATGGGGGAATTCCCATGAAGAAATGTAATAGTCTCTTGATTTGAGATTATCATAGTAATTAACAAGTTATTTATTGTCTGTTGATTATAGACATGCCTAGCTAATGCCCTAAGCACTAGTTGAATGGATATTGAGTATGACTAAATACTTATTAATGATTAATCAAGAAGGAATCCATTAACTGTAACGGGTTTGAGTTTTATGGTTATATTATTACAATCAAATTAAGACCATGGCCAGAGCAATGGAATGAATAGGAAATGAGTTTTTACGTGATTGACAAGTAAACTATATGTGATTATAATTAATTTTGTATATAAATATATGTGATAATTTATTAGAGTTTCATAGTAATACCATAATCTAAAGTTAACTCAAGGATGTCATGATGGAAGGAAATCTAAAGTTAACTTACTACCAGCTTGATATTAAACCTACAGTGTCACACATTAACCACTATAAGAAAACAGTTGATGGCCGTCGGTAATCAATAAAAACGGTCGGTAACAACACATTTCCGACTGATTTTCGATGGTCCATTAATCCGTCAGAAATAGGCTTGTCAATAATAGATACCGACGGCCTAGCCGTCGGTAATGACTGGAGTACTTTACTGACGGCCCAAGCCGTCGGTATATATAATGTTTTTCTAGTTAGATTTTAATTGGTTATTTAATTATTAATAAATTATATTTTATATTTATTAAATATTTTCTTTGTTATTAATTATTTATAAATATTAAATAAATAAATAATGCAAAATAAAATTAAAAATAACATTAAAACATTTAAAATTATATCCAAATAATAAATAACATATGTTCTTACAATAAATAAAAATATAAATAAAAAAACTAATAAAAAAATCCAATGATCTCTATCATAATGATGAGGAGACTGAATAAGATTATCGAAAGAGTCCTCCTTCTCATCATCGGCACTGGTGCGACCGGCCGGCTGATTTGGATAGGGGGCTGCTGTTGAGGGGGTTGTTGGTGCATTTGTTGTATGCTCTGTAGCATCTGCTCCATCTGACGCTCACGCTCCTCGGCAAGCCGCTCACGTTCTTCGGCACGTTGCTCAGACTCGGCCAGTCTCCGCCTCAGCTCAGCAATCTCCCGATCAGCGTGGCGACTGGCTTCGATGGATGCTGTGACATTGATATCCAAGCTTGAAGATCCGTTCCGATAGTTACTGGAAAAGTCTCCTACACCGTAAAGACCACCTTTCTTCTTGCCGCCAACAACCTCAGCCCAAACACGCAGTGCAAGCCGCCGCTGCTCCTCGGGCTCAAGTGGGGTGGAGGAAAATGCTGTTGCCTGAGACATCCTCTCCTCGAACTCCTCCTGTTATGCATAATCAAATAAATTAATGAAGACTATATATAATAAAACCATACATTTCAAAACTATTAATAAATGAGGTATTACCTGAGTACGCCTAGAACGCTCATCTACATACTCGCCAATACCCCTTCTTAGTATGGGTGTGACGGTGGAGCTCGTTAATCGGCACCGGTCCCTTTTTGTCCCTAACCTGTACGTACACAAACATAAATTATAAGTAAACAATAATTAAAAAACAATACAAATAACATATGTATTAAATATGAATAAATGTACCAGACGCTCAAAGTACTCCGCCTGGCTAACGGAACCTCCTGTGTGCAGGATCCCACCCTTTTCTGATGCCCTATTTTTCTTTGCTTGGGCTGATTTTTTTCTGGAAATCAGCAGTAACCCGGTGGCGGCATAGGGCATCCCAGACTGCATCTCCCATCCATGAGGGTCGCTCGCCCCTCAAGCGAGCTTCCCTGAGCATATCAGATAGGCGATGGGAGGCCTTCATATGAAAGTTCCTCTCGACCAATGCTTCATGCTCGGCTCTCCAAGCAACTTTTGTCTGCATTAGAAATACATAAATAGTATTTATCATATTAATAATTTATATGAAATAATAAGCCAAAAATATTAAGTAAACTGAAAATTTCAACTTACTCTATAAGCGTTAAAGAAACTCAGCTTCTCATTGTCCTTGAGCTGTCCCTAGGTAAACCAAGGATAATGGAATATCGACTCAATAATAGCAGTGATGTTCTTCGAAGCTACCTTCAAAGGAAGTAACCTTAACAAGAAAAACATGTGAATCAATATCAAGTAAAAACATACAATTAAAATTGAATAAATTTATTTTATTAAATCTTACCCTTTACTAGACAGCCTGATGATAGGTCGACCATCGGTCATGACCTGAACCTCCTCCCCCTCCACAGCCGCCTCTGAAGGTGAGGGTGTATACCCTGGACTATACTCCTGCTCCTGCTCTGTAACCTGATGACCAGGTGATGATGCACCCACACCAGCTGAACTCGAAGCGCCCCGATATGTGTGTGTGTCACAAACCTCGGGATGGGAATCATATCGATCCCGGATGCTGTGAATGGCGTAGGTAAAACCGATGGAGTAGGTGCAGCCGGTGGAGGCGGTGCTGCCCGCGGTGTATGTGGTCGCTGTGTAGGTGCAGGCGAGTGTGATGGGAGTGCAGACACAACAGGGACAGATGTTGAAGGGATAGACACGAAACCGTCTGCAACGTCACGAGTAACAATGCGAGGTGCCCTAGTCCGACGACAAGTCGAACTAGAAGCAATGTCGACACCCTTACCCTTACCACCTGTGGGTGGTATGGGTGGCGGTTGATCACGTCCTCCAGATGCCATGTGTCTATATTTGATTTTACTTGGCTAGGTCCTTGGGTCTATGTTTCTAACCTAAACTAAAAAAGTATTATATGGTGACATCTTTTATTTTTTAAATCTTATGTAATTAAACATGTAATTTATACTAAAAAATTCACGACCGAAATTAAGCTCTACACCATCACTACAAACATGCAAATTAAAACATCATGAATATAATTTAAAATAAAATTAGGGAATTAGAACAAATAAAAAAACAACCTAAACCTCAATTCAACCTAAGTCCTACACAACAAAACATATAATTTCACCAGCAATACATAGTTTGACACTACAATTTCAACAACATAATACATGTTCAGCAACTACAATTTCAGCAACATAATACATGTTCAACAACAATACAGTAATGCAAAGAAAAACAATACAATCCAACGGGAGATTTTGAAATGACTGACCAGACGTGGAAGGGAGAAGTCTAACGGGGAGATAGCAAACAGTGGCGAGGTGGTGCTGGCGGGGTGGTACTGGGGGTTGGTGGTGGTGGGCCCGCGGCGAGGTGGTGCCGCGAGGTGATGGTGGGCCGCGGAGAGGTGGTGGTGCGTCGAGGAGAGAAGATACAGAGGAGAGGAGAGGAGATGGTGGCTGGTGGCTATGACGGCGGAGGAGAGCAGACGTGGAATGGGAAGGGAGGGGGAGGGGGTCGCGGGAGAAGGAGAGAAATGAGAGAGAGAAAGCGCAGGGCTGGTGTAAGTGGACGTTTACCGACGGCTTAGGCCGCCGGTAAGGTGAAAATACCCTTACCGACGGCTTAGGCCGTCGGTAACCTAACGGTCACATTTTAATGTACCGACGAATTAAACCGTCGGTAAGGTTAACCGACGGCTTAGGCCATCGGTAAGGTAAAAATACCCTTACCGACGGCTTACCTAACGATCACAATTCAATTTACCGACGGTTTAATCCGTTAGTAAGGTTACCGATGGCCTAGGCCGTCGGTAATTGAGCAGGAATATTTGCTCAAAAAAATACCGACGGATTTACCGACGGCCTAGTCCTCGGTAAAGTTAGCCGTCGGTAAACAAATTTAGCTTTTCCCGACGGCCTAAGCCGTCAGTAACAAGCCGTCGGTATTACCGGGTTTTCTTGTAGTGAACAAGTGTTCTATTCTTTGTTAGAGAATGATTTTACAATTTGGTAATTAAATTGGAGAATTTAACTTAATAAAATGAATATGTTTTACCAACAATGGTTGGTCGGTGTGGAAGTGAACTACGATTCCAGACGATCTTCACCTACAATGTCAGGGATTCGAATCCTGTAGTCGTCACTTTGGGGAGGGCTTTACCTAACCACAACCCCCAGCCCAAAGGTTAGTATCACAGCTTGCCTGTGGAGATACTCGGTCAAAAATAAAAATAAAAATTGAATATTTTTTTGTAAATATATTATGAGTTTAATTGCTGGTAAGGGTGACTTTTAAGGTAGTTAGGGGAAGAGTCAATTTTTATTGATGTGTCAAATTTTGATTGGATATCTATGTAAAAGGACTTTACACTATCATTGTATAACAATTAAACTCATAGAATGTTATTATATATATTTTTCTAGCACCATATATGAATGTAATATATGAACTAAGCACCTCCTATTTAGAATAAAAGTATGGCTACACATAGAAATGGTTTTTCAAGACTTAGTCAAACTCGGTGTTATAAAACTCATACTGGTTATCTCGACTAGGACATGCGCTTGGTCAATGAATCACTGGTTGAATCGTATGAACTGATCATATATAGTAAATTTGTAAATTTTATAATAAAAATATAATAGATAAGTGAATATAATGTTAGAAACAATATTTTATTTACATTTGCTTGCGTCCTTATATCACCTTTTTATATGGGTTGGAGTATCCCATGTACTAACGATTTATATATCTTTTGCTTATAATAAAAATAGATAAGTGATGTGGCTTATTGGGGTAGAATGACTTTGTAGTTGCTATTAGGATCAAGGATGGAACCTCATCTAAGCCATTTTTTACTACAGCATATTCCGAATTCTTCTTGAGGCGCCTTGAAACACAATTTAATGACATCACAACATTTAACACAAAAGTATTAAGGGTGTTTTTGGAAAAGTTTATATAGAGCTTATAAAAATAGTTTATGGAAATAAATTTATGTAAATAGTTTATGAAAATAATTTATAATCTTCTTATAAACTCTTTTTAATTTATTTTTGTAAGCTTATCAGAAAAGTTAGTGAAAATAAATAGTTTTTAACTTATTTGAAATCAATCAAACATTAAGCCTCCAATGGAATTATGACCTCTCCTGCGGATAAATACTCTAATAATTTTGTATTTTCTTTGAGCACCAACAAAAAAAAAAAACTTTGTACTGCCTTTAGTTGCTTTCTTCTCCATTCCTCCTTTTCTAGCGCTAATTAAAAAAAAAGGTAATAAATACATAGACTCCAATTCATTTACACTTGTCTTCTTCTTATCGGAGAACATCACCATAAGTATCTAAAGGATTGCAATTAAGTTTCGTTCTTCCATAAATAGTTTTGAGCCAAGCCTCTTACCTAGTTTTTTGAGGCTCGGCTTTACAAGTTTATGAAACTATAAAAAAATCCGGTTGAAAGCCTTTTTAAAGCTATATCTTACATAAAGAGGTTTTATATTTATTGGCTAAGAAAGGTAATTATAATTAATTTTTATCTTTTTTAGTTTTCAAATAGATATAATCTTAACAACATTATTATATTGTATGAAATAAATAAATAATGCTAATAATGATTTGTAAATTACATAAACATTATGAAATCTTAATGATCTATATATATATATAAATATTTATTGAATAATTTGGTTAGGCTGGATAAGCTTTTTAAAAATCGAAGGCTTAATTTACATTGTTAAATGGCTTTTTCAAAAAAATACAAACTTGATTTATTTATTAAATACACCAGGGCTATGAAAGCCAAAAATAGGATAGCCCGAAGTCTTCCAATGGGCTGCTGTCCTATTCCCACCCTGTGCCCTGTCATGCTTTCATATTTACTAACTAAAATTTTGTTTTCATTATCATATATTGTTTGGTATCTTTTATCAAATGAGGTTAATATGTTATGTACAGATAGGATGCCTTGTGTGGGAAGATGTAATTTAGTTGCTACAAGTCTAAAACCAAGTCTAGTATTAGGTGCTCGTTCTGCATGTATTTAATTTTGCATCTTATCAGTTCCAAGTCTAAAACCAAGATGTTTTTGCCATTTTGGGTCTTTCACAAATTTAGCCAGCATGATTTAAAACAATAGTAAATGCAGCAGTATATATTCCCTGTGGGAAAGGAAACCTTGGTCGTAAGGAAGTTATGGGATAAACCATTTTTTCCTTAGTATTGTGTCATATGAAATTATTCCATAAATTCCACGTTGCCGTGCTAGAATCTTCCATTTGACATTTTTATAGTGATTCTGTTGAATGGTTAGTTAGTCCTTTTCGTGAGAATTCAGTATAAAAACTTGACAAATCGTACAGAATTTTCATCAATCATCATAACATTCGTATATTGTGATACTTTAATTTCCATTTGTTGCAAGAATCAATTCTCATTCGTATATTTTCAGATAACATTAACTCCAATCATCTCACAAATATCTGACCATAAGCTTTGGCCCATTTTCTTACTCTCATAGATGCAAAGCAGTAACCTTTTTACTCAAACCCCAGGGTTACACTATGTATTTAGGTGCAATTTATCCCTCTCATCACACAACCCTAAACAAGGAGAGGTTTACAGGAAAAATTGTGGAATAGCAGTGGGTGCTTCTTTGTAGGGATGACAATGGGTACTGGACCCGCTGGATACCCACAAAATTTACCCGTTATGAATAGGGTAATTACCCGCTAATTGGGTAGGGATACGAGTACGGGTAATTACCCGCAAAAATTAATGGGGATGGATGCGGGTACGGGTACTCTAGTACCTAGCCCGCCCCATACCAACACTAAATATATATATATATATATATATATATAATATTTATTTTGTATATAATAATCTGATATATATTATATTATGATATATTAATTTAAAAAATTAGAAAAACTTAAAAATACCATGTGATGAAATGAGTCTGGGACCCTTGTCCCTTGGCCTGCATGACCGCATCCTCCGAAATAAACCCTGATAACCTATTTCATTTTCAAATTTCACTTTCCTCCAAAAAAACCTCTGAGTCTCACTTTCTTAGTGCCAGCAACCTAGGAACGCTAAGTTTATGAATTATTGTTCTTAGAAATTTATTGTAATATTTACTTGATATTTTGGAGATTGATTATTGGATATTTTGTATTAAAACCTTTGCATTTCATATTCACAAATTGATTATTAGATCCACAGATTGCATTTTTAGTTTGGAATGCAAGAGTTTAGGCATTTTATTGTTTAATTAAAATTTCTTATATTAAAATACAGGTAACGGATGCGGGTATGGATACTTAGATACCCCGACGGTAAAGGTACTAGTATTGAAGTTACTACCCACAAGGGTATGGGTCCGGATACGGATACGGATACTTTTTCAAAACGCGGGTACGGAAGTGGGTACTATAATACCCTACCCATTGCCATCTCTACAGTTCTACGTTACACTTTTCTAAAAATGAAGCAAGTTTGCTCTCTTTTCACCAAATGTCTCCTAAGCACTAAATTTGCCAGCATGGTTTCTACTTCATCCTGGGTCAAACTATTCTTGTATTTGCAATTATAGGTATCAATATTTGTACTTTTTTTTTTGTTTGGTAACAAGTATTTGTACATTTTAAATGATAGTATAGTACAAGACCCTGATACCCTAGTCTTGTACATTTGCAGACCTACTACTGCGATACCATTCTATTTACTAAGTTTAGTATATTTATTTCATCTTTTATTTTACATTTTTCCAGTAAATGTCCATTGGTTTTCATTTGCAAGGTTTGTTTTGTTTTTTTGTTAAGTTTAAAAACATAATAATGTACAAAATGTGGTCCTTCGCAAGGTACCATTAAAAAGAAAAATAAAAATAAAAAATAATTATTCTGAAGATGATCCTTCGAAAGCACAAGTATAACTCTCAGATCATGCAGATGTGTTTCTGAAGGCACCATTGCTAGATCGAACTTTGTCAGAAATTATTACAACCGTACCGGACAATTAAGGAACACATACTACGTAGGTTAATACTAATTAGTAAAAATTAAATAATTTCTAAACCAACATCAAACTTCTCCGAAAGCACAAGTAAGACGAACGAGACATAGAAAAATTGCTTCTTAAAACAATACTAATTACTAAAAATTAAAAAAAAAAAAAAACAAGATCAAACTTCTCCGAAAGCACAAGTAAGACTACTGGTGCTTTCAGATAAGTTTATTCTTGTTTTTTTTTTGTTAATATTTAGTAATTAATATTCTCCTAAGAAACAATTGCTTCATGTCCCATTCGTCTTACTTATGCTTTTGGAGAAGTTTGATCTTTTTTTTTTTTTTTTAATTTTTAGTAATTAGTATTGTCCTAAGAAGCAATTGTTCCATGTCCTGTTCATCTTACTTATGCTTTCGGAGAAGTTCGATTTTGTTTTTTTTTTTTTAATTTTTAGTAATTAGTATTGTCCTAAGAAGCATGTGTTACTTGTACCGGTAGTCTTACTTGTGCTTTCGGAGAAGTTTGATGTTGGTTTATAAATTATTTAATTTTTACTAATTAGTAGTAATCTACGTAGAATGTGTTCCTTGTCCGGTAATCTTGTAATTTTTGACAAAGTTTGATCTAGTAATAGTGTCTTCAGAAGCACATTGGGCATGATCTGAGAGTTATACCTGTGCTTTCGAAGGATCATCATCAAAATAATTATTTTTTTATTTTTCTTTCTAATGTTACCTTGCGAAGGAGCACATTCTACTTGTTCAAAGAAATCTCCTTGCATCAGATATAATACTTTTTTTTTTTTAAATTTTAATTTTCGCTGAGTTTGTAATCTTCGAAGCACTTTATGTTTGGTGTGATATTTCTACTGATGCTTTCGAAGAAACGACTTTGTATTATTTTATTTTTTGTATTCAAAACCGTTTCCTTGCGAATCACTTCATGCTTGGTGTGATACTTCTATCGGTGCTTTCAAAGAAATGACTTCTTATTATTTTACTTTTAATTTATTTATTTTTCTAATCAAAGCCGTTTCCCTACAAACCACTTCATACCTGGTGTGATACTTTCCAACGGAACCCTAAAATATAATATAAAATTAACCTTTCTATCCCTAAAATATTATATTATATTGTGTGATATTATTTGACCGTTTGATTTGTGTTTCTTGAATTTAAGAAGGGTGAGGATTGTAATCCGTATCCAAGCCATTCAAACCAATAAGGTTTTGTTGGCAATAAATAGAGTTAACAAGAAAACAAAACAAAGGTTGCAAATGAAAACCATTGGACATTTACTGAAAACATGAAAAATAAAAGATTAAATAAATATACTAAACTTAGTAAATAGAATGGTACCGAAGTAGTAGGTCTGCAACTAAAGTACCAGGGTCTTGTACTATACTATCATTTAAAATGTACTAAACAAAAAGAAATGTACAAATTAATACGGATACCTATAATTGCAAATACAAAAAGAGTTTGACACAGGATGAAGTAGAAACAATGCTGACAAATCTAGTGGCTAGTAAACATTCGGTCAAACAAGCTTGCTCCATTTTTAGAAAAGTGTAACGTAGAAGCACCCACACCCTATTTGCATTATTGTCTTTTTACTAGTACATCAGAGTATTTGTTTACAAGAGCGCAATTCAAAACCTCAAATAAACACAACAAACTGTCAAACACCCCCAAGAAGTAAAGAAAAACTAAATTTGCTATAACAGCAGTTGCAGACTACACACGTTCAGTCAACTTCCTCCATCTTGCTCTCTTCGATCGTTTCCTTCCTCTTGGAGCGGTGGCATTTCAGCATCTTCACCAGCTGCCTCGTCCTCCTCTATGTTCAAACCCAACTTGAGCATCCTGTGGACTCTTGCTGCAAACATGTTAGGATCGTCAAGGCTGAAACCAGATGTCAACAGTGCAGTCTCGTAGAGAAGCAAAACCAAATCCTTCACAGATTTGTCATTCTTATCAACCTCAGCCCTCTTCCTCAACTCCTCCATAATGCCATTTTCAGGGTTAATTTCCATATGCTGGTCATGTAAGAGCTCATGCTGCTGTCCCTTAAAGCTTGTGCTTTCATAATCCTTTCCATGTTTGCTGTCCATCCATACTCCCCTGTGACCAAGCAACATGGAGAGTCCACAATTCTATCAGACACCACAACTTTCTCCACCTTATCCCCAAGGATGTCCTTCATAGTCTTGCACAGCTTCTCAAATGACTTCTTCTTTTCTTCCTTCTTCTTCTTCTTCTTCTGATTCATCATCAAGCTTAAGCCCTTCCTTGGTGGCAAAAACTAGTTTCTTCCCATCATACTCCTTCAGTTGAGTAACAGCATATTCATCAATAGCATCCACCATGAAAAGCACTTCATAACCCTTTTTCTTGAGCCTTTCAAGGAATGGCGAGTTCTCCACAGCCTTTTTGCTTTCACCGGTAATGTAGTATATGTCTTTCTGACCCTCCTTCATCCTTGTCACGTAGTCCTTCAAACTAGTCATCTCATCACCACTCTTGGTAGAATGATACCTAAGCAGGTCTGCTAGTTTGGCTCTATTTTGGCTATCCTCGTGAATACCCAACTTAATGTTTTTGGAGAATGCATCATAGAATTCGTTGTAGTCCTCTTTATTCTCCGCAATATCGAAGAACATCTCAATGCATTTCTTCACCAAATTCTTCCTGATCACCTTCAAAATCTTGTTCTGCTGCAACATCTCACGAGAAATGTTGAGGGGAAGATCATCAGAATCCACAACACCCTTCACAAATCCAAGATATTCTGGAATCAGCTCTTCACAGTTGTCCATGATGAACACCCTCCTCACATAAAGCTTAATGTTGTTCAGTTTCTTTCTAATGTCAAAGAGGTCAAAGGGTGCTCTTCTTGGAACAAATAGAATGGCCTTGAATTCTAGCTGCCCTTCCACCGAGAAATGCTTTACAGCTAGATGGTCTTCCGCTCTTGTAGAAAGCTGCATACTCTTCCTTCGTGACTTCCTCTGGCTTTCTCAGCCAAATGGGTTTCTGCTTGTTGATTTGCTGCCACTCATGGCTCACTTCCTTCACCTTCTTCTTCTTGGACTTGTTATCTTTGTCACATCCTCCACATCCCCTTCCTCTTCTTTCTTGGTGGCTTCCTCTTCTTCGTCATCGCTCACCTCCTTCTCAGTTGTCTTCTCAGTCCACAAATAGATTGGATAACTGATGAATTCAGAGTGCTTCTTCACAAGATCCTTTATTCTCCTTTCCTCCAAGTATTCCAACTGCAAGCGAAAATTGTATACATATTTCTTTCAGAAAATGATATTTACACTATGCCTCCAACTATGTGCTACATATTTGTAGATTTGTACTATTAACATGATGAGAGTAAATAAGCAACTCCCCTGAGATTATCTTCCACTTGCAATTTGAATTTTAAGTATTGTATTAGTTAGTTCTTAAATTCGTAAAATTCATATAAACCTTGTCCTTTCTGTGTTTCAATTTAGTTCTAATATAAACTATTATAAACTAACTTGATACAAGTTTTATAAATTTAGTGTTCAATTTTGTCCTCTTTCTTCATTCTCTTACTAAAACTTCCAAATAATGAAGTGATATTTTTCTTTCTACTTTATAACTAATCACTCTACTCTATCTCTTTTAGAACTGCCAAAGTCTTTAATGATACAATAAGATATCATTAAATGACAGTGAAAAAAAATTTAAAAACTCAAAACAACGTGTATATTGGACATCAATATTAGATTGTTACGAACCAGCTTTTGTCATGCCAATTCCACTGTCTATGATGGAGAGGGTCTTGTTGGTCTCGTCAGGAACAATCCTGATGAAAAGTTCAGGCTGAGTATATGAAGACATATATAGGATATGAAGAGTAGAGGTGGCTAATGGTAATTACGTACATCAGAAGCATTGCTAATGAGCTCACGAAGGAAGATCTCCTTGTTACTGTAGAGGTGTTAATGATCAAGCTAAGGAGTTGGTTGATCTCAGCCTGAAATGCAAAGGTCTCTGAGTCTGCCATATTAACAACCAAACTTGGCATGTTCTGGACTTTTCTCAACACTGCTCTTGCTTTCGTTTCTATAATATTATGCCACGCTGGCCTTCCATCCAGAATTCTCTTTCTTATTATTAGAATACAAGACACTGGTGAGACAATTTTTTTAATTTAAATAGAAATTTTGTATTAGTTATGAATTTGAAATATATTTTATTTATTTTTTTGGATGTAATTTTTCCTTATTTTTAAAACTATAATATTAAGGAAAAACATACATGTTATGGGGAATGTTGGTTGGCAAACATCCGCCCGCACCCTCTACTTCTCTGTTGTTCGTTTTTATTTCGTCCAACGATTACTATTCGGACAAGACAGCCCCGGTATATATGAAACTACAGTGTTGTTTTTTAGATCACAAATATTTTTAATATATCACATTTTTTTTTTTAAATTTAATATCCCAAAAATATCCCCAACTATATTCATACGTCATTCCCCGCTTCTTCCTCATTCCCTCTTCTCACTCCTCATCCTTACCATTGAATAACTTCCCCTTCGTAGATGCTCCAAAACAGTTGTTTTTTTATTCTGAAAGCAGCAATGTTCCATTTTGTGTCAAAACTCCTTGCATCATATATATGAGTGTTGGAAATGTAAGTATTTGTTTTTCATTATTACTCCCTCTAAGAACCATTTACCATTTGCAATACACAGTTTAATGCAACGCTTCCTTATAAGTAGTATGAACTATGTCCAAAAGCGAACAGAAAACGTCAATACAAAGGAAAATCCCGGTGATCGGCGTCCGTAATACACATTTATTGACAGCTTACATGAGAAATATACAAAGAATGCAGGCTTTCATGGTTGAAAAAAGTTCTAGATATTAATTTTCGGTAGGCTAAAAAATGACTTCCGGAAATTTATTTCGGGAATTATAAAAGAAAACTTTCGAAAATTAATTTCCGGAATATTATGAAATCTGAACAACGTTCCGGAATTTAATTTCCGGTATGCTAGAAAGTGTCTTCCGGAAATTTATTTTCGGAACTTTGTTCAGATTTCGTATCGGAAATTTATTTCCAAAACTAGAAAAGAAAGCTTTCAGAACTTAATTTACCGAATGTTACGAAATCTGAACAAAGTTTCGGAATTTAATTTCCCGTGTGCTAGAAAGTGTCTTCCGGAAATTTATTTCCGGAACTATAAAAGAAAGGTTCCGAAATGTTATGAAATCTAAATTTTCAAATTTAAATTCCGGTATATAAAAAAGCACTATTCCAGAAATAGTTGGGGGTAGTTTGGGGATATTAAATTAAAAAAAAAATTGTGGTGTATCAGAAATATTTATGGTGTAAAAAGCAATACCTATGAAACTAAGCAAAAAATTATTAGAAGCCTAGTTCATGGGGGAAGATAGCAAAGAAATTATTAGAAGCCTACTTCATGGGGGAAGATATTGGGGGGGGGGGGGGGGATAGTTTGGGGATATTAAATTTTTTAAAAAAAAAATTTGTGGTGTATCATAAATATTTATGGTGTAAAAAGCAACACCTATGAAACTAAGCAAAGAAATTATTAGAAGCCTAGTTCATGGGCCTATTCCAAAGTCTTAGACTCGGATTTCATTGGGATGAAATTTGTTATTTGAATTTGAATGCTATTTTCCTGAGAATATGAGGGTTTAATTGCACTTTTCATCTATTGTCTTATTAACTCGTTTGATCTTTGTTTACCCATTTTTTGCTTCCATTTAATCCTCTCGTTTTTTCAATTGTGCAAGATCAGTCCCTCCCTCCGTCAATTTGCCATGCAAAAACTAATGGAAGTTCTTGAGGTGCCACAAGGTTTGCCACATGTCCCACTAATAGTATGCATTCGTGGCAACATAAATAATTAAAATGAATAAATAATATAATAAAAAAATCAAATTCTCTTTGCCTGCCACTAATCACCGCCTTAGACTGATTTTTATTTAGCCACCCCGGCTGACCACCTTCGTCGGTTGTCCACACCGTCGACTTACGTCGGCCACCATTGTTGGTTGACCTTTAGACCAACATTATTATAATAATTTTTATATTTTGTAGTTATTTTTATTATCTTAATAATACTATCAAGTTGTAATTGAGCATGCCACATGGGTGTCACGTGACAAAATGTTTGCCAAGTAGGCAAGTTCTACTAGTTTATGGATGGCAACTTGATAGAGGGATTGATGTTGCACGATTGAAAAAATGAGAGAATTTAATCGAATAAAAAAATAGGAAACTAAAGTCGCAGAAGTAAAAAAGATGAGAAACTGACAAGTAAGCCAAATAAGAATTTCTAAATTAAGAGGATATTATACTTATCTCCCTTCATATTCATAGTAATTACACACAACACTTTTTTATTTATTACATGACACAAGTTTCTCTTGAATATAGTGTCTATTGTACTTTATTCCGAGCATATAATAATTTTTTAAAAAAATTAATTTCCCACGTGAAAAATATATGGGGAATGTTGTAAGAAGTGAACTGAGGGGACATTTGGGAATGAATAGGGGAAAAGGTGACAATATCTTAACAAACCAAGAACTATGAGAATGCCCGTTCATTCTGGGATGACGATGAACCAATTCGAGCCTTTTTTTCATGATTTTTTCGAGCGTTTGAAGAAAATTGCAATCAATAGTATTTTCTTGGTACTGTAATTGGGTAGGGAACCAAGAGCCTTGAGAATGAGTGAGTTGACAAAGATGTAGTATGATTTTAGAAAGAGATAAATTTGTTATTAATTTAAATTAATTATTTATATACAAAAATTATAATTGAGTCATTAATATTAACGTGTTTCTCATGTGCTAAATTACCTCTTAAATTCTTTAATAGATCATTGATTGTAGGGCAAAATATAACACATAATTTAAGAGAAGTTGGTGGTGTTGGTTCAAAAAAAAAAAAGAGAGAAGTTGGTGTGATGTAAGAAATAATTAAAAGGGTCACATGTGAATTACGGCCTAAATTTGATTGTATTCTTCGTTAATCCCAATTTTTGAATGAAACATTTATTATACTTGCATATAGTTACCTTGTTACATCTTCAAAGAAGATGATTGTTTAATCCTATGTAAGGCAATCATTTTGTTTTGACTGGATATATAAGGCAATCATTGGAGGTCTCTTAGTTGCGATAGTATAAGATGAGTTAATTTAGAGCAATGCTTATAAAAATACCGTCATTAAAGACTCAAAAAAGCAAGTTTTTTTAAAGGTTTTCTAGGAACATTACTTGTTGTGTGAAACTGAGTGAGACTAATTCCTTTGAGCATGAAGCCAAATGATTAGGCCCTTGTCGCAAATTGCATATTAAAGACTCAAATCTGTCTTTCCTTGGAAGCATTGTTCACTTACCAACATGGTTCATGAATGACACATTAATTGTTTCCAAACTTCATATTGCAGTTGTATTTTGTGTTATTCAAAATTTTATGGCATAGACTTGGTCTCCATGCTTTCCTTTGCGTTGCAGGTAATTTTAGTTATTCAACTATCTACAAGATACCTCATAATATTTTAGTGTATCTTGAAATATTTTAGGATATCTCAGAAGATTTCTTAGGAGTTATTTCTTATTTATTACTTCTTGATTTGCTTCATCATTTAATTAGGACTAAGATTATATCATTAGTATAAATAGAGCTCTTGGGTTTCTTTTATAAAGAACATCAAACCACAATAATATCACATTGCTTTATATCAGTATTATTCTTCTTGTCTCTCTTTTCCTTATTCACTTGTCTCCAACCTAATTTATTCAACATGGTATCAAAGCCATGGTATCCGCCTTAAAGAGAGTTTCACCTTTTCATTGTATATAGTCCCTCATCTACAATCAATTTTGCCTTTAATATGCATCTTCAACCTGTTCCGTCTAATCCCGTGTCTCCGATCAGTTTCGTCTGATCCTGTGTCTTCGATCAATTCCATCTGATCCTGTGTCTTGGATCAGTTCCGTCTGATCCCATGTCTCTGATGAGTTTCGTCTGATCTCGTGTCTCCAATAAGTTCTGTCTGATCTTGTGTCTTTGATCAGTTCCGTCTGATTCCATGTCTCCGATCAGTTCTGCCTGATCTCGTGCCTCCGATCAGTTTTTCCTGATCCCATGTTTCTGATCACTTCTGCATGATCCAACTTGAAAGATTGGCTCCGTGGTTCCATCCCAAATGCAATATGGTTTCATCCTAGATGCAGTTTGGCTCTTTCTTCGTGCTTGTCCTAAATGCGATATGGTTCTATCCTAAATGCAATTTGGTTCTTCCGTTGTGCTTCCTTGCAACACCGCTTCTTCTGTTACGTTTTACCAAGACGTCAAAGTCATTTTTAGTTTATTTTATTTTTGTTAAGTTTAATTGTACAAGCTAAAGTTTGGGGGACGGGGAATGTTAAAATATCTATAAGATATCTCATAATATTTTAGTATATCTTGAAATATTTTAGGATATTTTAGAAGATCTTTTAGGAGTTATTTCTTATTTATTATTTCCTAACTTGCTTCATCGTTTAATTAGGACTAAGATTATGTTATCAGTATAAATAAGGCTCTTGGATTTCTCTTATAAAGAACATCAAACCACAATACTACCACATTGTTTTATATCAATATTATTCTTTTTGTATCTCTTTTTCTTATTCACTTGTCTCCAACCTAATTTATTCAACAGTATCAGAGCTATAGTATCCACCTTGAGGAGAGTTTCACCTTTCCGTTGTATATAGTTCCTCATCTCTATTCAGTTTTGCCTTCAATATGCATCTTCGGCCTATTCCATCTGATCCCGTGTCTCCGATCAGTTCCGTCTGATCCCATGTCTCCGATCAGTTCTGCCTGATCTCGTGCCTACGGTCGGTATTTCCTGATCTCATGTTTCTGATCAGTTCTGATTGGCTCTGGTTCCATCCCAAATTCAATATGATTTCATCCGAGATGTAATTTGGCTCTTTCGTCGTGCTTGTCTCAAATGCGATATGGTTCCATCCTAGATGCAATTTGGTTCTTCCGCTGTGCGTCCTTGCAGCACCGCTTCTTTTGTTGCGTTTTACCAAGACGTCAAAGTTATTATTAGTTTTTTTTTTTTTTGTTAAGTTTAATTGTACAAGCTAAAGTTTAGGGAATGTTAAAATAACTATAACATATCTCATAATATTTTATTGTATCTTGAAATATTTTATAATATCTTAAAAGATCTCTTACGAGTTATTTCTTATTTATTATTCCCTGACTTGCTTTATCATTTAATTAGGACTAGGATTATGTTATTAGAAAGAAAGAGAGAGAGAAAGAAAAGAGAACACGAAGAAAAAAAAAGGAGAAAGAGAGAGGAGCGGTAGTGGTTTAGCTTTAGTCGTCAGAAAAATGGTCAAATTTTGTCGGAAAAAATTGGCAGGAAGAGAGAAGAGAAGAGGGAAGAGAGAGAGAAAATAATTTTTTATTGAGTTTTGACAAAAGTTGTGATGATATTAGAATTGACAAAAAGATAACTCTCATAACATTTGACAACCTATATAGATGACTAACTTAATAAAAAAAAATAGTTAAAAGATCAAGTTGAATAAAATAATTAAGATAATGGATGAAAAGACTAATTTTACGTTTATTATACTACTGCTCGCTCAAAGATCCTCTATTATTTCCCCCCTATATGTTGTAAATCATAGTAATAATAATAACTTACATCCGAGTCTAAACTTTGCAGGAGCATAGATCCACGGTACTCGGTTTAACACTCATTATTCTCATCCACCACTAGCTTGCAGAAAGGTAAGTTGCATTTGATGGACTATATGAAACAAGCCAAATGCAGTGGTGCCACGTTTGCTTTGCCAGCAATCCTGTGCACCTAGTTTTCAACGGACAAAAGTTGCATTTGTTATTCATATTCATATTCCATACAAATCCTGCACTAATTTGAGTCCACGACCCAAATCCTTTCATACACCAAAGTCAAAATGACAGAAATATTACTTATTATTATAAATAATATTTCACATAAAAGAAGAGTTGATTTCACTCTATTGAGTTGGCTTAAAGCACTCAAGGGTGGCTTTCCTTATAACTAATCTTTTTCGTTTCACGTTCAGTTCATCCATTTTTTGTTTCCTTTTTCTCTTTTCATATCATAAAATGCAATACGTGGTAAATTGTCAACCACACCACACGTTTAAGCCATCATATGCAATTCGTGAACTCAGAGTGGAACATGGTTCTAAGGTGAACACCAACCTAAAACGAGAAAGAAGCATGGGTTCTAGAGGCTTAACGATTCAGAAAAGCAAGAAAATGAGCAAACATCTCGTGACAAATCCTAAAACCAGTTATGTAGATGTAAATGCTTTTAGAGATCACGTTATAGTTTAGGCTTTTACAGGTAGAGAGATCAATAGAAAATAGCCAAGTAGTATGCTCATGATGTGGAAAACGCCACTGTCAGATTGTTATTAAAATTTTCTTTACTACAACTACTTTTCTTTCTTTTTGATATTTTATACAACCACTTTTTTTGTTGTGTCAAAATTAGAATCCAACAAATGTTTGTTCTAAGAACATAAGTATCTTGGTATGTTTACTAATTTGGTGGCTTTCCATATAGTCATGGAATAAGTTGCTTACCATAAAGCTAATTAGTAAATAGATTAAAACATTGCAGAAATTAATAGTCAATATAGATGCCTTAGAAGACCCATTGTTCAAGTTTCAACATTGAACATGGCCACAAAAGAGTCAAGCTCTGCTGCTTCTGCTTCAGCTTCAGCTTCAGCTTCAGGGGACACTAAAATCAAAAGGGTTCTCACGCATGGTGGTAGATACGCACAGTACAATGTGTATGGAAACTTGTTCGAGGTGTCTTCTAAGTACATGCCCATTCGCCCAATCGGTAGAGGTGCTTGTGGCACCGTCTGGTAAGTGTTTTCTATCCTTCTTCATGAATTTGATTATTATTTTTTGTTACGTAATTTGATATTTATTTGAGTTAATTGATAAGACGCAAAGGTAGGTTCTAGTTAGCTCTCTAGTAAAGAGTTGATCACCTTTTTCTCCCTAGCGTGTGCATAAAAATATCACTTATTGGTTAAAATCTTAAGCATTTCCTAAATAAACTACTTATAGAAAATAAATAAATAAATTCATAGGACCAAATAAGATGCATAAACTTGATATTTATTTGTTTATTTTTTTGGACATGATTTTACGTTCCCTTAAACAATTTTTCTATTCAGTGCTGCTGTTAATTCCGATACACAAGAGCAAGTTGCCATCAAGAAGATAGGTAACGCATTTGACAATATAGTTGATGCTAAAAGGACAATGAGAGAAGTCAAGCTCCTTCGTCACATGGACCATGAAAATGTAAGTGCTCATCTCTTGTTTAGTTCAATTTTTTTATTCCCCGACCAACCCTTAAAAGGTAAAAGACATGGTTTTTCAAAATAATCTATTCCTAGTTATCATGATGCAATTGTTCTTTTATATATTTAGTGCGTTCCTTTGCTAATTTGTGACAACAAATTACTGTGTTTCAAGAATTGAGATGAAATTAATGGCCACAGCATGTTCTTGAGATTTTCCTAACCAACAATGCAAGAGTGTCGAGTGAGAAACTTTTATAATGTTATATATTTCAACTTCCCCCAATATATAATACTACATAGAACATAAATCAAACTACTATTTTAGAATTGACCAACTCCTGAAGCTAATTTTTCATGGAATACAAATTTTATAAAATATGTAGGTTAGAATATAATGTTCTTTTAATCAAACTTGATATAGACTATGTTTTACCTAATTTATCTTCATTTTAATTTTGATCGCTTTTTATCCTCATCTGTGTTTCTGGAGCTTGTTCCTTATTTATAATTATCTTTCTGTTTAAATACTTCAAATTGCTATCATCTTTCACAGATCATTGCCATCAAGGATATCATACGACCACCCAAAAAGGAGACCTTTAATGATGTCTACATTGTTTATGAATTGATGGACACTGATCTTCAGCATATAATTCATTCTGACCAACCTCTCACTGATGATCACTGTCAGGTTTGGCTCTACTGATATTATTTGATCTTAATTGCAGGTCATTTTCAATTTTTTTAGAGCAAATCTGTCTTGATTGTCTTTGCTAACAACATCCACCTCTAGTTACTAACAATATAGATATAACCCTTCTGTTGTTCTTGGATGTTGGCAGTTTTTGGTTAAAAGCATTTAAATATGGAACATGCCTTAATGTTGGATTAAGATCATTATAACAACCCAAATCAAAGAACTACAGTAACTTAACAACCCTTATCTTTTTACATAATATTTCCATTCTAAGCAAGTTTTGAAATGTTTGCATAGTTGAGATGATTTTCCTCATTATGATGCGTTTGCATACCATTTCCTGTTGTATATGGGTTTGAGTACCCCTTGTATTCGTTATATATACATTTTTTTGCTTATAAAAAAAAAAGCAAGTTTTGAAATGTGAAGGACATGGACAAGATAAATACATCATCTTCAATATGAAATCTATTTTCTTTTTTTATGATAAGGCACAAGAGTCTCATTCACACAAAAACTCACCTCAAGAAGTATTTAATTAGTTTTGACATATGCTTTTCATTGAGTTTGAAACTAAGCATGGAATTGATAATTCATGAAACTTGCAGTACTTCTTATACCAGCTTCTGAGGGGGTTGAAATATGTGCACTCAGCTAATGTCTTGCACCGTGATCTTAAGCCAAGTAATTTACTTATGAATGCAAACTGTGACCTTAAAATTGGGGACTTTGGTTTGGCAAGGACAACATCTGAGACTGATTTCATGACTGAATATGTTGTCACAAGATTGTACCGAGCCCCAGAATTGCTCCTTAATTGTTCTGAGTACACTTCTGCAATTGATGTTTGGTCTGTTGGTTGCATACTTGGTGAAATTATGACCAGAGAACCCTTGTTTCCTGGGAAAGACTATGTTCACCAACTAAGGCTTATCACAGAGGTAAAGTTTTGGTGCTTCCATTTGAAGTTATGGTCTGCTACTCTTTTGAATCATTCTAACTAATGAATTGTGTTACCTATCTCTGCCATGTAATATGCTCATCCTGCTTTAGAAGGTGATCTTCTCTTGTGAAGTCTGCTTGCTAATGAAGGGATTTTTTCAGTGTGAGGTTTTCACACTCTGAATACCTAGAATGACTTTAAAATTTGTCCAGAATTGACACCCTTTACAAAATTAAACTACAAAGCCATGCTGTTCTGATTATTCCTTTTCTTGTTTACCTTCCTGATTGAGATATAATAAAGTCATTCATATGCCCTAGTCAAATAGCTTAAACTTTTGGGAGAGTCGGTTCATGACATGGTATCGGAGCATCTATGACCATGTGGTTCCATTCTTCTAAATTAAAAATTGAATTTGTGTTTAAGGTAAAATGGGCTTGTGCATAGTCTACACTGTAAGTCCAAAGAACTCCGTTTGAGGAGACTTACTAGAAATATAATAAAGCCATTCATGTTCCTTCACCTATAACAGTTTAAGCTTTTGGGTTATTTGGTTCATGAATCATGACACTTCCAATTCCAGCTACTACTAGTTTACTATTGTTAGCTGATAGTTGGTTACAATATAGTAAGCCAATATCTTTAGCTTCATCATGTGTACTGTTAGCTTGATTTGTAGTTAGTTTATGTTAGAGTCCCAATCAGAGTTTGATTTGTCTCTTAATTTTTCTACAACCTTGCTTCCCTTTATACACCATGCAGTAATATCATAATCCATCTTGGATTTTGTTATTGTTAGACGAATGCAAGGAATGTATATCAGCTGATTTTATAGTTCCCTGTAATTTGATGTCTACAAGTTGTAACACCATACATGCATTCTGTTTTCCTTTTGCATAAAAGTTAATAGGTTCACCTGAGGATGCCAGCCTTGGATTTCTCCGAAGTGATAATGCTAGAAGATATATTAGACAGCTTCCACAATACCGGAAGCAAAATTTCTCGGCTAGATTTCCCAATGTGCCGCCTGAGGCATTGGATCTGCTAGAAAAGATGCTTATCTTTGATCCAAACAAACGCATTACAGGTATTCTAGAGCATGCATTTATTGTTGCTTCAAGAGCATGCAATAATATTTCCAGATTTATAGCTTGCTTATTAAATATAATGTCTCTCATTTATTTCATATTTATATTTATATTTATATAGTAATATCTATTATAATTTGCAGTTGATGAGGCACTATGTCACCCATATCTTTCATCACTTCATAAGATCAATGATGAGCCAGTCTGTCCAAGGCCATTCAGTTTTGATTTTGAGCAGCCAACATGCACTGAAGAGCACATCAAGGAGCTCATCTGGAAGGAATCAGTGAAGTTCAATCCAGATCCACCTTATCAGTAATTCTTTCTTGTTTGTATAAATGTAACAACATAAACCTCTTTCCCCTTAAAAACATTGCCTGTCCATCGTCTTCCCAGATGATTTGCTAGGGACAGAAAGTTATCTTCCTTGTATTCTAGTCCTAAACCATCGAGGATATGAAGAAAAAAAAAAATCTCCTGGAAAATGGGTAATCATTAGAAATCCAGTTGGATGTTGCAGCCATTTATGCAAATAATAAAAAAGGTGTTGTATCGTACCCAAAAAAAGGAGCTGTTGAATTATGCTGAAGTTTGCCTTAGGATGGATGTCAAGGCCTCGGGAGAAAATATGATAACAAAATTGTGGGTCTGTCTTGGAGCTTTTTTCTTAGTACCTAACAATTATCTTTAACTAGTTATGACATATCTCTAGGTGATGTGGAACTAAAACATTCCTCACACCCACTATAATAAAGGTGCTTCCAACAAACAACCTCACACCCAGGGTGTGCACCTGGAGCGTTGACGATACGGGTGGCCTAACAACGAATTTAGGATAGACTCTAATGAATTTAGGCTTGGACGTAACTCAACCCTACAAACCAGCTATTTAGGTGAGAACTGCTCCAGTCTTATAAACACTAATTAGGTCATATCTCTCGGCGATGTGGGACTAAACACACACCCTCACACCCAACACAATGAAGGTGTTGGAGGCTGCAATGAAGGCAGCGCAAAGTTGCCACAATTAAGGCGGCTAGGGACAGATCGCAATTACGGCCACTTTCCAACAATGATGTTTTCCAATGAGAAGAATACATGTGTAACAACTCATCAATGAAAATATAACATGTGTAACACCTATTACAAATATCCTATTTTCATTGGAAAACAGCATCACAAATACCTAAAGAACAACACCTAAGTTTTGTCCTTGTTACACGCTTAAGATTGGCTTTCACCTATGGTGATTGGTGGAGATTCTTGTTTCAAGGCTGAACTGGTGTACTGTGGCAAAGTGATAAGTTGAAGTAACACTAAAAGTATGACAAACAGTAATAAGTCAAAATATTGAATCTATATGCATATTGAATGCAGCATCAGCTATGAAAAAGATTGTCTGCTCCTTACTTTTACCTATTTATGCATATTGCATGGTTAACGCCTAAAAAAATTGAATTACACAAGCAGATGGCAAAAGCGTGTATTTATTAGTGACTTAGTCTTGTTTCATTGTTGGGGTTGTCATTGTTCAGAGTTTATATGTCTCCAATGTTTTAAATACAAACAATATTTTGAAGTACTACGCTGTTTGTAGTGTTCCCATGAACTGAGCCATTCCTTTTACACTGTCATAAATTCCTTCTGTAAGTGCACGTTTGAACCTTGACATCATCAATGGGCAAACTGTCTTCTGGGAAGGTACATGCCTCTATCTTCTCTTGTCCCTGATCTTGCAACAGATCACATGGTACAGGAGTCACACCACTGGAAATCCCAGCAACATCAGAGCAAGTCCATGGAACTTTTTTAGCCTTCTTTGCTAGTTCAATGGTAACATTGGATATGCAGATTCCAGTAAACGGTGCACCAGATATACCCTCCAAATTTGCAGCTATAGTCACATTCTCAGCAACCATATCGCGATAATTAATATTCTGAATCACAGGCAGTGCATTAGGATCAAAATTATTATCAGCATGAGAGCCATAATTTCCTGTCATCCAAAATGCCCATTTCATGGTTTTCATGGTCATCCTTCTAACATATATATCCTTAACATAGCCTCCTCTTCCTACAGCAGTTTTGATCCTTACACCTGATTCTGAATTGATGGCTATAATGTCCTCAGCCCTGACATCTTGAATCCCACCAGACATCTCGCTCCCTAAAGCAATCACAGCACTGGTTGGAGAAATACATGTGAGGCGTCTGATTACTAGCTGCTTGGTTGGCATTCCATAAGCTATACCATACTCATCCCAACCACTCTTTACAGCCACACAGTCATCCCCGGACACGATATAACAGTCCTCAATTCGTGTGTTCGTGCAAGAGTCTGTGTCAAAGGCATAAAACTTAGTCAGTTGGGCCAATTGACACTCTGGATTGGCGTTGAAAAATCACGTTGACCGTTGGATTTGCGTTGACGTTGAACCCAACGCCAATCCAAACAGTTGGGTGCGGTGTATCACGTTATCTTTTAGATTCTCAAATCATTATCTAACATGTGTTAAAGCATTTTTAAAAATAGGTACAATTCTATCATGATCCACACAATCTTACACATGTCAAAATAACAATTTGAGTGTACGTGATTACCTAACTAAAAATTACTCACTTAACTAATATCCGTTTGTTGCCATGTTCTATTTAGCAACATAAAGTTGTAACTTGTAAATTGTATATACTGTAGAATCTGGGAAAAGATATGTGGAGATGTTTACTAACATACCAGGGTTGATCCCATCAGTATTTGGGGATGTCACAGGAGCAAGAATTGTGATGCCTTGAACAAGAATGTTGCTGCATTTAATTTCTTAAATTAAAAAACTTGAAAAATTATAGTGAAATTTCCCTGAAGGCTGCAGCCTGATGACTAAACAAGTGTCATGCCTTTCAGTAAGGCAGATTTTCAGTGTCAATGATTGAAATTTGAAAATTGAAAATAGACATAGCAGTGACAAAAAAGATGAACCTGCTGTAAACAGGATGGACATTCCAGGATGGAGAATTAACCAAAGTGAGATTAGATATCTGAACATTTTCTGAGTACATGATCTCAATCAAATAAGGCCGGGTATAACTGAGCTCCCCCTTGTGGAATTTTCTCCACCACAGATCACCTTGTCCATCTATTGTGCCATTGTCCCCTAAAATAAGAAATTTGAATTCAATAATCAAAAGCAAAATTGAAGTTGAACTAGATTTGCAAACACAAAAGCACTAGTTCATTACCAGCTATGACCACATCTGTGAGGTTGGTTCCAAAAATTAGACTGCTAAACCTTCCACCTTGTGTGTCCCTCCCTCTACCATAAGATGGCAAGGGATCAATCACTGGCCATTCACTTTCATCCTAATACCATAGTTTTAATACAAACATAATATTAACACAATTAAATTACACCAAGTAAAGAATAACATTTACATATTGACCTGCAAGAGTTGTTAAGCTATTAAACCTGAGAGGCAAGAATTACAGCATCCTTGTGTAGGAATAAAGTGAAATGGCTGGTGAGATTGAAGCTGCCAGTCAACCATCTTCCTGGAGGAACATAAAGTTGAGAACCACCATGTGACGAGTACTGACTCAGATGATCTATGGCTGTCTGAAACGCTTTTGTGTTCAAAGATTTTCCATCTCCAACCCCTCCAAATTCAGTCAGTGAGGCACTGTAAGCTCTGCAGCTCACAGCACAGTACTGGAAGTAATCCAGAACTGGAGCTTTGCGGCTCTCAACTACACTCAGGCTTGGTAAAGCAACCATAAGAGCTAGTAATAATAATAATAATAATACCTCCATGACCAGGACCTGTCAAATTTTACATTTCAAATATTCATATGTTTCTGAAGATACCAAAAACAAAAAAGCAGGTATTCTACTTCTTAAAGCAAGGAAAGAAAGAAGAGAGTGAAGCGAAATTGTTCTTGTACCTGAAGTTTTTTGTAGAACAGAAGTTGAGTTGAGCTATTGGTATGTTTACATAAAAGACATAGCAGGTATATATATTAGTATTATTGAGCATTAGTTTTTTGCTTTAAGTTTGTGCTCAACCCCTAATCATATTTCTTATTCGTCATCTGATAACAGAAACGTGATTAGTAAGGTGAAGTTAGCAAAAACTTTATTTATTTTTTTGTTTTTTTGGTTTGGATTTGATTTGATGGTGTGTGAAAGAGAAGATATAAAGATTAAACAGAATTACTTGATCCTGTTATTAACAAATTACATCTTAGTTGCAATTTGTTAAGTCTAACCTCAAATAGGCCACACCTGCATCAGATAGTCAAGAATGCAATACTAAATAAGATTTGAGTGCATGTGTAAACTTAGATTATCTAGTGGGAGAATTACAATTACAGTTTCATAAACTGAGGAATCTGACTCTGTTGGGAATCGGGGATTTCGTTTATACCGTACATGTCTCCACACCGTGATATAATATTGTTCATTTTGGAATTATACCCTCATGAATTTGCTTTTGGACATTATCCAAAACGCCTCATACCAATGAAGACATTTCCCGTGCTTATAAACCCAAGTACCTTCCCTTGTTCGAAAAATGTGGAACTTGTTTGTACCTCAACCGACTCAACATCCGATTCTGAAGTATATTTAGGATTGAGGGAAATAATGAATGTGGTATCCGGGGTTTGAAAAGATACTCTCAACTGAACAGCTTTGAAGACATGATTCCATCATTAATGTTGAGCGCACTGCGAGTATACATAGTGCCATGGTCTACACAAGGAAATTTTCACTATTTTAAGCTTCACCTTTATGGCCTTCCTTATAATTCGATCTATTATGTTTACCTCTTTGATGTGTGGTTCTCCTTCCCCAATCCTCCACTCACATGCATGCACAGACAAATGTTTATGTCACGCATGTTGTTCCTTTGAAGTTTTAATTAAGTGGGTTCATTATACCTTGCCTATACAATTGTGTAGACTAACTAATCAACATCTAAATAATTACATAGATTCTTGTGTCATATAATTATTTTACATTAAAGTAATGATGTGTTAATTATTAATTGATTTAATCTACATAATTTGTGTAGATTACACAAATATTTCTCCTATTTAGGTTTTACCACAAAAGGTCGCATGGGCATCAATTGGTGCCTTATCTTCGACCAAATAAAATTATTTGTCCATGACTTACCTACTTCTGTTCACCACCATATCCATTTCATTGGCGGGCATTAACTCTGACACCATGACGCATAGAAGGTGTGGATGATGATGCACTTGTGACATGTTACTTTGTTATGCTTGCATAATATTAGTGGTTTCCCTTGGGTGTTATGGGTTTTGGGTGGAATAGAGCATTATTTTGTTGGGGGAGTGGGGTCCACATTGTCACGGAACTTTGTTGGAACGTGTATCCATTACCTACCATTGCCATCCCGTGAATACTTCTAATTGCTGAAGCAAGACACACAATAGACTCCCATCTCTTCACGGGCCAAACTTCATTTTCTTCCTGAGAAAATTGTTGCACACTTCTTCAACAATGTCACCTTTGGGCTAACAAAGAAAGATAACCCTAATTGCATTCTCCCTTAAATATTAAGAGATTCGCGTATTCCACAAAAAAAAATAACTTTTTTTAAAGAGAGAAGAAAAAGATACATTTGAAAGCTTCTACTTTTGAAATCCAATGTGATATCATGTGCCAAAAAGATAATCCTTTAAGACAATTTAATTGGTATGTATGATCAATATAAATATATTTTATATTGTCAACTAATTATGAATTTTCATATCATTAATTTTTTTTTCTTATAATAATAACTAATCTTAAAAGTCATATATAGGATGATTTATAATTAATTAACAATACGAAAAATTTTCTACTGATAATATATTAAAATTATACTCATAAATCAATTATAACAATATTGGATGTGACCCCGTACCTTAAAATAAAATAGAAATTGTGATATGAAAAGAACAACAATACCAAATTAATGCAATAAATGACAACAAGTTAAAAAGTAGTATATTATATTACCTTCCATAATAGTTGATAATCACTAAAACAAGTAATTCGTCTACTATTATTTCAAATTCTCCCATGGTCAGAAGATTTTATGGGTTTAAATAAAGAAGTGTATATTAAATGCATCCTTTGGCCCAAATCAAAGAGTCCCTTAAATATAAGTTCATCTTATCCATTTCACAAAAAAAAATTGAAGGTTTCATTACTATAGGTTTGGGTATATAAAACATATAAAAATCTAATAAATGTCGCTCATTTTAAAAATGTATATCTTTATACATAAAAAAATATAATAATAGAGTCCTAAATTTCTTTACTCCTTAAATATCATTCACAATGGATCTTATTCTGTTGTTATTCAAAATTTCTCGATAAAAAAATGTGAATCGGAATTTGACCCGCTAATTATCAATGGGCTAAAGAAACCTCTATAATCTAGATATATAATTTAATTAATATTGATATTTAATTACACTACCACCCACGAACCCCATATAAGTTGTTCGGCATTCTCTTAATGTTACTAAGTCTAATTCAGTTAATGCCATTCAATTAGTAAATAATAAATAAATTTCCATACCTTTTTCATAAAATAAAATAAAAATTCCATACCTTTAAATGATTTTGTTAAGGTGCGCCTAACAGAAACAAACATTCATTATTTTGATTCAAAAAAAAAAAATTCATTATTATTCATTAATTTTTTTAATTATCTTAATTACTTAAAAATATTGTACATGTTAAGGATATTAAATATTTTTACTTTTCACTTAATAGTATTTATATTAATTCTCTAACTAATGCCTAAAGATGCTTAAAAAAATTCTTATTGATATAGTAATTATAATTATATAATTATACTATTTCGAAATGTAATATTGCTTAACCAATATTTATATTCATATATTTCTTTAAATAATTAGATATATATTTTACCGTTTTATATTTTTTTATGATATTTTTATAACAATTACTTGAAAAAGTGAAAAACAATTCTTTAATAACAATGATTTCCTATGTACATTTATTAATTTTCTTAAATGCAAATGTGATACCTTAGGTAGACACAACAGTACAACACACTGAACACAGTAAATGGGCTGACGTGTTAAGGTAGAAATAGTTTCGTTTTCCTTTTTTTTTTTTTTTAAATAAATGAGTGCCTTTCTATGAGAGATCAAATTTGTTTCAAGCTCCAAGGACTCATTTTTTGTTTTTGGTCAAATGCTCATCTAGAAAGCAACAAAAGGCCAGGCCCAAAACAAACCATACTAGAATACAGTCTAGTACTCTTTAGGGCCGAATACAGTCTTCTACTCAATTCTAACACACTACCATCCAAAAGAACACCATAAAGCGGCAAGGCCCAAAAGGCCGAAATAATAAATTAAGGCCTAATGGGCTCCGATTTAATTTATGTTGATCTAATTTTTAACCAAGGTAGTGGGTACCACTAATGAGGTAGCTCTCGTTTTGGTGAAAGAATTTTAGGCTTTTGGAAAATTTGTGAACTGGATTGGTTCTGCTTGTAGAATTGGATAGACCTACTTAGGCTTCCGTAGCCCACATGTGCCATCAGCCTAAGAGGCCCATGTTTCATACAATGAGCACCTTTCTAATAAAAAAAGAGCCCGAATGGGAAAACAACAGTGACAGACCAGACCGAGTCAAGTTTGAACTTTGAAAACTAACCGGTTCAAAGATAGTACCTCCCTTCACAATGGATGTGCTTGACTAACTAAATTAAATTGTATATGTTTTCGGTTCCTACAATATCAATTTCAGGCAGCTCGGAGTCTTTTTTTGATCATAGGCAGCTCGGAGTCTAGGACCTCGTAACATACTTCTTAATAGTATGCGATTAATGAGACATAACGATTTTGTAACTGCTTTCATCAACGACGCTCATAATGGACCATTACTCCTATAGCAACTGCTACTCTCGCATTATATATATATATATATATATATATATATATATATATATATATATATATATATATATATATATATATATATATCGGACATGACCCTCAAGTATGGAACATCTCTTCCCCACGTTTCCAAACTGAGTACCCTTTATTGCTTTAGCGTCAAGCTACTCGTTGCAGCTACACCCACGGGAGCTGCCACATGGAGGAAGCCCCCTGCCCCCTCCAACCACCCTTTAGATCAGACTAGGAGCATTTCCTCGGAATTCATATCAGAACATTGACGTTGTATGTGGGAATGTTAAATTGCTACTAACGCCGTTATTTGGAAAAAGTGCTTTTATTCATTATAGAATAATATATGAAAGGCATGTAAAACACATATTCTTAGATTACTTTAAAACTTTAATTTCATTAAAAAAAAAAAACAAAAATTTCTTACCACTCAGACTGAAAATTTCTGACTGTTTAACAAATGTTTAGGAAAACTCTAAACCCAAATGTCATATATTGAACAACTCCAATTTCAAAACGAGTATAGTTTAGGAAAGTTCTAAGTGAAAGGTTTTCTAAGAGTATAGATTGATAGTGTCCCCCCTCTTTTTCCAAAAGGAATTGACTTCTTTTGTGGATTCAAAAACCGTCCTTTTGTTAAAAGAAGTAATATTACAATGGGAAAAAAAAAACTCCATTGAAATAAAAATTAAAAAAGAGGGAATAAAATGAAAATGGTTAAGCAAGGCAAGAAAAGCAGGGTAAGGAAAGAAAAAACTAATGTATTATCCTTCTCCACTACGGGTCATTTTTGCTTACATTAATGTCAAGTAAAAAAATTTATGTGAAGCGTTTACATTTCTCATGTATATGTTAAGAAATTGTGTAAGGCTTATTGTTCTGACTTAAGGATCATAAAATAATCTAACAATTTTTTCAAAAAACGTTAAACATCTAACTTATTTAAAAATTGATTTTTTTAATATTTTAATCAGATTTATCAAATATGTCAAATTAAATCGGAAATAGTTTTTTTTTTTTCAAAAAAAAATGTTTTCTTAGAAATTAATCTTTTCCTAATCATGCGATTAGAAGAAATAAAATAAACACACAGAACTATAATTTGCTGAAATGGTATTTTTACCTTATCATGCACCCGTTCCATTCATAGCCATTTTTCCATTGGATTCGCTGAATTGCCGACCCTGTTCAGTGTCTTCCCTTGCACCTCGGCCCTACAAAAATCCAACATCAAACATTAGAAATCTCCATTCTTATACAAAAGAGCAACTTTATTCACAGTTTAAAATTTTTTATCAATTTAATATCATATTTTTATTTATGAAAAAGAATAACAAAAATATAATAGAATATATACTTTACTTCCAATATAATTAAAAAATAATATAAAAATAGTAAAATATTTATCAACAAATCTTTACTCCATAGCAAATGAATTCCACTCTGGCACTCTCTACGTACCACACCACACAATGACATCCATACGATTGCCGCACCCAAATACCTCTCGCCTCTCGTCTAGTTAACTTAATTACTTTAAAAAAAATAAAAGAAATGTTAGAAATATATCAATACACTCCTTATTATGTTTCAAAAAAACAGATCCGGATCCGCAAATTTTAGGGCGGAAAAATTACGGTAATTTTATGTCTATAAAGAAGAAAAAATGATGATTAAAAATGAAAGATAAATATGAGAGAAAAAATGAATAAAAAAAGAAATAGAAAAAAATATAGATAACTTTTTTACCTTAAAATTTGAGGATCAAAATTAAAAAAAAAAAAAAAACACACCTTATTAAATCTGGATTCTCTTAGGCTACACCATCTCAATCTTCAGCGGAGCAAGGGGATTAAAAGAAGAAAAACACACCTATAATATTGCATGCTGTATCATGTATAAAATTAAGTGTTGTATGGTTGAAGAGGATTCGGGTCCCATTTTATTATTGGATGGATTTCATATGAAACTTATTGAATAGATAGTAGATCAATGCGAATAAAAAATATGTTAAATAATGTGTTAGTATTTTTTTTTTTTGTTACAGAAAATTTGAATGAATTGAGTCTCGAGGACTCACCAAGATCAGAGCAGTCCTCAAGACTCAAAGAGCGTTTGCCTCTACTTACAGATTATCCACCAATAAGATCCTCACATCCGCAGTGAGATTCGAACTTACGTCCTTGTGAGATAAAACCATATTATCCGTTATTATTAGTATTTCTTAAAAAAAAACTAAATTTATATTCATAAAAAAAAAAAAAGAAATGTATATAAATATTTATCTGTCCAGCTCCATTGCGGAAGAGAGCGCAACCTGGCACCTCCAATGCATGGTCTCTTCTCTCACCTTAAACCCCTCTGCAACTCTTTTACCCTTTTCTTTCCTTCCATTCCTTTCTTTCACACATCATCTAATTGATTCAACGCCTCCCACTTCACAATCTTCCCAATTCACTTCCTTCCTGTGTGCTATGCTATACCCCACACACACACACACACACACACACACACCCACACACATTAGTCTCTTAAAATTTGAGTGCGCCTCAATCCTCATGCTAGTGTATGTAATTTGAAAGATCTGTTTCTTTAAATCTGTCAATTTAGTCCTTGATATTTCCCACTACCCAGAAATTAAATAGTTAAAAAGTTTCAAACTTGGAAATGAAAGTGTCCCTCAAAGATTCAGAGAAGCTAATTTGGGAACAGATGAGAACCCCAATTTCTGGCACCCCCATTGCAGGTGCCACCGCCGCCACACAATCCAGAACCTTACCCAAGCTTCTAGTCTCTCTCGTTCTCTTCGTTTTCTTCACCTATGTCGTTTACACTCTCAAACTCATCTCCACCTCGCGCGCCTGCAACGATTCCCCATTCTCCACCAACACCAACACCAACACCAACACCCTCTCTTCCACTCTTCCATTAACCACCATCAATGCCACCGTTCTCCGGCGAGAATCTCGAGAAACCCACACAGGCCAAACGGAGCTCCGGCACGTGGTGTTCGGAATCGCCGCATCGGCGAAGCTATGGGAACAAAGAAAGAACTACATCAAGCTATGGTACAAACCTAAACAGATGCGCGGCGTGGTTTGGCTCGACGACGATAAGGTTGTGAGAACCGACGAGAACGAGGGTCTGCCGCCGGTGAGAATCTCCGGCGAGACGTCGAGATTCGCTTACACGAACCGTCAGGGTCACCGTTCTGCGATTCGGATCTCTCGGATCGTGTCGGAAACTCTGGAATTAGGGTTGAAAGAAGTGAGGTGGTTCGTGATGGGAGACGACGACACCGTTTTCGTGACCGACAACCTTTTGAGGATTTTAAGGAAATACGATCATAACCAGTTTTATTACATAGGAAGCCTTTCGGAGAGTCACTTGCAAAACATATTCTTCTCTTACGGAATGGCTTATGGTGGAGGAGGTTTTGCTATTAGTTACCCTTTGGCTAAAGCGTTATGTAAAATGCAGGATCGGTGTATACAGAGATATCCTGGATTGTACGGTTCTGATGATCGAATGCAAGCTTGTATGGCTGAACTCGGTGTTCCACTCACCAAAGAAATCGGTTTTCACCAGGTAAGCAATTTACTCTCACTCCCTCACTCTCTCTCTCTTTCTTTCTATCTCTTATTAATTATTTGCAATCACTATGTGTTTTTATATGTCATTGTCTTTACAGTTTTCACTGTGATATTCATGATACGTGTTTCTTTCTATTTATTTGTTTTTTTGGGTCCATGGGTTGGGATGGGATTTGTTCAGTTTTGTCGGCATTGTTTTGTTTTCGTTTGGTGGGAGTGGGACTGCCTTTTTTTTTTTATTATTATTATTTTTTATCCTAGGCTTTAAAAATTGAGACGGAAATTCAACTCGCCAAACTCAGTTTCATTAGTTCACAGGCTAAATTTCAGTAAAAAAAAAAAAAGTTCACCGGCCAAATTTGTAATTAAATTTTAATTATAACATGATTACACTAAATATTATTCGAACTGGTTATATGGCTGATGTATGATTAAATAATTGGGGGTAAAGTTGCTAACGTACATGCAGTATATGTTTGATTGTGCGGTGAGAAATCATGTTTCTCAATAAATCACGATTCCAATGACATTTTTGTAATAATTTTGATAAGAAACGTAGAAGCAGCCAAAAACCTACTTCTCTGAAATCACGTCCGTGTTTGCTGCGGACATGCCACCAAACATGCTAGTACTCTCAAACATATATACATTTGAAATGAAAGCAATTAATCATATTTACATCTTCCAAACTGTAATCCAAGGGTTCAATTCCACATTTTAATGTGTTTGGATTATAATTTGTAAAATATAGTTTCTTTTTATGAATTTGATTATGTAAATTCGGTTTTAATTAGAGGTGTGTTCCTAGTCAAGTGATTTATGTTTAGATATTTTCTTTTAAAAGTAACTGTGATAAAACAAATATTGTTTGGATATTGAGTTATTGAAGAAGTGAACATTTATTATTTTTGTTTGGCTAGGATTTAGAACGAAATTCAATTACAAATAAATAACAAACAGATTTTACCAAACATGTTATAAAATCTAAAAACCCAATTTTGGCACTCTAAATTATGGTTTGGAGATGTAAAAAAGATTCCCAATCACATCCTAAAACACCTTATTTTTAGGTTTTTTTTTTTTTTTTTTTTTACTGTTTCATAATAATTTGGATATTTCCCTTGTTTGTATTCTGGTTGGAGTGAGTTGAGGAACGACCGAGTTTAGGGCTGCTACAAACTCAGTGGCCCTTTGCAGGGGTGAAAGCTGGAGGTTTCCATTTTTACTAGTACTAGTATAGTAGTTAAGTTGCCGGTATTTTGGCCCCAAAATGGGAAGGGAGAGTGCCACTGGTGTCGCTGTCGTCTGCATTTAAATTTTCTTTCTGCTTTTTTGGCTGTTCAGCGACTTCTGCATTCAATTTCTAGGTACTGGAATTTAATTGCCAGCTTTGGCTAAATGATCCTGCTGTTGTTCATTTTTAACAAAAAAATACTTTCCTCAGGCTCTATTATAAGAAAAATTAAGTAACTTAACACTATTTTGATTAATGTAAAAATTGAGTTAGAATTATTAAACTATCCTGATATTAATTATCTTAAAAAAGTAAAAGGAGAATTAATTAAGAGTATTTTTTGAACACCGATATTAAATAGTTGACTTTATTGGATTTTGTTTATATTTGAGTTCACAAAATATACCTATATTTTTGTTTATAATTGAGTTTGGAGGGAGTATGATTCATAAATTTAGGAGAATGCATGAAAAAAGAAAGTTTTTATTTGAAAGTTATATATTCAATATTTTACAAAAAGAAGTATTTTATTTAATTTTTTAATAAAAATTTGTTTTTATTAGATTTATACCTGGTGCCACTTTGGGGATTAGATTCCCTCGAGTAGCCTAGTTGTATCTCTATTTACTTGTATTTTTTTACAATTTTTTGAACAAAGCAAATCGAATTCTAGGAGTATGAAAAAAATAAATTCAATGATGATAAATTATATAACTGTAACAAATACGTGAATTTGCTACTCGAGATAATCCAAATCCCCACTTTGGTTAGCAAATTTAAAGATACGAGCTTGTATTTTACTACTCCCGATAAATGACTTCTTTTATACGAAATCAAATTCAGCTGACATGTTTTGTCTTATTTTTTTTTTCTTGCTGGAGAAAGATAGGAGTGTGAATTACACGCATTTATTATATTTACATAAATTTATATAAATATCATAAAAAAACTCTTGTTTTTTTCTTCCAATTTTTAAGATATAAATTACAAATAGTTTTTGTTACAAAAAAAAAAAATACAAATACTTTACATAATTCTTTTTTCTTTTGCCTAGGCCATAAGTAACTCCCTATCAAATCATTGTGTCCCCGCTCTCTAAGTACATGTTTGGTATTGGGTCAGTGTAAAAGTTTGGGAACAAATTGTGAAAACTTCAAATTGAAGCTTCCACATCTAGACCTCTTGGACGCGATTTTGTCCAAATGGAAGTTGTACCAAACACACCATAAGACATGCTTACAAGACCATGCTACAATTACAAACAAATGTGGAGACCCGAATGGGGTGCACTCTTCAATTACAACTTAGGCCATCAGAGTGTAAGAATTGAAAAATTAAAGGGACATAATTAAGTGTTTGAAAATTGAAAGGACTAAAACATAATTTTCCAAATTATTGAGAGCTTTTAAATTTTAAAAATTAAAAAAACATGTCTAGATTATTGTTTTTTTAGAGGGTGGGCGGTGGAAAACTTGGTGCTTCTGCCCTTTTCTTTTTAAATTGACATAGGTTTCTAAAATTTCACTTCATGTAATCATGCATCGTTATAATTGCAAGAACACCAGCAATGTTAGGTATTTTACAATTTGACGGCAAACAATCTATGTTTTGAGTAGTTGCCCGGTCCAAAGTTGTGCAGGCAATTTGACAACTAGATGATAAGGTCATTTGTTTTTCCCCTTAACTTGATACTGTATTCTGAAGAGCAGAGACATTGTTATTGGTTATCTTCCAGAGGAGAATCTATAGATATTTTATTTCATTTTGTTGAATAAAGCGGTGAAGTCATGCTAACTTTTTTAGGCAATGAATGTGGTCCTGTATGCTATTCTGTTAGCTTTCATACTAACAGCCCTTGGTTTATTGAAACAGTATGATGTGTATGGGAACCTGTTCGGTCTTCTTGCATCTCATCCTGTGACTCCATTGGTGTCACTGCACCACCTTGATGTGGTTGAGCCAATCTTCCCTAATGTGACTCGGGTAGAAGCCCTTCAACGGCTTACTATACCGATGAAGCTTGACTCGGCAGGGCTCATGCAGCAATCCATCTGCTATGACAAATCAAAAAGCTGGACAGTTTCCGTTTCATGGGGTTTTGCTGTTCAGATATTTCGTGGTGTGTTTTCGCCCCGGGAGATGGAAATGCCTTCAAGAACATTCTTGAATTGGTATAGAAGAGCAGATTACACCGCATATGCATTCAACACGCGTCCGGTTAGCCGAAACCCATGCCAGAAGCCTTTTGTGTTTTACTTCACAAAGGCAAAATTCAATTCTACAAAGCAAGAGATTGTGAGTGAATATGACAGGCATCGCGTCCCTCACCCGGAATGCCGGTGGAAGATGGCTGAACCTTCTTCTCTTGACAAAGTGGTGGTGTATAAGAAGCCAGATCCGCATCTATGGGATAGAGTAAGTTCTTGTCAATAACATTATGCTACCACATATGAGGATGTTATTAACATGTGCTAACCTGTTTTGACTGATTTTAAGTTCAAGTTTTAACTTGCAAAAACTTGGCAAAATTGAATAGTTTGGTGTCCCTGGCAAAGAAAATCTTATATAAACCGAGTACACTCAAGTTAGGTATACTAGCCAAATCACAACATTAATTAATAGATAAATTTTAATAAACAATCCTAATAGCATCTTTAGTGAGAATTTCTTAGGAGTTCCTTAATAATTTCTTAAGAATAAAATATTATTATAATATGTCACATGTGATTTTGGGTTCCTTAAAATTTAAAATGGGTTTCTTATCTAAGGAACTCAAAAAGAGAGTTTCGTAGCATTTAAATATATATTTTTTTTGTGTATATGATAGTGTAAATGTGAGAGAGAGAAAAGTTAAGGAACTTAGTAGTAGAAACCCTCATTGGAGTGAAAATTGAGTGAGTGTTATAAATTTGAGTTGGCATACATGGATCCTCTTAAAAACTTAAAATAGGTTCCTTAAATTTTTACCATTGGAGATGCATATCTTAATTGATAATGTCCTTAACCTAGCATTCCTAATATAGATACACTATGTTATGCAAGAATTTGTCGGCACTAGGATCCTTTGTTGGGAAATTGATTTGGGTTTCTTTTGAATATATGTTTGGCAGGCTCCAAGGAGAAATTGTTGCAGAGTAATGAAGTCGAACAAGGTAGGAACCATGGTGATAGATGTGGGTATCTGTAAGGAAGGTGAAGTAAGCGAAACGTAGTTGTGACATGTCACTGATGTATTATGTTCTGTCATGGAGTTTGTTATATGCTTATTTGTTTATTTATTGGGTGGCTCACTCACGTTTGAAATTTTGTAGTTTTTCCCTGCGGATCACTGGAATAGGGTGGGAGTTGGGGAAAAGAGGATCCTCTGTACAAAGCTATTCGTAGTTTTAAACAAAATGTACGTGGTATGACAGAGGGAGAAGTTTGATTTATTATTCCTTCGTGGAGGCTCATTAAGGATGAGAGAGGAGGGATTTTAATAGAGGGAAGAGAAAGGGAGCAGAGAGATTTTAATTAGATATTCTTTATGGTTAGGGGAGGGGAAGGGTAATAACCCTCTCTAGGGGTGACAATGGGGCGGGGACGGGGAGTATCTTCCCGCCCTCCGTCCCCCATTTTCCTCCCCATCCCTGTTCCCCGGATCCTCATGGGGGTCTCGATAGGACAACTGGTGCAACTTGTGTTGCATTGCACTGTATTATTACTATTTCTATGCATGCAACAATAATTGGGGATAAGTCCAACAACAATACATGTTCCTCATATGAGTTTGCTAGCAACACCGCAGTCGTAACCGCCGCAAAGGCCTGTATCGAAGCCACCATTATCGTATTTCTCATTGGCATTATTTTCTTATGTTGTGTGTATCGAAATAGGTTTATCTCACCTCATCGGAAATAATCGTTCGTAAATTCTTACTGATCTGATACAACCTTTCAAAATCCCTGCAAATAAATCTTTTGTTAGTTTAATTTGCTTGGATGTCAAGAAAATTATAGAAAGAGAAGAAAAGAAATAAATCGTAAAAAAAGGGGAAAAAAAAAAGGAAGATGGAAAAGGAAAAAGTGTAATTGGGGTTCAAAATTTTAGTTTCTTATATCAATTTAATAAAATAATATAAGTGAAATTATAAAAATAGGTTTATATATGTATACCATTCCCCAAGAGGAGAAAATCTCAACCCGCAGGGCCACAAATGGGGTAGTCCCCACGAGGTTCTTCGCGTAGGAGAAAAATTTCATCTCTAATCCTCTGTTTGGTTCTCAAGGGGAGGGACGAATTTTAAAATTAATTTATTTTTATACTCTTATAATCTTTCATGTTATATCTTATGGGTATAATCAAATATTAATAATGTAAATAACTGAGCATCATAACACTTTTCACATACTTTAATGAGTTTAATGTCTTGATGTTACCCTTTTCAAATATTCAAAACCTATATTAATATATGGGAAAAGGGCATAGAGCCCCCCTAAACTTTAGGTTGTTTTCAAATAGATACCCTCAAGTATCGATTCTTTCCAATTAATCCTCAAACTTTAAGAATTAGTGAAATTGATTATTTTGTTAACCATGATTAAATAACTAACTGTGAACAAATCGAACCATTCATTTTCTTAAATCTGAACCGTCGTTTATTTTTATTTTAAGAAAATAAAATAAATCTTCGGTGCTGGTTCTTCTCTTCTACGTCTCTGGGTGTTTTTTTATTGTTTTTTTAAAAAAAAATTCAAATAAAGAAAGAAAAAAACAAAGCATTCTTTCAAAATGTCATAATCTGGAAACGCTGTTTCTGCGGCCATGAACAAAGACATTGTAAATAAGAAGTTGAAGGAAAGAGGGATGGGGCACGAGGTTACAGAATTGAGAGTGTTGTGTTCTGTGAAGCTCCCTTCGAGGAAAGCTTGATCCTTGTAGAGTCTGAGTTTCTTGCAACGTCATCGTTGGCTCTATCGGTACCTTCACCCTCATGCTCTCTCCTATTTCTAGCTGCATTACTACTCTTTGAAAATAGATAAAATTAAAAATTAAAAATAATCGACGGTTCACATTTAAAAATAGAAAAATAAAAAATAAAAATAATGGACGGTTTAGATTTAAGAAAAATTGATGGTTAGATTTGATCACAGTTAGTTATTTAATCTTGGGTTAATAGAAGGACTAATTTCACTAATTCTTAAAGTTTGACGATTAATTGGGAATAATCAATAGTTGAAGGTATTTATTTGCAAATCCCCTAAAGTTTAGGGGGGTTGGATGCTATTTTCCCTTAATATATTAACAAAATTCAATAACAAGTAGTTATTTGAGATTTTATTTCTTAAAATTTTTATTTAAATAAGTAAATAAAACTACTTAACGCATATTATCAGTATGTCACTGTGTTTTTCCTATATATCATAACTAGACTAGAGTTTTGACTCTAAGTTGAGTTTGGATAAATGTTAAGTTAATTATAGTAAGGATTTGGTCAACAGTCACATTTGATTGAAATATATAATGTTGAGGATAATTTTGTGCTTCAAAATATTAGTCAGGATATTTTAGTTTATTTATTTAAAATATTTTCAATATTTTAAATTCATTTTTCTCCCTTCCAAATCCTCTCAATGTTGAAGGAGAACCATAATTTAGGTGATGAAGAATTTTGTTTCCCTGTATTATCCTCTTTTTCTTTCCAAAAAATTAAACAAAATAAGAAAAATTTATAAAATCACTTATTTTTCCTCCATTTCCCCCCTAATAACACACTACTCAAGAGAATCTTTAGATACGTGCTTAATGTGTCAGCCTACAATTTTCACATATTTTAAGTATGCTTTCTTTCTTGGAATAGAAATGGTTGTCTTTATTTTTTTTCGACAAGTGAAGTGCAGGTTTGGTTTATCGTTGAAAAATTCTAAACATACGTTTGAGATAAAATATCTATAAAATTTCTTTAAAATAAACATATTTTTAAACCCAAATATATATTTATAACGATAAATCAAAAATGTCTGAAATTTTCTTATGGACTTGCGATTGCTAATCTTAACTAATTTGCTACTACGTACTAGTTACTCTAGACACGCTAGCATAAAGTAACAAGGAAATATTCTCATCCCACTTTTTTTTTTCTTTTGGGGTAAATCTTATCCACTTTCTTGAACACACATGCAAGGTCTATTTTTGTGGCATTGAAAAAATAATTCACATAAGAAAAGAACGACATTTTCTGGAAATACCTCCAAAATTAACTACTTCCTCTTGTTTTCGTTCTAGTTATTGGCAAAAAGCCAAAAATCCCGGTTCGAGGCTTTGTTAGCCGGTAGCACAATAATAGGGTCAAAAGTATCAGAATATATTATGATATTGAATACTAAATGAGGACCAACAAGAATACAAGATGCTACTGTTTCTTCTTGCCTTGCACACTACGGCGTGTTGTTAAAAACTAGCAATTGAGTCACATGGTGAATCAAAAAATATATAAGGTATATTTTTCGATATTCCTAATAATTTTGGGATAAAAATTATGCTATCTAATCAGAATGTGTCACATCAATTAAATAAGTCATAGTAATGGATCAAATCAAATAGTTCTCACCATCTGATTAGGTCACCTAAATGGGATAAAGTTATCTTTAAAATACCATAGAATTCACCAATATATAATATTCTCATGTTAGAATAATCGACATAT
The DNA here is from genome assembly GCA_039655645.1 of Ammopiptanthus mongolicus. Lineage (NCBI taxonomy): Eukaryota > Viridiplantae > Streptophyta > Magnoliopsida > Fabales > Fabaceae > Ammopiptanthus > Ammopiptanthus mongolicus. Next base: position 6,111,432 of record CM077343.1, read on the forward strand.
TAACTTTTTTGGTAAAAATAAAAGTTTAAGGTGAGAGTAGGTTTTAGTTATTACAAACTAATAAATTTAACAGAAACTAACAGTAGAATTATAGATTGTGTATCTAGGGGGAAACTCTGAATTCAAGTCACGAGATTGTTATTAGCAGAAAATCGACCAGTTAATCCAATTCATTTGTCAATTTAGATATTAACATGCAATCTAATAACATTTTAATTTTCCTTTCTCTTTTTTCTTCTAGACAGCCGTTGTTTCTGATCTTCCAAATCGCATTAAAATCTTTGCTAGCTGCTTTTCCCTTACTAATAATGAAATTCTCCCACCCCCACTCAACCAAATAAAATGATTGTTGTCTCCTAAACCTAACATGCCTTAATAATATATTAATAACTATTAACTGCTGATATTCTATTTCAATTGTTTATTTAATCATTTTGTATTTTTAATGATCCTCACTAGTGACCTTGGCACCAAAATCGGGCCCTTCCCTCATAAGTGAAGGACGACTACAGAAACTTGTTTCAGTCCTGTTTGGTTCTCCCAATCCAAATGCGTTAAGGCATTTGCTTTAAATACCCCACTATTTACTATTCTTATCTCTCCCCCCATTTTTTCCTATTTAAATTCCAGAAATATCCCACCTTTATACTAAATTATAATACTCTACGGAAATTATAGTTTCCGTAATGTACTCAAATTTCAGTACATTACGGAAACTAGGTATTCTAAATAAAATAGCTTACAAAAACTATAGTTTCCGTAATGTATTCAAATTTCATTACATTACGAAAACTAAGCATATTATGGAAACTATAGTTTCAGTAAGGTATTCTAAATAAAATACCCTACAGAAACTAGGATATTAGTACATTACGGAAACTATAGTTTCCGTAAGATATTCTAAATAAAATACCTTAGTTTCTGTAAGGTATTTTATTTAAAATACCTTAGGGAACCATAGTTTCCGTAGTGTACTCAAATTTCAGTACATTACGGAATAGTTTCCGTAAGGTAATGGAAACTATAGTTTCCGTAACGTACTCAAATTTCATTACATTAATGTATTAGAATCTAATACCTTACGAAAATTCCGTAATATGCTGAAATTTGAGTACATTATAGAAACTATCCGTAAGGTATTTTACTTAGAATACCTTACGGAAACTATAGTTTCTGTAATGTAAGAATACCTTACTGAAACTTCAGTATATTTTTCCTAAGGTATTCTAAATTATAATTCCTTACGGAAATTAAGGATTCCGTAATGTATTGAAAGTTTTACCTCTCTTCCGCCGCCCCGCACGCTGCTTACGTCGGAGTGACAATTGGATTGGGTGGGGTTGGTAACAAAGGGGGAGGGGAAGCAAAAAGAAGATGGAGGGAGTGGGAGGGTTTTTACGGGAATAACCAGAGAGAAGGAAGGAGTGAGGTGTGTATCTTTATATATAAAAGGAGAGTAGTGATTGGGGGTATTTTTGTAAAATCACTACGGTTAATGCTTTTTTTTTAAAAAAAAAAACCTTTACTGAATATATTGTAAGGAGGGTTATTGGCGAAACCAAGGGTTGTTGCTTCTGCCTCTTCGTCTACTTCCGTTGGAAATCGAGGCGGAATGACAAGAGACCATTCAATAGTTGATTGTTACTCCTTCTTCCTTATGGGTGCTCAAGGGTTCTTCTTCTTCTTCTTTCTTTTTACCTACTCTGCTTCCCTCTTCTTTATTTTTACCTGCTCTGTCACCATTTGTTGTTTTCTCTCTCCCCCCTTTCAGCTGAGATTACGATTATATATAGCACAATACCCTCAACCACAACCTTCTTTTACTTTTTCTTCTAATACCTCAGTTTGTTGTTCATTAATTCCTTGAGCCATTATCAGTATTTTGTTTGTGCCTCCATTCAGTTCCATTTTTATCCTTCTTCTTCCACATACATATATACATATACGTATATAAATGCATACATAACTAACCAACTGGGTTGAGTTTTGTTTGCGTGTACTTGACTCAATTTTAAAGCTTTTTGATATTTGATTCGATTCTAAATAATGACTTTCCAAATTTAGTTTTTGGATCTTGCATTCCATGCTTCCTGATTCTTAGTGTTTAGTTTAAAGTTAAAAACTTAAAACCAAAGATTGATTCGTTTGGTTCTGTGGCTCTCATATTTATTTATTTATTTTATAAAAAAACCTCAAAGATAGTAATAGTATTATGTATTTCTAATTTTCTCTCTTTCCAATCCATGGCTGGTAGTTGTTTTTTTTAACTTGCATAACATGTCTTTTTTTTGTATTTTTTAATTTGAACTTTATGGATTATTTCTGGCTCTACTTTACAAAGGTGCAGTTGGGTACTTCTCCAATGTAATTCTATGTGCAGTTTGACATAGGCAGTGATGTTCTCTCGATTAGTTGCAGCTCCTCCAATGGTTGTCCCAAGACAAGTGGGCTTCAGGTAAATTCAAATTATGGCCTAATATATGATGTTCATTTACATGTCATTCCAATTAAGGTATGTTGAGTTCTATATATATATATATATATATATAGAGTAATATTTGTTCTTGATGCTTGGTTTTTGACTCATTCCACATTTAATCTAGGAATAAGAGGATTTCTATGTTTGTTTAATTTATCTACTATAGTTTATATGTGATTCTAACTCACAAATCTTATTCAGTTTATTATTATTATAGATTCTTATGTTTTGGACAGCGACTTATTATTTTTTTATTTATAGTGGGAAGCTGGAATGTGTTCTTTAGAGGAATTGTGGATCAACTTAGGAATTTTCTATTTGAGGGAGGAAATACCAACAAGTGATAGTAGTTTTCCAGTTTGCAAAGATCAAGATGTTCAAAGGTTTTTATTTGTATTATTTTTGTTAGTTTGATCATATGTTGTAAATAAATATTTGATTTTAGTAGCATTACATGTTGCAAATATATATTTATTTGATTTCATGTTATCCGTCATGGTCAATGTGAATGTCCATTTGCTCATAAAGTATAATTTTTGGGTTAAATTGTAGTTGGTGCAAATTTCTGGGCCGTGCATGGCTTATGAAATTCAAATAGTGAATGAACCATTTTGTACGATCAAATTCCCAATCTGCAGCATTACATGTGTTTTATGTTAGGAAATTGCCCCCCCCTTTCTAGACACATTTCAATTCTGGGAAGTTTAGTTTGGGTAATTCACATTTCAATATGTGGTTGATTAATGAATGTATCTTTCTTTTCGATGCCTATGTAAGTGATGTATGATATTATGTTGTATTTGATTTTAACTCATTTTTTTGGTTGCCTATATTTTTGTGATATTTATAAATCTTCTTTATCAGAGCTAGAAGATATTTGGCTCAATGGAGATGGACCTTTCCTGCTTGGTGGCTTTGAACCGTCAGAATCATATCTCAGTCTGGTTTATGAAATCATGCATCTTGAGGTAACTAAATTTGACTTAGTAATTTTAATGTTATTGATGTTGCATTACGTGATAACTAACTCCTGTAAGTATAGGTTGCTTTGTGCATCTCAGTACTGATTTGGGGTTTGTGAGCTTGAAGAGAGAAAAAAGGAAGCATTTAACCAAATTGAGCCTTTAGTCTTAATTTAATTGTGGTAGCCATGGATGGCACCTAAAAAAAATGTTTGCGTGCTTGAGAGTCTTGTGCTACAGTGAATGAGCATCTATATTTGAATTTACTTATCCATTTAGACTTACTTGATCTCTTTTTTCGGGGGGCTGGGAATTCAAATTTATAGATTGACCATGCTGGAACTCTTGACCCAATGGCCACTGGTATATTAAATGCTTGTGTTGTTAAAGCAACAAAACCGGTAGACAGGTGATTGATACGTAAATACATGGATTCTTATTTCCATTTGAGTACCAAGTGTGCCTGTTTCACAATATTCCAATTACTTTTTGTTTTTTGGTTGAATTATTTGATTTGAGTAATTTTTCTGAATACTTGAACTTTTCTGCTTCGGATATCAAGGGATGATTAAGGGATATAGCGGAATGTTCCGCTTAGGAGAGGCTACTTCAACATGGGATGCCGATTCACCGGTGTGTTAATCACTTAATCTGTTTTTCTCATGTATAAGTTTATGAACCATAAAATAAAATTAATTTTGGTAATCAATTGCCGTATCACAATTGACACATGCATCTATAAATAAGCATGAGAATCTATTCATATTCTGTTCTCAACCTTTTAGGCAAAAAGGTATTTACATTGATGTTACAAATGTCAATAGCTTGGCGTCCTCAACAGCTACCTCGGTTGTGTTACCTTCCCATTTAGTCCTACCAAAGATTAGCGTGCATGCTGTTGATGCATATAAGCAAATAGCTGTAGCCGAAGGCTCAAGAGTCCGATTTTCGATACTTGCTTATTTAGGAGTTGAAGTGAGGTGAGCATTCCTGCTTCTCAAAATTTTCAGATTTTATTCTTTAGTTGTATAATTGACTACTTAGGTTAAATGCTTAATCAAAGAAATGGTGAATTTAAGATTTTTATATTTTCTTAGAAGCATGGAAGATCCAACTCATTTATCCTTTGTTGTATTCTGTAACTATCTTTAGTCTGCTGATAATATTTGTATGGCCAACTTTTGAAGCTCCTTTCTGTGGTAGATACATTTAATTCTATTTAGAGGAAAATACATTAAGCACCATCGGGTTTGATGATATTTCATTGACCAGCCTTTTAGTTTCAACAATCACATTAAAAGTCCTACTTTGCGTTCTCATCAAACAAATAGCCCTATTTAAATCTTTTTCAAACACATCTACCCCTTCGTATTCTTTACAGCTGATAGCTGAGAATACTAATGCAATGAGCTGAATGAGTTTAAAATTGATATAATACACTAGAGGGGGAGGTGATTAAAATTTCAGAATACTTCTGCGGAGATTGGTGTAAATCCACATAGAACTTTAACCCCTTTGTAATTGATATAGTACACTTCTTATTTATTCTTATATTCTTCATGCAGTTTCCCTTGGAATTTGACCCATGAAAACTATTACAGGAGCATATTTTGGTTGTCAACCTGTTCCAAACAGTATCCAAATAACAACTTCTAAACCAGATAGGAGTCATGTGGTTGTTTTTTGGGATTAGACATAGAACTTAGCTGCTATAAAATAGATATATAAATGGTAAAAAAATCATTTTAGAGTCCCAATTGTGAACATGACATGTTTATAACCATCACAAATAAATCAGAATTAAACAAGGTCTCGACAATTCTATTGAAGTTTTGAAACAGGACACTCAAAAATCTGAATTAGTGCTTCTTGATATACTATATGGTCTTCAAATTGCGATCATTTTCTATTTTCATGTACTTTTATCTCACAGTCATCATAGCAATTTATTTGGAGCTTATTCTTTTTTTTTTTCTTTCTTATACCACATTGCAGTTCTATCATTTTAGTTGTTGTATTGAGGAGTCATGGCCGCTGCATTCTGAAAAAAAAAAAGCATGATATTTTATTATGTTTTAAATAAACAAATGTGTTAACTTCAATTATCTCTTCCTATATAACAGAATTGGAATGCATACTTTAAATATTTATACCTGAAACATCTATATTAACAAGCTTTATTTCAACTCATTTGTAGTTTTTCTCCAGTTACTAGCCTTAAGTTGAAAAGAGCATTAGCAGTGATGAATGAAGCATATAATGTTAGAACCAGAACCTATTTTAACGCCATCTCCATGTTTGGCACTGCCAAAAAAGAAAGAAGAGAATTAGACAACATAAGTTGATATCCACTAATGAAAAACCCCAAATTCTTTGCAAGGAAGAATAGTCCTAATTGTTTAACATTTACATTGACAACCACTTAATAAATGCTATTTATTCTATATGATATACATATCTCTTTCAGTTATACTCTAATCTTCAAATGATTAATAACTTTTTTCATTGTGTTGATGAAATCTTGCCATTCAGGTTTTTTCTTTATTTCCTTGATTATTTGTAATATGGGATATGACTTGGCCATACTGGAAGAGCCAAAATAACTATAATAATTCTTCACATGTTGCAATGTTTCCAAGCTAAGTTTCATGTTAACAAGAAACAATATGATTGAGAATACTGTGTAGCCTATGGGTTCTGAAGATGACTCATAATGTTGTTCATTAATTCATATGAACCTTTGAGCAACCATAAAACAGTTTTTCCATAGTAAAATATCAAATCTCTTTATAACATTTTTAATCTTTGGAAAAAAAGAATGAGTCGGTTACTTTGTGATGCATAGATGTCTTTAGCTTGACTAAGCGCAGCTTTTCACTGCAATAATTGATATCAAAATTTACTGCTAGAACAAATAGAAGTTACAGAACACAATATAAATAACATTTCCTAGCTTCTGGTTTAAACATTTTGGAGCCAATGTTCCAAAACATGCTCCCATGCAATATAGCCACAACGATTATGTAAAGAAATCTTATGGCAGTGTATAGAGGATTGCGCCAATAAGACCAATGTTGTTTCAACAAGCAAGCCTTGCGTTGAGTGAAAAAGGACCTTGATTATTTTGAAGGAAAATATAGGTCCTTCGAGCCAGGGGTTGGAGTATTCAATTCTTTAATAAGTGCTTTGTTTCTCCTAAACAAAATGCCATACACCAGTTTATACCAGCAATCATTCCATACTTTGAATAACATAATTTTCTTAGAACATCTATTTTCCAGTTTTGTAGTTTAATTTAGAATCCATACAATCCATACAATTTAAAACACCTGTATAACTCCGAACTTTTGTACACTTGAGCAAGATCAATCTCCAATTCCATTTCTTTAGCAGAACATGTGACTTGTAACATCCATGTCGCTGGATTATAGACATCTTTAACCTTATTGACACCTTGGATTCCCTTCAAGATAAAAATGTGCACAAGTATTAATGATCTAAAGTGAAACATGCAATTCAATATTCTCAATTTTTCATAGCATTTCTTTTTTCTACCTCAAAGTAACTAATCAAATTGGAAGAACGATGTCCAAGTGGCCCCATGTATATCTCTAGCCCTCCTTGCTTCATTAGCAAAAGCGGATTTTAGGAATGCTCCTTGGCTGGGGTAGCTCGCTCACTTCTCTTCCTTTGACTTGATGGAAATGGTAGTTTGTTGATGAAAAAAGAAATTTAAGTAGCAATTTATTCATGTGAATTTTCTTTTGTTATGCTCAATAGTAAAACTGGGGTAAAGCGTATATTTTCTTTTTTACCTCTCTCTGAATCTATTAGTAGAAATATAAGTTGAAGTTATTTTTTCATGAAAGTTGAATTGAAAATTTTAACATATGTTTATTTTATAAAAATTATAATTTGATTAAAGGTTCATTGGAGAAAATAAATAAATAGAACTAATATAGACTAGATAGGGCCCGCCACCAACTGCATAATCATTAAAACATGTCTAATGTAATAGAATCCTCAATATGCTAGCACTCACAATATTTTAGGTAATCTTAATTCAAACAAATACAATGTATCATCCACCAAAAGACTACTTGTGGAATGTCTTAGAGTTCTCATCACAAATATCACGCCCTAATTACATGGGGAGAGAGATATCTTATATACATCTACAAACGCCCACTTAAAAGTTGTTTACTAAAGTATATTTCAACAATGGTTTTACTTTCATATCTCGAACAAACCACATCCTCCGGATCTCGAACCATTCAAATACTCAACAAATACATATTCGTTAATTTTTAAATGTTTTAGTTTCTATGTTTTAAGAAAATTAAAAAAAAATACAAAAACCTGGTACACCCGTGCATCGCATGGGTATAAGATCTAGTCGTTTATAAAGAAAAGGAAGAAATGGGGGTGAGGTACGATTTGAAAAGAAATTGAGGGTAAAAGAATTTGAGGGGGGTAGGAAAAGTAATTGTTAGAGAATGGGGAGAGTTTTTGTATAGGGATAAAAAGGGATAAGGGTATTTATGGAATTTAATAAAAAAAATTAGGAAAGGAGGGTAAGAAAAGAAAATAATGAGATATTAAAAGCAAAATCCAAGCGTAAAAGGTACGTTTATTGTGGCCCATTTATAACAGATATTTGGACCTATTTGGAAATAGGTTCACACTATGAATTAGCTGGTCCATGTATATCCAGGCCCAAAAGATCTAGGCTTGTGGCCTCATCCGGAGTAGGAAGCATTTTCATCGCATAACCCCCGCAGCCCACTGTTTACTATTCTAAAAGCACAGTTCATTGCGCATCGACTTCAGAAGAAGAAAAGTGATGACTCACGAGTCTAACCAATGCATAAATAGATATTTATTCTCTATAGAAAGATTTACTTTATTTATACACCAATACTATTAATACATTAATTTTAGAGTTTAATTTCTATGTGTAAAAAATTCTATGTATTGTCAATGTAAATTTTTTTATACTGACAACCAATCAAAAATCATGATATGTGTAACTTTTAAGGTAGTTAGGATAATAGTCAATCACTTTAACTTATGTGACAATTTCTAATTGATTGTCTGTGTAAAAAATCTTTACACTGACAGTGTATACCAATTAAATTCATAAATTTAAGCTCTTTTATATTGAAAAACCACAGTTGAAGAGGAAATATCGAAACATGTGCTTTTTCATATTTAATAAAAATAGAGTACAAGTAAGGTTAAGAAGATACTAATTCATAGTTTGATTTGGATGAAATGGGAGAAAAGAAAATCGAAGCAAAGAAAATAAAAAGAGAGAATACTTCTCTCTTGTATGATTGTGGAGATAAAAAAATAGAAGGAAAGAAAAATCATGGTGAGAAAAATGTCCCGGATGTTAACGGATGACAATAAATAGGATCTGGATATGATATTATAGTATTCATTAGCATACTCGCGTTTTAAAAAAAATATTCATATTCAAACTTATACCCGCGTGGATAACAATTTTAATGCACGTACCCTTACTTGTTGGATATCTAGCTAAGTACTCATGGATAATTTTTATGGATACCCATCGATTTTGTTACCATTGTCATCCATGTAGATGCTTTTAGAGAGGGATGTATGGGATGAGTGTAATGTCGTGTGTCCCATTTTAATAGACTTCACTCACAAAGTGAAACTTAGGATGCGTTTGGATATACAACTTATTTAAGCGCTTATGCAATAAGCTCTTTTTTAAATAAGCTAAAAACAGCTTATTTTCATAAGCTTCTCCGACAAGCTTATGGAAATAAGCTAAAAACAACTTATGAAAAGATCATAAACTATTTTCATAAATTATTTGTATAGTTTAATTCCATAAGTTATTCTCATAACCTCTCCATAAGCTCTTCCAAACGCAGCCTTAATCTTTTATTTTCACTTCTTTGGGCTCTTCTGATTGCAACCGGCTACGTAGATAGATTCATAAGATTATTGCTATAAAGAGCTTATAACGTTTTTTAAAAAAAAATAAGGAAAAAGGTATTAACACATAATATATACTCCCTTTGGATATATATATAAGCAAAAAAGTGCCTAAATTTTTTGGACTCAAATATAAGAAAAAGTCAACCAAATCAACCCTATTTAATGTTAATGTTTCAAAAATACCCTTTGGTTAATTGTTTTTTTTATTTTTTCCATAACATTATATACTCTCGAGACCCAACTTCCAACAGCATTATACACTCCCAAGAAATGGTAATTTAGTAACTATAACTTATTTTTTACACAAATCAAGATATTAAACTAACATAACTAACTTTCTTACTATGTGTGAAGTTAGTTTTTTTTTTCTTATATATAAGTTCGGAGGGAGTATCATTCATCAAACTAGTTGTGCAAAATTTGATCCTTGAATAGCATAACTACAAAATTAATAACCAACTGATTCACATCCAATAGAGGGTCAAAAGCCGTAAACCGTTGGTAACTACAATTACCAACGAATAATCAACGACTACATAGCCATTGGAAATTACATCATCAGTGATATTTAATGACGACCGCGCTTAAAGCTATCAGGATTTTCTACCGTTAACCGTTAGAAAGGCAGATAATAATCGACCTGCATTACCATCGGTAACATGAGACTCTATTTCTGACAAATTAGCCATCGATAATCACTAGCAGAGCCACGTTGGGGTGAGGGTATTTTTAAAAAAAAAAATTATAAATATTCTATATACATTATGATCGTTTAGCTTCAGGAACTTTATGATCGTTTCACTGAGACAAATACTTGAAGCAAGGCTCATTGAATTTGCAAAATTTTATCCACATGATTTTTCTTCAACTAATTTACTGATGTTTGATAATCAACTTGAGACTTATATCGAGATATGTGTAGAACTATTGAATTTGCATCTTTGAAAGGATATAATGATCTTTCAGAGAAGTTGGTTGAAACTAGAAGACATATTGTTTATCCATTAGTTTAACTTCTTTTCACTACAAGAAAAATGTTGTTTAGCTATCGAATTTTCCGGTAGCTGATATCTAAAATTCGGTAGCTAAATTGTTTAGCCACCGAATGGAGTTGGTAACTAAAGTGCTGGTAGCTAATCGATTTAGCTACCGAATTTCACTCCGGTCGTAAATAGCTACGGAATATTCGGTAGCTAAATGTAAATATTATGGTCGCTGAAATGGTCACGTAAACCGTGTCTGTTACCAGTTTAGCGACCGAATTGGCGACGAATAATATTCGGTAGCTAAATATATATTTTGGTTTAGCTACCGAATATTTGGTAGCTAAATTTTAAATTTGCAAATAATACCAAACTTTTACCAAAATTGCCATCCTGCTTAATCATACAAAACAGAGATAAATTACATAAAATTATACTCAACTCAAACAACAATATAAATCCACCATATATATAAACATCTAATACAATATCCAATATCCAAATAGAAATAACACATGTAGTACAATGGTAGTAGTAACTAAATGTAACAAATATAATATCAATGTGCTGGGGGGTGGGGGGATCCAGCCATCATCGTCCTCGCCATCGTCCTCATCATCGGCACCTGGATCAGCATGCGAATTATCTTGTGGAACGGCACTAGAGGAGCCGGGCCTGTATCCCAAGTGCTGGAACAACACGTACATCTCTCTCTGTGTCTGATCCATCGTCCTCTCCAAGTGGCTTATCCTGTTGTCCTTCGCTGCCAGCTCAGCATTGAGATTGGCGATAACCTCTCGTACGTCGGGGGTAGGGCTAGGATCGGATTGAGTATGTGACGTCGATGAGGTCACGTACTCATCCCCCATCCGACCCAACCCATACACAACACCCTTCTTGTTTTTACCACCCATCACCTCCAAGAAAATGGCGTTGTCAGATGTAGCAGAGTGCTCTTGTCCCTGACTAGTGGCATCACCCCGTCTTTCATGAAACTTTTCCTGCATAATAAATCACATTAGAATTTTTAAATATTAAAAATAATAAAAAATATAATCACACAATACCAGACACAAGCACACTTAGATAAATACTTATGTAGTGAATGGTTTTGTCTTAGGTTTCCTTCGTGATAGATATGAAATCTTATCATCCTTTTATTCAGCCTATATAATGGATTCTCTTTTCTTATTCCTCTTACCTTGGAAAATCAGTTTTACTAACCCGTAAGTAAATACTTGTAGAGCTATGATGCTACCACACACTTTGAAACCACAGTAAAAGATGTGATTGAGATTTATAGTAAGATCACAGGAAAGGTAATTTTATTCGAACCTTTTAGCTAATATACTAATGAAATTACATTTTTCATCTCAATTACAGAAATAACTTCACAGTTTAACAGAGAAATCAGAAAGAACCATTATAGCAAGCAAAAGGAGTCACTGAACAAATTAACAGACCTTTCTCTACTCTTGCAATTCAAGACTAGTTTCCTGGTGTTTTTTGCTCCTTTTAGTTAGTACTATCACAACTTTTCAAAACATAAAATGGCTTTAAAAATAAAAAATGGAACGATACCTGCATTTGGCAGATCTGGCAAAGAAATAAGCATATATCTTTCATTCCAACAAAATTTAGACCTAAATGTATTTCCTCAAAATATGGCAGTTCTATTTCTTATTTAACTCCTCTAAAAATCAAAAACTGTTATATATACTTGCAAGTTGCAATATTAAAAACAAAACACAATGAGATTGAGACCTCAAACCACCTACACTACCACCCATATCATAATTTCCACAAACCCATGTGGATAAACTTCTCATTTTGCTCATTCTACAAACCTCACTATGCATCATCACCACCCAAATCAACAAGTGTCACTGTGAGGCCAAGATGTTAGCTTTACCACTCAAATCACAAGTAATATAACATATATATCCTCTATTTCAGAAGGAAACTTGAATAAAAACCATTCACGAAAGTTGTTAAGTAAGTAATTATTTATTTAATTGACAATAATTATGTTGTAACAATAACTTACAGCAATCTTCTTGGCCTTCCTGACCCAAACCCCATCATTCGTCTTCTTGGTCTTCTCCAAGACCTCAAATGTTGTGGGGAGTCTCTTCTTCGCTTTTGTCTGCATATATAAAGTAGCAATTAAATTTGTAATTAATAATAAAGCGCACAATATATATGAATATCTAAACCTAAAGTTTTTTGTAAAAACTAAGTGTAGAGCCACAAGGTGCATGGGTTTTTCGAAAATTGGTTGCATATATAGCTCATTTTCTTATAGGGCAGTGCTATTGAAAGGTTGAATTTTTAGTTAACAAATTGATTGGCACACAGCGCAGGCCGCAGAGTCCCCTCCCTCCCCTAAAAAAAATGCTATGCAGCAAAGCATATCACAGAGCAGCGGCCACTATAGTGAATATAGTAGTTGCAATGGAAATTGGAAAACCTTACAAACTTTGTAAAACCAAATAATTGCTAATCCTAATAGTTTAAAAACTTTATACCATACACAAATAAGCAATTAAAAGCAAGTTTTAACACTCAAAAGTTAAGATGCATTTATCAATTATATTTGTAAATAACAAAAGTCTAACAACCTTATGAAAAAGAGAAGAATACCGAGAAAGAGAAGATGGTGATGTTGTGCTGGTGATGCAGCTATGGCGAACGTTGAGAGGAGGAGCAGTTGCGGCGGTGGGGATGGGCATCGAGGGAGAGCGACGACGGACGTTGAGAGGATATGCAGCTGCGGCGGCGGGGATGGGTACCAAGGGAGAGCGACGACGGACGTTGAGAGGAGATGCAGCTGCGGCGGCGGCGATGGGTACCGAGGGGGACAACCACTGATTTAGGTTTTGCAGAGAGAAAGAGAGTGAGAGTGAAAAATGGGGGGATGGACGCGATTTAAGTTTTCTAATTAGCTACCGATATAAATCGGTCGCTAATACCGTCGCTAAGCTCTTAAATTATTAGCTACCGACACGTTAGCAATCGCAAACTAAAAAATAATACCCACTTGGTCGCAGATTCGGTAGCTAAAGGGTCAACAAGTCTAACTTTCAAAATTATGAATTTAGCGACGGAAATAGCTACCGATTTTTTTGCTACCCATAAATTCGGTCGCTAATTCGGTAGAGGAATGAAATCGGAAACCATTCTTTAAAAAACTCAAGATCAGTAGCTAATTCGGTAGCTAATTGCGACAGATTTTGTTCGGTAGCTAAATTCGGTTGCTAAAAACACATTTTCTTGTAGTGAAAGTTAACAATAATTTTGCCTGTTGCCACAACAACCTTGGAAATAGCCTTTTCTGCTATGAAGATTGTGTAAAATATGTTGCATAATCGAATGAGAAATACATGGATGAATGATTTTGTGGTGACTTATATTGGGAGAGATGCATTCAATAATATTGACAATGAATTGTTCATTCAACTATTTTAAAACATGAGTTCACGTAAAAGACAATTATGAGATATGTAATTTATTTAATTAGGTATATTAAAATTGTATGCATTTAACATTTATGTATTTATCTTCATATGTATGATCGTGTTTTTTATTAAATTTTTTGGAAATAAATTGTCCGCACTGGTTCTGAGTCCTAGATCCCCCACTGTCGGTAATAGTGGATTCTAGCATGAAGCAATTAAAAATGTGGTGCACCCGTGAAGCACTAGTATGAGCTATAGGATATATTAAGTAATTAATGAACGTATGAGATTTCCTTGTTTAGAAAAAAAAAAGTTGACCGGTTAAGGGATAAAGAGGTTTGTTTTGAAATTGTAAAAGAGCCCCTCCTTTTAATCACTTTTATTGTAGACACCCTTTTGACTCGTCTCCTCGAGGCACCTGTTGGCTTATGTCCTCCCAAACGGAAACTAGCTAAAATTGGGAACTCACTACCCACTGCTTTCACCTATGGCGTCTCAAGCTTAAGATGTAGGCTTTTCGGAGACTGGTTGCAGTTGAGGGACAGTCGCCAGCTCTTACGCCCACATATCTTCTTAAGTCTCAACCACACATGAGAAGCAAATAAATTTGTACCGAAATCTCAGAATCTTGCATATAGTACTAGCCCCTATATCGTGAACTTGAAACTAATTAAAAACCTTTGTAATGTATTCCTTGTGTTGGCAAAAGCTTTTTTTTCTCTTGTTTCCTTCTTTGGCAAAACCTTTATTGCCGTCGGCTTTCCATCACATGCAATTCAGCTTCTTTTTATTTTTTAAACCCAGCACGAGGTAGGTGATGGCCATGGCAGATGGGTTTACCGACAAAATGATTTTTTTTCACACATGCCCCTTCTTAAATATTAAAATAATCATTCAAATCCATGACTGCAAAATTTAAAAACAATGGTTGCCGGGTAACCTCCTATTACCTGTCTAAATTAGGGGTATACGGGTATACCATATTTCTAGCTACTTCATGCTAGAATCTACCATCGGTAATGTGTTATTAAATTACTGATGGTCAACCTGTTGGTAATGCTTCATCGCGCTACCGACGGAAAACTCTCATACCTCTCACTGATATCTCTATACCTTGGAGAGAGTATGATGCATAGAGGAAGGAAAGTCGTCTTTACATCTTGTTATGGTTCGTTGGAATGTATTTATCAATGTTGTGGAACATAAAGCCTTGATGTAAGAGTTGAAGTATCCATTATACTTCTTTTAATAATATTCATTTATTTGGTTGATCAAGAAAAAAAATATTCAAGAGTTCTACTCAATTTTCCCTTATTGAAAAGAAAAGTAAAATAAAGTATACAGAAGATAAAAAAATAAATAAATAAATAAATTAAACTTATTTCGTCTACAATCTTCAACCAAAAAGAAATGCTAGAAATAATAGAAAAAATAATACCAATTATTGAAGAGTGTAAATAATGCAGGTTTAAAGCAAGGCCACCCAAACTTAAAATTCTCAGAGGAACTTGTCACACCAAGAAAAATAATAATCAAGGCCATTACAACAATGAAGGTGTTTAGATACGAATTGATCTCTCGTGGGTGGGATTCTGTTCATCAACCTTTTAACACAAGTTGCATTCCTGAAAGAGCACGGATCTTGTCTTGAAACCCTGGTGCCTCTAACACTAAACTTATTGAAAAGGCATCTTTTCATTGTCGAAAAAATGGGGCACCGGTAAACCAATCATAAAAGTGGCATATCTTAAAGCAACCAATTCTTATATATTGGCACGAGATTTTGTCTTCATGAGATGAATTAGGGACCACCACCAAATTATCTTTAATATTTTTGTAACTCTTGTTCCTCTTAGCATCCAACCAAAACTGTCAGCCAAATGATTTATTGTCCTTTTACAATATTATTTTCTTTTCATAAGTAAACTACAAATATCTTCAGTCCTAAAGAAGAATTTTATTTTCCACTTGAGCTGTTTGCTCAGTGTGAATGGAACCCCTCATCAACAAATCATGTAGCTTTATAAGAAGGAACTTGCATGCCAGTATATATAATAAAAGTTAACTTTAGATAATTAAGTATAACAGGGCCATTCAAAACCCTGTATAATCTTCCATCAATCAGTTAAGAATCCCAATTCCAAAATAGTGGAGGCATGAATACACAAATTCAAACTGCAAAGTATGTAAGTGTACCTTTATGCACGGAAACTAGCTAGCATTATGGAAATATAACTTGTACTTATATAAATAGCTAGTTAAAATCAAAACTGCTCTTTCTACTTTAATTTCACCCGCCCTCACCATATTAGTGAATGATTGGTTTAGATTTTGAATCCGGAATAAAAGTTTAGGTAAAAGCTATAAGAGACATATACTATCATACCATGTACGTATCTGATATCTTAATTCTCAACCATACCCTCCTCCCTCCATGATTCATTGGTTCATTTCAGATTGAAGCTTCATTATTTAATAAGCTTTACCTTTTATAGCAAGTTGAATACATTCTATCCAGCAAAGTCATGAAGCAACTGTGTTCCCATCAAATTCCTATACGGCATACTTTGTGCTTCACCATCCAAAAGAGAATACTGAATTGGTTGACACTCTTCAATCTGGTCCCTCGTGTAGAACATGGAGCTTTGTGTTGCATGCGGGAACGCCAAACTCACCCCACTTCCACCGTGCTGCTGTAACCCTAGCGTCAATGAAACCCCACCACCGCCACTGCCACCGTTGAAACTCTGATTGGCATTGTGATCATAGTGGTGTGTATAAGATGAAAAATCAAGCTCCACAGAACCAAAACATGGTTGCTGAGGATTTATGTTGTGGTGTTGTTGATTTTGAATGATTTTACTACTTTTTGGGTCGTCTTTATGATCAGGGTTATTGATGATTGATGACACGCACTCTGAGTCAATAATTCGAAGGAGTGGAGCCTGCATCGATGGTTTTTCATCTTCAGGTACTCGTGTTGATGGAGAAGGGTTTTGAACATTTTTTTGGTTAATATCCTCGTCATGATTAATATTGGTGCCTCCTTCCGAAGATGATGCCATGCTGTTTTCTTGTTCCTTCGCTTCTTCTAAGTACATTTCCTCCACCATTGGCTTCCATAGCCTCACCCTTGCATTAATAAACCAATTTGAAACCTGCTTCATTTGAATTGAAACACGTACGTGTTACAATATAAACCGGATTTTCAACTTTCAAATTGCGTGCATATAATTTTAACAACAATGAGTGGTGTGGTGTGTATGCATATAATTAAGACCCAGTTTT
The DNA here is from genome assembly GCA_039655645.1 of Ammopiptanthus mongolicus. Taxonomy (NCBI): domain Eukaryota; kingdom Viridiplantae; phylum Streptophyta; class Magnoliopsida; order Fabales; family Fabaceae; genus Ammopiptanthus; species Ammopiptanthus mongolicus. Next base: position 6,128,575 of record CM077343.1, read on the forward strand.
TAATTAAAATAATATTTTAGTTGTTAATATTATTAAAATGAAGTTTTTGGACCACTGAATTCTGAGAAGGCCGCGCGTCTATTAGATTATAGAAAATAATTCATCTATAATATTTGTGCACTATTTTTATTACATTAAGCAATGTCGCTAGCAAGATGGTTGCTGTAATATTTACGGGTTGAAGTATTTTTGTATTCCTTTTACTTTAGTGATATTTATTTATAAAAAAATAATTAAAAAATATATATTTCAACACCGACTCTCGATTTCATTTATTTTCCAAAGAGGGAAAGTATAAACAAACTGTAATATTTTAATGTGTAAATATAATTTCTAATAATTGAGAAGGAGTATGTTAAAGGAATTAGGATATGGACATGCCTGGCTTCTTGAGAGACCGGTTTGGCGGGCCAGAATATGTTTATCAACATCACTTGGGTACCTGCAAAAGTTAATTTATATCGAAAAAAATTAATTAAGAATCTGATCTTCAATTATACGTAGTAATTAATAATTGATTAATCATTAGAGATAACTACTGTAGTGAAGAACGGGTCCTACGGAGAAGAATTAAACCCACAAAAAAAGTGGTAGTTGAGAGTACGAAAAGATGGAATCTGAATGGTGATGCACACAAATTACCAAAATGCATATAGCATAGTTTTTTCAAGGATAAATGATTGAGATTCTACACATGGGAAACTTGCTATACCATATCAACTGCCACTTGTTGTTTTCTTTTTTCTTGGGATAGAACGTTGATTCTTTAGGAAAACCTATTTTGTAGCTTACTTAGATTGGCATTTCATTCTAGCTAGCTATAGCTAGCAATTACAAAAGAAGAAGTTATAGAGCAATCACGTACGGATGGAGAAAATGCTCAAAAAGCCAAGCACGAAGAACGGATACAGATCTCTCAGGAAGGCCACGTTGGGGTCTCCATGGATGTGCTTCTATCATGTTCATTTGTTGGAAGGCTCTTTGTTGTCTCAGTGTTTGGTCAATGACTCTAAGCCTTGGTGTTTCACCCTTTGTTGTGCCTGGTGCAACTGTGTCTTTTTCTCCCATGGCTTTCCTTGTAGCTTGAATCTGATCCAAAATCCCATCCTTCAAACACCTAAAATGTCTTGACATGGCTTTCAAAGCCAAAGCTGAGTACACTGCCGCAGCTCCATTTCCAGCCACTGCTTCAAATGAAGAGACCACAGCTTTCATCTGATTTCGGTAGTGCCTGTATCTTCTGTCAACCTTGAGAAGAAGAAGCCATACAAAAGTGAAACAAGTGTAATATATAAATTTTCACTTTTACAGCTATATGGATAATCAATTACTAGTCTTGTAAATCATATATTATATTTTTTTAATGAGATATTTGTACATTGTTAATGAGATTATAAAAAATATGCTGGTCAAAAAATTATTTTCAAGCATCATTTTCCTAGAATTAAAGCGTCTATACTTGTTTTTAAAAGAGTTCTGGAAGTAAAATGCCAAGAAAAGGAAAAGGTAACATTAGAGGCTTGCAGAATAAAAACCATTTTTCTATCACATTTCCTGTTTTCTTTAGCTCATATTTTAACATGTCAATTAAATAGTGGAGAGAAACATGAAATGAGATATAAAATGATACAGCTGATTTTTATTCAAACTTCTGTTGTGTAAGTTAAAAAGCTTCAATAATTTCACGAGGAGGGAGCATTTATGAAAAGGCAATATGCTGCTTAATTAGTTCAAGAATCAAAAAGTGGAAAGACCCCAAATCCCATCAACCACATCACCTCTTGGACGTTTATATACATATATTTATTTTAATTTTATACACAAAATATAACATTATTTAAAATTTCCCTCATAAAAATACGGATATTTCATCAAGCATGGAATTGGGTGCTAATAAAACGTTAGTCATGATAAAAAGTACATACTTGAAAAAAGGAAAAAAAAAAACTCTTCAATGAAGCGAAAATAAGATTTGAAACATATATACCTCTTCCAGCATCGAAAACAGCTTTGTCTTTCTCTTCTGCAACTCCACGAATTCTAGAGAGGTAAGAGAATGCTTATTCTTTGAGGAACCGCTACCGTTATCCTCTTCCCATGACTGCTTGTTCTTCTGATAAGATTTTTGCTTTACTACATCGTTTTGCTTTGTACCTAGACTACAAAACTCGTTCAGAAGGTCCTGTGCAGGTACCAAGAACTTAGAATTCTTGAGCATGAAATGTCCTTGATAAATATTTGCAGCTTGCAACATTTGTTGTTGTTCTTGTTGAGCATTGGATGATTTTGCATAGAATCCATCTCTAGAACTTGATGAAGAAACAAAATCGGGTTGTTGTTGTTGGTGCTGCTGCTGATGATGATGATGACCAGTGTGTCTTATCTCAAAAGATTGCAACCCAATGCTTGAAGGATTGGTTGAACTAAGAGAGAGTGAAAGACCTTGACTTGGCCTTTGGTTATTACCTTCACAAGGGAACACATACCTTAAAGAAGAATCATCAACAAGTAATGATCTATTCTCTTGCCAAGGGGCAGAACCAGAATCATGAGCACTCAAGATTAGATTCTCGCTACTTGTTGTCTCAGAAATCCCTGATGTGAAATCTGGTTTATTATTATACTCATGCTGATCATGATGATGATGATAGAAACTGGTAGAAGACTCATTCATGGTCTTGGAAGATGAAGGACCTTGGTGGTGTTGACCAGGTTTGTTGAAGAAACTTTTCCATATGGTGGTGTTGTTGTCAGTACTTTGATGAAGATTCTTGGAAAACCCTATCATCTCCATGCCTGTGGTGAGGTTGAACATCTCCGGGTCGGACACAAAGCCATGGATCTGGTTCACTAGAGGGGTTTGAATTGTTGGATTACCTGATGACATATCTGAGTAGCAAAATCCAATTGATGAAGCCATGTCCCTTGATTTGTCTTCACATACTTGTCGTGCCATGAAATTAACCTTAGTTGCTTCAATTCTTATGTTGCAACAATACAAACTCAGAAACTCAGAGAATTAAAATGGAAGAGTTTGTATATATATATATATATATTATGAGTATACTTTGCTTGTTTGAGTAAAGCTAGAATTAATATGTGGAATAAGAAGGTATCAAAGTGGAGGTGAAGGTGATGGTGGTGGTCGGTGGAAGCAACTTGAGGAGGATTGAGGATGAGGATAATGATGGTAAATTGGAGATGAAGTGGAAGCTCTTTTTTTCTTAGTGTTGTTCCCTTAATAAGCCAACACATGAAAGTACCATGAAAACCTACCTAGGCAGAAAGATGAGATATACTTCCTCAGAAATAGAAGATCAGATAGGTGTGATGATGATCTCTCTTCATGCTATGATCATCATTTGATATATATGGCTGCCCCTTCGACCTTCCCCTCTATCTCAAGAGAAGTGGGTCAATGCACCAAGACATAAATATATACAACCAAAATAGAATTCCTACAAAGAAAAAAAATTAAGGAAATTTCCTCAATTATTTCTTACTAAGTGTTAAAAAAATCCTACAATAACAAAAAGTATATAATATTAAAAATATCGATATATCTTAAATTGAATAAAAACATTTGGCTAAATAATTATGTATTTTGTCAGATAGAGTGTTTGAAGAAAAAAACTCACCCTCTCTATATACGAAGTACACATAAGAATGACCAGGAGCAACAGAAAGTTATGTTCGTCCTTTGCCTGGTACAAAAACTACAAGCCGCCACATGAGATTTTCTATATGATTTACTAAAATGTTGATTTTTCATAAATTCTCCTTTTAGCACCCCAAAACCTAAACCACAACAATGCCACCATCATAAAAAATTTAGATTCATAGGTCGCTTCCCTCAAGCAGGAACAAAAATGGCCATTAATTATTTTATTCACATGCAATAATAATAATCAATTAAAAAAATGGGGATAGCTAGGAATTATATAAGGAGATCTTTGTAGGGGAACGAATCCCAAGATTGAAGTCATTCCTAAGTAGAGTCTTTTACAGGCTTTTTCAGATGGGTTTCAGTGAGGATGGTTCTATTTGGGATGTGTTAGTGGGTCCTCATCAAGCCCCTCTATCTGTCCTCTTTCTGAACCCTTATAAGATTTCAAAGGCTAGCAGAGTTTTCTTCTGTTGTGTTCTGTTTTCACACAGCAAAAAGATAAATGGAGAGAGAGTAAGTGAAAAGTGAAAGAATAGATGAGCCCCCGGTTTGTGTAAAATGTTGCTAAAATAAGGGACTGTGGGGGTGTGATGAGATATTGAGATGAGGTGGTCCTAGCTCTATCATCTTTGGACATCTAATTCTTATTAATTAGTGTATTAAAGTACTCCACCCATCATCCTCTCTCCATTTTGCATGGGAGGGACCGCTTCTTCCTTTTTATTTATTCATTCATCATCCGAATATGCCATCTCCACGCGCATGTGCATTCTCATGTGTCAAACTGAAATGTTAATATAATGGTATGCTTATCAATTATTATTAAGATGTGAACATTATTACGAATTCTCATTTGGAGTACTGCATGTTGTTACTCCACCATGAATTTATAGGATAGAAATATGTTGTTTCAAAAAATGATGTCTCGATATCCCTCATCAATCAAATATTGAAAAGTAACATAAATATTAATGAGTTATGATTTAGTTTTCTTAAGTGTCAAATTGTTATTGATGGGAAATAGAAAAGATGACAAAAAATTAAGACGGAAGATCTTCATCCAAATTTATATTGTCATTTAATTTATCTATAACAAGGCAATTGGAAGAAATATATAAATTAATTAGCCTTTTCAAAACCTGTAGTGGATATATGTCCATTTAATATTTTGATGTTGGCTTATTTGTAAGTGATTATTATCTGCGACATCTGATTTTGCACTTCATCTTTATCAACCACAAGGACCTGCAACCATGTTTTGCATATATAACGTCTGTCGCTCGTTTCATTTCAAGAACATGCATTGAAAAACAACACAACTAGCTAAATTTATTCAAGCATGCATGCGTATTGTGCAATCTGCTATATATCTTCCAAGTCTTAATCGAGATCAGATGTTAAAATAAATAAATTGAAGGAGAGATTCTTAAAATACTTAAATACATGAGTTAATGGAGTATGCGCCGACAATGTAAAACTTTTTTACATAATCATTCAATCAGATTTTATCATTATGTCACTTTGTTATATTATTTTTTAGAATATTTCAACAAACATCTATATGATGAAATCTGATTGAATGATCGTATAAAAAAGTGTTACACTATCGATGCAGGATCCTTTAACTCTAAATATATTTTTATTGTTACAAATATAACACTTTTTATTTTAGTCTTTTTTTTCAAATTTTTTATGTTGAAAAGTGTTTTATATATGTTGAATGTTCTTTTCAAACGTAAATATAAAAACGCAATAACGGAACTTTCATTGACCACATAAATATTTAGCTGAAACACAGCAAGGATTAAACTAAACCATTTTTAAAAAACTTGAACAAATTAAAATGAAAAAAATTAAAATAACCCAAAAAGTATTATATTTTTAAAGACAGAAAAAAACACATACTACGCCGGTAGTAAGCATTTATGGTGTTATATTCTAGAGTAGTTGGCTTATTCAAAATATTCTCTCTATTCATATTATTGATATCTTCCTAGCTACTATATTGGAAATGAAAGACAAAAGAGAGGGTGAGACGCGCGAGAGATGAGAGTGGGGGGTTGAAGGGGGGCCACCAAAGCTTTAAAATTTTGTCTGTTAAAACTTAAAAAGGTAGTGGTCCTGTAAGGGGCAGGGGCAGCTTTCTCCGCCGCTTGCCAAATTTCACATCTCTATTGACTATTACCCTCTGCCCTACACCACCCATGACGTCACTACCCCCTCTTACCCTACTCTGTTTCTTACTTCCCACTTTCTCTTCGAATCTGATGATGATGATTTTGGGGTGCGTGCGTTACGCACACTGCGCATGCATCCGGCCTCCATCCAGCCCTGGCCTCGTTCCACTGTTCCTGTTTGTCACCCCTTTCCTTTTTTTTTTTTTTTTTTCATTTCATTTTGTCTTAGAAAATACCATGTTCGCCCACCTAACTTCATTTTATATTTATAATTATTTTTCATACAGTTATGCTATTCATATTTTGATTTTACAATACATTTGCCACAAAAAAATATGTATTATGTCCTGAAAAATATTAAAGGATTATAATATTAATAGTTGATTAATAATGTAACCACGATAAAATATATGTTAAGTTGTAACCAATATATATATATATATATATATAGTTGTATTATTTGAACATCAAAATCTGAGCATCGTATGTGATATCATATGTATTTATCTCTCATTTACTTTTTATCTTTTTGGATATATACATATCTCAAAAATACACCCAAAAGCAAAGAGACACCGTATGATATCCCCTTTTTTGATGTTCAAAAAACTTTTCTCATATATATGTTAAGGAACCCATGTTGGGTTGTTTATCTCTCATTAAATAAGTCTTACTATTTTATATCATATTTAAGCAATTCATCATACTCTTACTTTAATTTTATTCATTTAAGCAACTCATATTTTTTATATTTTTTCATAAGTAATCCATCATTGGGGTTCTTTATATAAGTAACCATGTCTTATTTTAAGCAACTCACATTATTACATAAATCAATTCCAATGGAAAAAACAAAGTACTATAGCCATTTATTTGTTCATAGGTGTTTATTGGGGAAATAGCATAGAGCCTGTTTGTTTTAGATTTTGTAAAGGTAAAATCACGTTTGAAAATCATGTTAGGAGAAAACTCATCTCAGATAACTTCCAAAATAATTGTCTCGGGAAGTATTATTTTCACGTTTGCGTTGAAAAGAATCTAAACCAAACCGGCACTATAAAAATTTATATGCGACATATTTTCTGCAATTTTTATATATGATTGCCTTTGTGTGCTTTTCTCGCGAGTTATTAATGTAGTGGGAGCACAAAATACATATTAATCAGTTTCTATGTTTAAGAATCAACAGGTTACACTTAATTATCTTAGTTATGAGTTATTGTAAAGGATTTTGTTAATCAGTATCCTAAGGGCACTAGTTAAGGAATCAATAAGAGGCAAGTTTTCATCGGAAAATTAAGTCCATCACTTTTCAGTCCATTAAATACACATTTTTCCAATAAAAACTTCCTTTTATTAATTTCTTAAACAATGTTGTTAGAGCATTAATTAGGGTTCTACTATTGTAAATAGGGATGGCAACGGGGCGGGGCGGGCACGGATAGTAGCTACCCGCTACCCGCCCCGCGAGAAAAAAATCCGCCCCGTGCCCGCCCGCTATCCGCGCGGATATCCGTTAAGGAGATATCCGCGGATTTTTCAAAAATCCGCGGATATCCAAGGATATCCATGGATATTTACTAAAAAAATTATAAAAAAAAACATATATTCCTATTGAAACACAATAAAATTCTAAAATTAATTACTACAACAAAAATCTAAATTCCAATCCAAGTTCAAAGTTACATTAAACAAGTTACAAAAATCCGTGAATGAGAGAGTGAGAGTGAAATTAGGATTATATTATTAGGGAGAAAATATTTATTTTAGTATATGCGGGTATCCGCGGGTACGGATAGTACTAAATCCGTACCCGCCCCGTTAACTAACGGATAGTGAAAAAATCCGTTAAGCCTTACCCGCGGATATCCGCTAAACTATCCAAATCCGATCCGCGACGGATTTTACCCGCGGATATCCGCGGGTACGGATTTTTTTGCCATCCCTAATTGTAAAAGGTCAAAAAATTAGACAAACTATTTTTTGATAAGAAAAATGATTATATTAAAGAGAATACAAGAGCTACTCTAACTTATATACAAGAATGATCCAAAGAAAAATTATGAAGAAATAGTAATATGCACAAACATCACAATGAGGATAATCATCTCAACTATGTTGGCTCAATCATCCCCAACCCTTAGACAAACTAATTGGGATCAAGTCATACTTTACTCATTTCGATATCATAAATTATTCTAAAACTTATATTTTTTTTTGGAGAATGTTAACGAATGCCCTTAAGTAGCATTTGATACAAGTTATATTTTAATATTCTCCGGAATGTTGGCATCTGAATAAAAGTTTCACATGTTTGGTACGTACAAGTTTTAGAAAACTATTCTCAGGCATAAAAGATGCTCGGTAATAAAATTGGTGAAATGAAAGTTAAATTCTACTCCTATGTATGAAGGTGAGAAAGAAATATTCCTAGGAATGAAATTCTCAGCAATGTAGTTTATCTAACAATAAAACATTTCATGAACCAAGCGATATCTTAGGGCATTGGTTAAAGATTTCAAGAAAGGAAATTTTGTATGGGGAAATTGTGTATTTAATATACTCATTTTTTTTATCATTACTTACCAATAACAAAACTTATTGATTTAAATTTATAATTTTTGAATAGTATATATGATAATAAGTTTGAGTTTAACTTTGAAAAACAATGTAAATATTTTTTTTCACTGTTAATCAATCTATAATATATACAACTTAGAGGCGATTTTATGATTTTTTTTTACAAGTATTAGTTTCGTATTTTTTCAGAGACCTTTGGTATTCAAAAATCGCAATGGACTCCGACTAATCCGAGTCGAGTCGGGAAGACCTATTTAAGGGACATAGCTCTTCCAATGCCTATTTTTTCCATTCATAGGACTCGAACTCGCGATCTTGCTTAACGGGAACCAAACTCTTTCCCACTTGGACCAACAGACATTGGTAGTATTAGTTTCGTATGAATCGGCCGCCTTCCCTCCTTAATTTTTTTGAGTTATTTCCTTTTATGGAAAATGAAAATGCTTCATATATAGTTGTGCATTTTATTTTAAATTTTGAATCCATGTAGCGTGATCGGTAGCGCGATCCTAGATAAGCTGGATGATGTCATCTGCATCGTCATGGCAACCGGAACCTGAACCACTCGCCTATTACATTCGTAAAAGCTGCTCGATCCAGGCATCCTACACGTTCATCCTAGTCCTCATCGCGTTGATGACATTATTCTTTTATGTTATCTCCCATTTAGGTTCCGGATGACCTCTCAACAGTCCACTATAGGGTCGAGTTCAGACTGAGTACGTGGCGTTGATGAGGCCACGAACTCATCCCCCATCTGCCCTATTCCATAGACATAACCCTTCTTGTTCTTTCCTTCAACCGCCTTCAAGAATAGGACTTTGTCAGAGGCGATGAAACTCGTCTTGCATAATATCGCAAACATTAGCATTTGAAATTATTAAAAATAATTAAACATAATTAATTTTAAATAAAACAAAATAATACTCATAGCAAGGTCCTTGGCCTTGTCGCTGACCCACTCCCTAGTTGTTTTCTTCTTGGTCTTCAGCAGGACCTCCATTATCATGGGGGTATCTTAAGCTATGTCTTTTGCATATATAAAAGTAACACTTCAAAATTTTAACAATAAAAGAGCACAATAAACATGAACATAAATTTGTTTAGAATTTTACCCCGTCAATTCCTTTGAGTTTCATTCTTGCGAACGTACTTCTCAGTCCGGATATTTAACGTGTTAGCTACAACATTGCACGGGCCGATATGCACAACGCCTAGTATCCATCGTTTACAGCTAGGACTACTAGGGTATCTCATTCTTCCTCTACGTTGTTTACGGAATCTGGTTCTTTGGGCATTATAGTTTATGGTTGTTTTTCAATTTCATCGCCATTACAGAACCGTGCATGAGATTTTCATAGGTAGAGGCTTTACTCAATTCCTTAATCAGGAATTGCAGCCTCCCCAACCCGAGCCTGCGCCCGATCGCGATCCCGCGAGGGTGAACTAACTTCAAAAACTTATCCTCGGTCCGGATTGTAGGCTGCAAACTTGGAGTCGTCGGTGTACAGAGGAGCTTCAACATCCTCAGCCCGGTTTTGCTTGCCGATCTTACTCTTCTTCTGGAACTCCGAGTTCTCAGGACAATATTTCTGCAAGCCCTCCAGCAGTGAGGCAAAAGCCAATCACGGTATATTTACGATACCAGATCTTATTCATGACATTCTTCACCAACTTAGAGTCTCTTGACTCAAAGGCGCGCTCGACAAATTTCATCATTTCCGAAAGGTCATAGACCCCCTACAAGAAAACATAATGTTAAGCCAATGCTTAATTCGATAAAATGAGAATGACAATTAAAATGAAAATGAAAATGAAACTTATATCTTATCTCGAATTCTCTAAACCACAAGTTATGAACATTCTTATCGATTTTCGTCCATTTGAGCCACGGCTCGTCATACTCGCCAACACGTGTGGCCATCGCTGCCCCCTGTCCCTTGGTCTTCTTGTTTCTTGTGGTAAAGAAAAGAAGCTGAAGCTGAAGTTTTTTTTTTTGTTTTTTTGGGTTTATCTCATTTTGTTTTAGGTTGTTTTTTTATTTTTTTTCTGATGTGAACTTTTGAAAAACCAGTGTTGGGTTTTAACAAGCTGGGGTTGTTGGAAATAATTTTTTTGTTGAAAATTGGAGATAACAAGTTGCGAACCAGTGTTGAAAATCCTACGTTCGTATTTAACAAGCTGGGAACGTTTGAAAATTCAGAGTTTAACAAGTTGGGATTATTAGAGATAAATTTTGTTGTTGTGATGCTTGAATCTGTCAGCGACAACTTCTGGCCATCGACTCTGGTTGTTGCCCCTTTTCTGGTTTGTTGGTTTTTTTGGGATGTGCAGGTATTTGGAGGATGGTGATGGTGGTGAGGGAGAAGAGTGGGGGATGGTGAAAGTCACACTCCTCATTGATCACTTGTATTTTTTTTTTTTTAAAAACAAAATTTTAATTAATTAGCATGGAGTATAAATACACAATTAGGAGTGCAAAAAGTAGAGATGTTCATATCCAAACCGATAAAAAAAATCGTAAATCGATCCAAAAAATCGAAAACCAAACAAAATCGATGTTTTTTGGATTTTTTTGGATCTTGTTTTGTCAAACCGATCGGATCGGATCAGATTTTGGATTCCTTTTTTGAAACCAAACCAAACAAACCGCATATATAAAATGTAATATATATTTGTTCTATTTTTTGCATTATTGATTTTTTATTTGTTAGTTTTTTTCCTGATAATACTTACAGTTTGATTTGACATAATTTTATGCTATTTTTAATGTTTCAAACATAAAAAAACGATGTTTTGGAAGCACATGATGATGATATTTATTTATTTTAGACATATTTTATGAAATGTTATTACATGAATGTATCAACAAGTATATATATATTCAAGATTTTGTTCAATTTAGATTGTAATCTTGATTTTTTGATGTCATATAAATATGTAATGATGTGTTGGTAAAAATCGAATCAACCGATCCAGTCCAAACCACATTTAATCGGATCATATCTGACTGGATTTTTTTAAAGAAAGCAATCCAAACCGAACTGAACCGCATGTTGTTTTAATCTTTAGATCAGATGACTTTTTATCTCAAAATCGATCCAAACCGATACGCGAACACCCCACTACAACAGAAAAGGGTTTTACCAGTGTTTTTTTTTTAGGCCTTCGCTAGCGCTTTCGGGCGCTAGCTATCTATCCGTTAGCAAAAGGGGGAAAAAGTTCGCTAGCGATTGAAAAAGCGCTGGTAAAGGTGTAAAATTGTCAGCGCTCCCTGGAAAAAGCGTTGACAAAGATTCACAATTGCCGGCGCTTTCTTGAAAAAAGTGCTGGAAATTGTGAACCTTTGCCAGCGCTTTTTCAAGGGAGCGCTGACAATTGTGCACCTTTACTAGCGCTTTTTGAAGGGTGCGCTGGCAATTCCCTTATTATTATTTTTTTATATATTTACATTTGTTTTATCTATTTCCCCCTGCAAACCAATACAATTTGCAAAATCAACACAAGCAAAACCAGCAATGGATATAATTAACATACAGATGATTCAAAACCAAACAGGTCAAATAAATTGACACAAGCATAATGAAAGTATAATAGGAGAGAAAAGTAGAGGAATTTGACAGATGAAATATTCACTTTTGATGAGAATGCCTATTGGGATTAGGAGAAACAAGGTGTGAAGTCAGTTGACTAAAGTACCGCACATTTTCTATGGTGACAGTTAAGCAAGGAAAGCACATAGATTCTGTGACTTGGTATATAAGCACAAACAGTTATTGCACTTATCATCATTCTCAATTACAAGATTAAAAGAAACCTTGTAGTTCTTAAAATTTGGATATAGGGACACTATGAACGAAAAAATAAACATAAATAAGGAGACTGTGAAGATACCATGGTAAAATAAACCCTGTTTTAGTACATGTTCAATGTGGATTTCAATATATGAGTGCATATGAGTAATTTCAAACTTGCACTTCCTGCTGATCTTGGTCTAGTATGCATTAGATGTATGAGACATCAAAATTTCAACAGCCTTATTTATAAGCACCACAAACTAAAATTATAGTTTCCTGATTTGAAACTTATAAATATTTGCATAAGAAAAAAATAAAAAGAGAAATGAAATAAGAGATGTAAGCATTCCCTCACAAATTAAATTTCTACTTTGCTGAGGTGAAGGGTGCAATCTTTTAGTTTTGTAATTTTGTGGCTTTAGTTTGTTTGACTAAAGTTACAAATCAATATCTGACAATAGTTCTGGATGATTTCAACAGAATGACATATCAATCTATCTTCCTATTCATTCATCTTTTTGTTTTCCCCCCCTTTGATCATCCAGAATGACTTGCATGAAAGAAACATAACAACAGTGACTAATTAGAACCACTACTTGATCAAAAACACGCCATCATTAACTAAGACAAAATCTAAACACCACTCGAACTAACCAAATTTCAAGCATAAAAAAGAACAAAAAAGGGATTTCTAATAATCAAAATCAAATGAACAATGACAGTAGTTGAGAAACTCAAAACTCAAAATCAAAATCAAAAAAAGGAGAAACTCACAAAGAGAAACTCAAAAGAATAATGGCAGTAGTTGAGAACCCAAGCAAAGAGGAGTGAACCCTCGCAATGGAAGCAACAATGGCAGCGAGAAGAGAGAGCAGCGAGTAGGAGGTTGCGATGGTCCTTTTGGTGCAGCGAGCAGGACGATGGTGGCGCTGTGGTCCTTTTGGTGCTGTGAGCAGGACGATGGTAGCACGGTGAAGGGCTTAGGGTCGTGGTGGTGCACGAATAGAACAACGGTGGGGCGATGAGAGCCGCAGGAGGAACATGGAGCTCTAGGCGCGCGAGACTAGATTGAATTAAAAAGTAACCTGCAGGTGGAAAATTGAAATATTAGAAAGGGGACATTGCCAGCGCTTTCTAAAGAAAGCGCTAATAAAGGTTGTACGCCTTTGCCAGCACTCTTTTTAGAAAAAGCGCTGGCAATAGTAAAGGTTATATACCTTTGCCAGCGCTCTCTTTAGAAAGCGTTGGCAATTCCATAATAAGAGTATTCCCAACGTTTTCTTAAGAAAGCGCTAGTAAAGGTTCTACACCTTTGTTAGCGCTCTCTTTACAAAGCGTTGGCAATTCCCATAATAAGAGTATTCCCAGCACTTTCTTAAGAAAGCGTTGATAAAGTCTCACAATTTGCTAGCGCTTCCTTAAGAAAGCGTTGGGAATACTCTTCCGCCTCATATTTTCTAGCGTTTCACGGGGAAATGCTGGTGAAGGTAGCGTCAATTATTTCCTAATGTGGCGTAGTGCCCCTAGCAATAAGAGCCACGACTCCCCGCTATCATAAGGAAGATTCGTCTGAGTACATTACAATTAAGTTCTAAAATATATATAGTAAAACATATCTTAAATTTTTTTTTTTTTGGAAAGCCAATTTTAATGTAAGAATGAGTATAAAACATGGATTTAATTAGTATACACTGTCAGTGTAAAAAAAAAATTACACAGACAACCAATCAGAATTTGCCACATAAGCCAAAGTGTTCGACTCTTATCTTAACTACCTTAAAAGTCACACACACCATGATTTCTGATTGGTTGTCAGTGTAAAAAAAACTTTACACTAACAGTGTATAACAATTAAACTCATACTCATAAAGAATACAATCTGAGCAATATAATCTCCTAAAACCAACTCCTAAAAAACTAAGCAAAGATCAACACAAAAAACAAAAACCAAAACCAGTCATACCAAACCAAACCATATGTCAACTAAGTTTGCTATATATATATATATATATATATATATATGCCAATTTTACAGTAGTAACAGAACACCCCTTCGAATTGCAACCTTCTGCTATAGCATGTGCACAATAGAAGCACAAGAAGAGACCAACCTCAGCACAAACAATCACCTAACCCCACTGCATACCAACAAAATTCAGAGAACCACATCAAACACCAAACATTTATCACTCTCTGCAAATAAAGAACCAACCAGAAAAATGAAAAGCTCCCCAACATTCGAGAGAGCTATCACACATCCATCATCACACTTTGCTCATCCTTGATTGTAAACATGCCAAAGGATTCAAAAGCAAACAAGATAAAGGATAGTTAAAGAATCTAACTTTGGCAGGCAACCACTTCCAAGCACGAATTTTTGCACAATCTAATACCTTTGAAACACCCTTTGATTACGTGCCAGCCAAATAGACCACACCAAAGCGAACCAAATTACCTGCCACCTTTTTCTGACCTCAGATGACCCACATATCAGACTCATGAATTGCTCAAACTACATCTAGAAATCATGATGTAATGTTGAAACAATTCCTACCCATTTCAGAAACTCCAACCAAACATCCGAACAACATATGCACAGTGGTCTCCTATACCAAAAAACATCGTGGGCACATAACTGCATCCAGCTGAGCCATCCCTCTCAAAAACAGATTTTGAATTGTTGGTATTCGATTCATAGAAGCCCTCCATGCAAAAGCAGTCACCTTCAAAGGGACCAAATTACTCCAAATCTGTTTTAAATTGCCCAACCCCTGTACACTTCCAAAATCTACAAGAATTTTGTATGCTATTTTAACCGAGTACATTGCATTCTTCTCATGTTTCCACACCCACACATCCTCCTCCGACCTCTTTAAATGAATATGATCTAAAACTGACATTACATTAGCAACTAACTCCTCCTCCCGTTGGAAAAGATCCCTTCTCCAATCCCAACACCAACACCAGTGTCCATCCCCCCATTCCCCCATATCAACAATCAAAACATCTTTATTATTAGCAATACTAAACAATCTACTAAACTGATGGCATAATATACCTTGATCCACCCACAAATCCTTCCAAAACAAAGTTTGTGACCCACATCCTACTTTAATCACCAGACTGTCCTTCAACCACTTTTCTCTCAAACCCCCTCCTCCTAATTCTAAACTTGAAATATCCTCCCACCATCTAGACCCCTTCACCGCTGAGCGCCCCCTTTCTACTGCATGTACACCATACTTAGCCACCAAAACTCTATGCCACAACATCTGTTTTTCCACCCTCATTCTCCACACCCATTTCCCCAAAAGAGCTAAATTAAAAGCCCTTAGATTTTTGACACCTAATCCACCCATCTCCTTCTCTCTACAAAATAAATCCCAGACTACCCAATTGATTTTCCTTTTCTCCTCATCTCCTCCCCGCAAAAACCTCCTCATCAAAGATTCTAAAGTTGAGATAATACCTTTACACACCTTGAAAAAAGAGAAATAATAAATTGGAAGTGAAGATAACACTGATTCAATTAGCACCATTCTTCCTTCAAATGACAAATGCTTGCGCTTTCATGATGATAGTCTCTTCTGCACTTTCTTCACCATCGGTCTCCAAGTCAGCTTCTTGCAAGGGTCGGACCCAATCATGATCCCTAAATATTTAAAAGGAATATGCCCTACCTTACAGTTCAATACCCTAGCTGCCTCCGTGAGCCCAATCTTAACTTAATTAGTTTAAAAATTTTCAAGCTTCTCTATACACAAAGTCTACATTTATACTTAAAGTCTAATATTAGGTTAGCCTAATTTTAATTTGATCATTAGTTGAGTTATGCCAAAATGCATTCAAGCGTAAAAGTTTGTTCCCATCAATATATATAATATATATATATATATATATATACCCAAAGTCGCAGACATGTCAAGACGGAAACGGAAACTAATGAATTAGCCGAGACTGCAAAAAGCTTTATTTTCAGTGTAAACGATCATTTTAGTCTTCAATTATCTTTGAGATACCACTTTCGTCCTTAAGAAAAAAATATTCATCCGATAGTTCCTAATAATGATAAAAGAGAGATATATCAATCCATCCGTTTGTCTACATCCAAAACATTGAGTTAAAGTGTTGATATTTACTATTAGTGTACTCAGGTGTTATTAAATTCGTCTATATGACCTATGTTGTGCATCTGATGCATATGATGTGTTGCTTATATTAATTGTAACATATAAAGATTAATATGTTCCACGATAGAAATTGCAGGGACTAAATTGGGTTACTTAAATAATAGTTACAAACTTTATTGGGTCAATACGTAATTATTCTCATGATTTATTATGCAAGTATAACTATTGTCTGGACATTAGACATACTAATGATACACATCAGAACTCTAATGATATGTTCAGGATGTAAATAAACAGAGAGACTCTAATTTTCCTCTTTTTGTCAATTTTGAGAATTATTCGATAAGTTTTTTTCTCAAAAGAGAAAAAATAATATCTCAAAAATTATTGGAATCGTAAATGAATATTTACTCTTATTATTATTATTTTTCTTAAAGAAATTAATAACAGAAAAAGTTAAACCCTTACAAATTTCAAGGACCAAGAAGAGTGTGGCTATGGGAGAGCGAAGGTCAAGTAGGAACTCCCCGAATGGCGGGAAATTGTGGGTGAGTTAGACCCTGTTCAACTCCGAGGCATCAATAACAACAGCCACATTTTTGAACAAGTTTGAAACTTGCAACTACGTAACACTCAACCAGGCAACCCACTACAGGGTGGTCCATCTTCATATTTCTTTATGCAATATAAATATACAATCTTATTTCTTAATTATCGAAAAAAATATATCTTATTTCTTTAACAACTCATAATACGACATATATCCTAATTATATTAATATACGATATATTATATTTTGATATTCATCTATACTTATATTAATATATAATATTTATACAAAAAGCTGTGTAGCATTTGTTATAAAAAACTTTTTTTTTTTTTTTGGTAATAAAAAAAAACTTCATCTATTGGTACATGTTAGTATTTTATTTTTACAAATAAGATTTTTTTTAAATGAATATAAGAGATATTCTAATTCAGATGTAAAGTTACAACTTATAAAAAAACTAACAAAACTCGCTTGGTCCACTATATTGGAGACAAACACCAATATCAAAGTATACATTTCCCTCCAACCGTTTAAAAGAAAATCAAGTTGAAGATATCACCTTAATAAGATTCACATTGTGAATCATATTAAAGTTCTCCTCCTTAAAATAATTTCATTACACAACAACCAAAATATCATCCATACGGGCTTTAATTTTTTTCCTTTCATCAAATCTCTATGTTGATGAAAATATGATTTACTATCCGGAAGAAGGTCCGATATCCCATTTTCGTGTACCACACTTTGTTTTCATCAATAATATTTGTCACATAAATTGAAGTTTTTTGTAATTTAAAAAGATAAAATATGTGACAACATATTATTGATGGGGATAAGATATGATACACAAAAATGGAACAATAAATTTTCGTTCTTACTATCCATATAGGCAATACTAATTCAAAACCCAGCCAACCATAAACAGTCACCCACACCTCAATAAAAAAAAAAATTCTGAACAAGTGTGGTTTCTTGTTCACAATTACAAAACATACATCGCATGATCAATAGATGAAATCACATTTCTCCTTAACATGTTAGTTTTAGTGGGAACTCTATCACTTTCCAAGCAAAAACCATCACTTTTGAAGGAAGCAATGAATTCCATAACTTCTTAAAAAAAAGCCTCTCCAAAATCCGAATTCGGCTGATGCACTTTAGTATGTATGGGGTTATTGGTTAGGACCACCCTAATCCTACGTATGCTAGGTTACTGGTAATGCTCAAGTAGGGAAGGCATGCAACACAATATAGAAAATCCAGTTTTTATTAATTAGTGACTAGATTGCGTCTGAGATTGAGACACAGTGGAGAGTTCTTTTGTAAATTATAGAACAATATTTGCTATCATACAAAGTATAACAATGATGTATTATGAATTTTTATTGATTAATTAATTTAAATATTTAATAATTAATAATGAGAGACCACGTTATTTGACCAATTAGAATCTATAACATAAAATTATAACATATTTTATGAGTCAACATCATATTATCTATAGTAAACTGTGCTTGCTTCCATCATTAACACATAGACAAGAATAACTTTTTTTGTCGTAATAATAAAGTCCAACAAGCTCCAAGTTTAGGCGTTATGCTATGACTAGCTGGTGGCTTCTATGGTCCACCAAACTTGAGTGGAGTGCTCATGTTTTCAGATTTTATAATAAGAGTCTCTCAAATATTAATATTTTCAAAATAGTCCTTTAGCAAAAATTTCAACCCAACATCTACTCTCATTACACCCTAACATCAGCACCAACCCTTCTCAGGCAATTGTTGCCGCCGCCGCGAAACCACCGTCATACCACCCCTGCCTCGACACTCCCCGCCCTCGCTTTAGCACTCCTCGCAAGCTATGGTGCACCCCCTTCCTCATCACCCTCAACCCAACTTCAGCCCGAACCCCAAACCCCATTTTCACGCCCAACCCAACTTCAGCCTGAACCATAAGCAGACCACATCGTTGAGGTCGCCGTCGTCGCTGTCAAACTGTCGCTTCCCTTCCCCCAAGTCGCGCGCAACCCATCCAGATCTGTGTCGTTGGTTTGTAATATCCCCACCACCGCGTCGGGTCTCCTTGCAAACCACGGTATGCCCGCCCGGATTTACGTTGTGGGCTTGTGTTCTCCCCACAATCGTGTCGATCCTCCACGAGAACTATCGTGCGCCGCCCATATCCGCCTTGTACCACACCAACGCCAAAAACTTTAATTTCCAGCCAAGCCTAGCCGCCGACCTTGTCTCCATCGATCTCCGAACCGCCCTTCAGCTACACGAAATAGGACCACCTCTGCATTTTGGATTCTGGAGAAATGCCAAGTGAAGGAGAGAGAAAGAGAGTGGAGAGAGAAGTGGGAAACTTGGCCAATATCATAAAAAATTAAAAAACTGATTTAGCCGGTTCTAAGTTTCCCAATATTAAGAAGTCTTCCTAATCAATGGCCCTCATTTGAGGAGGATGGATGCACCCCATTTTGCGGGGTGCATGTTAGAAGCACCATGACTAGCTAGGTTCAAGAACATGGATAATTGAACCGTTTGTTTACTTCACATTTGCAGTTACCATGCTATGGTCAAAACGAGTCCAAGCACGGGTTGGGTAACAGACACTAGTGCAAAAAATGGATTCTACAACAGGTTTTTAGATCGGTTAATAGAAAACCGATTTAAAAAAAGGAAGCGGTGGCAATTTTGAAAATAAATGAAAATATTTTTACATCGGTTCCATTTTTAACCGATGTAGAAAACTTTCAAGATCGTTTATGAAGTACAACTGATGTAGAAACTTTAAATTAAAAATTAAATATTTATTCCGCCCAATTTGGACATCGGTCATTTTCAAACCGATGTCAAAAATAAACTTTCAAAATCAAAAAGCTCTTTCTAAATCGGTTCTTGTTCAACTGATTGTATAACTCAGTTTATTATGAGCAAATGCGCGCCCTTACTCAGTCCTTATACCCTCTCCCTCGTTGCCCAACCTAGCTCCTTCATCCTTCTCATTCATCCTTCATCGCTGTTGCTCCTTCATCGTTGTACCCAACGTTGCCCAGTCTGCTTGCCTTACCCAAAGCTGCCCAGTCTTCTTGCTTTCTTGATTTCACTTTGTTTCCTCTATTGGTTATCGTTTGTTAAAATTTGAAGGAGTCTTTCACTTAACATTATCAGATTTCTTGAGGTACTTCTTTATATTTCAGTTATCAATGTGCTTCATTATTTTTTATAGTTTTCTTTTATTTTATAAATGGTTGATGGTGCATGCATCTTTAATTCCTCTCCCTCTTTGCCCAACCTAGCAGCAAATCTCTATTGTCAAAATGTATTAGTTAGGGAAGTGGAGAGAGATAAAGTGGAGGGTGGTTGTTATCATTTATGAAGAATTTTAATATCAATCTATCCTTGGCTGCTGTGATTTTATAATTTGATCACCATACATGATATATGGTGCCCCTCCCTCGTTTTAATTTTTTTAAAAAAACAGAATTTATTTGCCCTCATCCCAAAACCTACTTTGATTAGATTTTGTCTGGCAAAAATCTTGGGTATTGGCTCTAGCTTTGTGCAGATTAGACTATAAAACTCAGAAAGTTATGATATATTTCAGATTTGATTGGTATTGTGTAAATTTTGTGTATGGAGTTTGTTTTGTTATGTTTTATGGTTTGAATGTGAGGGAAGAGTTTTCTAGATGATTATGTCTTTATAGCCAAGATTGTTGATTCAGTTTTGGTTTTCCTTATCTCTTAGGCCTTAATTTTTTTCCATCTCACACATCTTGAAAGCTCTATGCCATAATATGTGTAGTAATGTGCTACCCTAAGCCTTCTCTTTTACAAAAGCCTAAACCAAGTCTCCACCAAACAGAAATAAAAACCAACTACAAAGACCCTACACCTGTAGTCCACAAATATCCTTATTCTGTCCTTTTATAAACAAAAGGAATACCTGCTAATTATAAAATGCAGATCACTGTAGACATGAATGCATAACCATGTAGCAAAAACTAAAGCATACATTATGCTTCTCTGAAAAAGGAGTCGCTTCGTAGTATATTGGCATAATGAACACTACACCATGACAAATGTTGTTGCATAGTTAAACCTGTAGGGAGTATCACGTCTATGCAGAAAAGTAAGCATTTTTAGCAGTGCTAAAAGAAGTAGATCTCCAAATAGTTGGCTCTATTTTTTTTTTTTTTTTTGAATAGCTCTTTTAGTATGATTTTGATTATAACTTGTATAATATTCTAATACAAAAATACTAAGATGATGCACACATGCACTGTTCTATGATTCATTGTTGTTTAAATTACTTATTATTACTATTTGCGTGATTCTTGTGATTAATCTTTTTATTCCTTGCCAACCTCTTGTTCTGTTGTTGGCAATTATTGATCATCTGTCGTGGTATGAATGTTGTGGTCTTCTTCTGTTCGCTGGGAAGGAAGCCGACGAAAGAAATCAAGGGCAGTGTTGAAACATAAACTTTTAATTAATTTAATTTGTACTACATTTGTTTTATTAATTACTCTGAAATCTATAACATATTTTAAATGTTTATTTTCTTAATTATGATAGATCTATGGACACATATCGTATTTTGGATGGTGGTAAGCCCGGGCCTATTAGGTGGATTTACCCTAATGTAAATAGTTTATTAGTACTCGAGATTCAATTGCAGTGTACAATAGTTACTATTATTTGTTTACTCATTTTATTCAAATTCAGTATTCGTTTGTAGTTTCATAGACAACGTGACGGCTGGGATTGCGGATATTATGTCATGAAGTGGATGCTCGACATTGTCTCTGCAACATCCCGATTTTTCACACTCTCTACACTCTAATACGAATTAAACAGTATTTCTGTATTTGTATTTTTTTGGAGGGTCTAGAGAGTGAAATAAAATAATCTGAGACCATAGCCACGCTCTACGCTATCGTAGGAAGCTATGGTTAAATTTTGGGTCAAAAACTCAGACGGAGCCTAGTCTGCGTTTTATACTGACAATATGATTTTACTGTTCAGATGACCTAATTTTGACTCGCGAACGAAACAATTAGGTTTTATATTTTATTTCCAACGATATTGGTTATTTTGAAAATTTTCAAAATAAATAAGTCGTTATACTGAAATCGGTTGAAAACGAAGCTGAATACGGATTTACCGGGACCCGTTAACGGATAAATCCTATGTCACTATCATGACACCTCACTAGGGTGAGTCACTAGATGACTCACCAAAGTCATCATGACTTTGGAGGGTAAATGACCTAAATGCCCCTAAAACATTCAAAAATGACCATTTTGCCCTTTTACTAAATTACCATTTTATCCTTCATTAATTACCAAAGTTAAAAACACTCATTTCGTCCATTTTTCCCTTCTTCCTCACGCAGCCTCTCTCTTCTTCTCCTCCTCCTTCTCTTTTCATTTTCTCTCTAAAATTCTCCATAGAAATCAACAAGTTCTTAATTCTCAAGAAGGAAATTCAATCAAGGTGATTAGAAGAAGCTTCAATCTTTGCAAATCCCAACTAAAATAGAGGTAAGCTTCATTCTTCTTCTCTAGAGACCATGAATGTCTATGATGTAGGTGAAGATTAGGATTTTAACTTCAAAAATCCATAACTAATTGTAGAAAAATCCTATACTTATGAAATTAATCTCTATGAACTCATTAAGACCTCTAGATTCATTTTCTAAGAGCATCACATGGCTGCCCTGTTTTTGTCTCATAGGGCCGAAATTCTCATATGGTAGTTGGATGAGATTTTGGTTCAAGTATTGGAAAATAACCATGGATTTCACCTTTCTATTGCTTAAATGTCTTAAATTCAAGAGCTTGAAGCAAAATAAAATGCCTAGCCCATTGGCCTAGAGGGAACCGAATTCATGTTCAAAGGAAGGAGTATGATGTTGTTTCAAATTTTAATTTATGACAATTTTCCTTAATTCTAGAATACTTTTTGATCATAAATCCAAGAGTGTGCGAAAATTTGAAAATCCTAGCCACCTTAGCTAGTCATAACCGAAACCATATGGGGGTAGTGTTAGGTTATTCAACAAGCTAAACTTGTGATTGTGTCTTGTGGTGAAGGATTACTACAAGGAAAATGTTGTTTGTCTACCGAATTTTTCGGTAGCTAATATCTAAAATTCGGTAGCTAAATTGTTTAGCTACCGAATTAGCTACCGAATGGAGTTGGTAACTAAAGTGCTGGTAGCTAATCGATTTAGCTACCGAATTTCACGCCGGTCGCCAATAGCTACCGAATATTTCGGTAGCTAAATGTAAATATTGTGGTCGCTGAAATGGTCACGTAAATCGTGTCTGTTACCAGTTTAGCGACCGAATTGGCGACGAATAATATTCGGTAGCTAACTATATATTTTGGTTTAGCTACCGAATCCTATTCGGTCGCTAAATTTTAAATTTGTAAATTTTATTTAGCTACCGAATAGCCTATTCGGTCGCTAAATTTTAAATTTGTAAATTTTATTTAACCAAACCAAAAGCACCTAATAAGCATTATTCATTCCCATAGCACTATTCATTCCCGTAGCACCTAATACTTTTAACACAAACCAAAAGCAAGGTTATAAATGCAGATTTAATACAATTAACTTATTATTATTTAAAAAGCACCGTAAAAAATTGCAAAAAAGTAGCACCTAATAAGTATTATTCATTCCCGTAGCATCAGCAAGAAGCAAATGCTCCCATATTCTGTTTGGCTCCACATCTTCCCTCAAGAAAAATGAATTTGTTTCACGCAGTGTGTGCTCAAAAATAGGTTCCTAACGAGTTCCAATTTTTTAGACTTGATAATCAAAAATAAATATCATGCTTACACAAATAATGGAGATTATTAGACAATAATGAACAGCCCATAAACAAAAATTTATAATCAGACAACATTTAATGAAAAATGAAAATGTCATATTTGACCGAAAATCTCATTAAGAAACTACAATTCAGTATCCCTAATCAAAACTCCCCTCCTGTTCTTTGCAAAATCCGGAGCAGATAGTAATCGGCTCCACAATTTCTGCTTGTCAAGGATTAATATTCCCACAACCATGATGAGAGGAATCATACCCAGAAAAGAAAGTATTTCACTTTGTTACCAAGAAAATGCACCATTTGAATAGAGGAAAATGAGACTAGAAAGTAAGATCCTTAGGGTCCTCAATAATCTGTGACAAGGTTTGCAAGAATGAAGCCAGATCAGCACCGTAGATCACCCGATGATCAGCAGTAACATTGACCTGCAATTTTCCATTTCTTCAGTTACAAAAAAACAGAAGGCTGGATATGGAGATATATAAAGATAAATCACGCTCCTAGATATATAAAGATCTGGACTCACGTACCTGCATTTGATTCTTCATGCCAATGCGACCATCCTTGGTAGCTACAACAGTTGGTTGTGACACTCCAACAGCCATTATAGCTCCCTACACAAGTAAATCCAGAGAATGATCACATTCATGTCGCCCATCACTGGTCTAACTTGAGCAGATTGCCTAACTCACTGCATAACAAACAAATTCACCATAAGATACAGTTTTATTTTTTTCCTTGTTGGGGGGACAGAGGGAGCTCAATGGGGAAAGGATAGAGTAAAAGCGGAATAGAAAAGGATAGCCTATATATAGGCCAAATAAAATCCAAACATAAAAGAGGCTTAAACATAATAAGGTCAAACATAATAAAACTAATCATAATCTACGCTTAAAATGATTCGAAATGTAATTATAAATCCTTGAATAACAAAGTAATCCCAAATTAACAAAGCCTTGAATGTAAAATCAAATCCCTAAATATAAATAGTCCAATATCAATAAATATAGATGTCACTGTTCTTATAGAGGGATCAATAGCAGTTCAAGAAATTGAAAGTCATCAATGATAAATACAACTCAGAGCATTTACCTTCTTCGATTGACACCTCAAAATTTTCCAGTGTTGAACCAGCAGTCCTTATGTCTAAAAGCTTGTGGTCAAATGGAGACATTGATCGAGCCCAAGAAACCTTGGAAACTTTCTCCCAATGGCCTTGTGGGCACGTCCCTACTGCTAGAGATGCATTCCTGAACAAGAGACACAAAAATGTTGGAACCAATTATATTGATAATTTTTTAATTTCTAGTTGATACAGGACAATTAGTTAAAAAGGGAACTAATAGACCTTTCATAATCAAATTCAGACTTTAGGTATAAAGTAATGATTGTTCATAATGTTCACTCGTCTATACAATAACTAGAACCACTCTCGTCAATAAAATAAATGTTCATTAAATACACAATAAGATGCGTAGATATTAGATGGCAGATAGACCACACACATATACAATAGATGAGGTGTGCGCTAGTCCAAATACTCACCTATGAAAACAAATCTCTATGTTTGGCAGGCGAACATTTGAATTTGCAGGCAACACCTTCACTTGGATGGAGTGGGCAAATTTCCCCAGGTTTCTAAACCTCGACAGTCCACGTATATGAACTCTTTGGACAAGCACAGTAGCACCAGGCTTAGAACCAGGAGATTTTCCCACAGGCAAGCCACGGGATAGCTGCAGTGTCGTATTTTGATCAAGAACTGCAGAAAATATAAGGAGATGTATGAGTGAAATTTCAACATGTATATGAGTATGACACCAGACTTAGTGGTACAAAACTGTAGCCCAAGTCCAACATCCCAACAATATATAAACCACACTCTCATACTACCAACCACCATAAAAAACCATACTTGATGAAGCAATTTGTACAGAATATTGAAAGGAACGTTGACAAAACTTTGATCCCATTCAGTAGAACTCAGTATGAATTAATAAAAATGCCTGAGGACTAACCATAGGATGATATCGCTAGTGATCATAAAGTAATGTAATATAAGTAAGCTTGCTTATTCATGGAGAAAAAATGCTAACTGATATTTCAATAGAAAATGCTAACTGATATTTCAATAGAAAAATGGAGCTCATCTCCTAAAACAGAGGATGTTCCTCTATTAAACCCTAAACAACAAACAATAACCAATAAACTAGAAAAAATATGCAGCTGTATCAAATAATCCAATGTGTCTTTCTCTTCAATATAATCCCATTCATGACTAAGGGTACAAATATAGTGCATCTGTATCAAATAACTCATTCATCCAATGTGTCTTTCTCTATACAATTTAATCATAACTCATTGGGCAAGAATCAGAGCAAGAGTATTAAGGGGAGAAGGCAAGAAGCAGATACCTAAATGAAGCAGAGAAGAATAGCAACGAAAATCTGAAACATACAGAGGCAAGAATCAGATAAGGATTAAAGAGAAGTGTGTTACTTAACAAATTTAAACATACAGAGGCAAAAATTCAAGATTTGATTTGAGAAAAAATAATCAGAAGGGAACAGAGAAGAGATGGGTTGGGTAGGGTTGGTGGTGGTCGCCGGTTGACCAAATACCAGCGCGGTGGTTGGGCAAGGCGCGGTTGCTCTGAACGGCGCGAGTTGGGTCTGAGTAGAAGAAGACCAAGAGGAGCGACGACGGTGGTTGGGCAAGGCGTGGTGGTGGTGAGAAATTGGAGAGGTCCGGTCACGAGCTTGAGCTGTGCTGGTCATATTGGTGCGGCTGATGCAGCTACGGCGACGAGGATGGCGTTCAGAGGTGATGCAGCTACGGCGGCGTGGATGGGCACCGAGGGAGAGTGACGATGGAGGCTTCAGATTTTGCAGAGAGAAAGAGAATAGAGAATAGAGAGTGAGAGTGAAAAATGGGGGGAAGGGACTCGATTTAGGTTTTTTGTTAGCTACCGAACACATTCGGTCGCTAATAGCGTCTCTAATCTCTTAAGTTTTTAGCTACCGACACGATAACGGTCGCAAACTAAAAAATAATACCCAGTTGGTCGCAGATTCGGTAGCTAAAAGGTCAACAAGTCTGACTTTCAAAATTATATATTTAGCGACGGAAATAGCTACCGATTTTTTTGCTACCCAACATTTCGGTCGCTAATTCGGTAGCGGAATGAAATCAAAAACCATTTTTTAAGAAACTCAAAATCAGTAGCTAATCCGGTAGCTAATCGCGACAGATGTGTTTCGGTAGCTAAATTCGGTCGCTAAAAATGCATTTTCTTGTAGTGGCATTGGAAAGGATAAACGGGCGATTGAACGGAAGATTCGGCAACCGGAGGCCGAGAGACGTAAAGACACTACAGAGGTAAGGGGGTTTACCTGAGGGATTTGTGATAACTACATCTGGAGTGGTTGATGAATTTATTGAATGAAGTGATTTGATGTGAACGTTGAATGTGGTTGAACGTTGAATGTAGTTGAATGTGATGATGAAATTTATTATGTGACAATGATGTGATTGATTATGTTGATGTGAATAAATGTGATATTGATTATGTGGAATATTATAACGTTATGAGTCGATGACTGTATGATTGTGGTTTTCTGCATTGAAATCCATAAATAAGATAAAAGCTTTTAAAAGCCTTGCAGAAAAATCACAGACTGATTTGGGGGAAAACATTGGGAAGTATTTATGATGAAATTGTCTCAAGTGTACATTATGTTATGATAAGAGGAAAATGTCAAAATTGTGGATTTGAATGCTTTTCATGTAAAAAGGGAGCATTTTACAAGAAATTTACGAAAATCTGTTTCACCATTTTAAAAACAGTGTTTTATGCCGAGGTGGAAATTTTGATATCAACCATCCTTATGGAAATGAATTTTTGGGGAAGGGGTTTATTTAAGGAAGGTGAAATTTTATTAAAATTACGTTGGTTTTGTTCTAAAACGTATTTAAACAGAAAATGTTTCGTCTATAAATGATTTTACAACAATGTTGATAAACCGACAACTTAGAAGAGTTGCGGAGATTTGATTTGATTTTCGTATTTCACAGAACGAAATGATGGAAATGTTGAAACGCGAACCTAGTAAACGAGACGTCGGGTTACTAGTGTTCTGTGATAAAGACACGTAGAAAAACGGTATTGTGGACTGTGTGTCCTACGATGTGATGTGCACTATGTGTCCTATGATACGTTTTCGACTGTGTGTCCTATGATCTATGATCTATGTGTCTTTTTCATATCAATGATGGATATGAGAATAAAGGTGAATACTGTTTTCTATTAACACGAACCTCACATTGGTGCACCGGTTTGAGAATTCGTGACTGAGCACTCGGACGTTTCGTCCTGTGTTGATGGTTGATGTTTTAAAATGATGAAAGACTTAGACGGGTCGTAAGCCTTTGTGCTACGACAAGGAAATAAAGTACACAGAGAAAAGTGACAAAAATATAAAATGTTTTACATGCATATAAAATGGCAGACGTGCCAACAATGTTTTTGAGAATCTTGATATCTTGGTGGCCAGGATATTCAAGGCGGTGTATATATCATTGTGCCTTGGTGGACAATGAGAAACCATTACACGGTGTTTTCCTGTGCCTTGTGTTGGACAGGTTTCAATGGTTTCATTACGGTGTGCCTTTTTAGGCAATCGAGCATGATCAACTCAGTTTTTATAAAAACGATGTTACGGTGTTGGGATCTCCGGAGATTAGGCATTAGACGTTGAATATTGAAGTGTCATATTTTAATGCTTGTCGGGTATAAAAACTTGTGATACGTTACGTGGTACACATTATGATTTTACGTACGGTGATGATTATGATATACACGGTGATGATTATGATGGTTATAAACGGTGATTTTATATGGATGTTGATTTTATGGATGTGATTTTACACTGAAACGGTGATTTTATGTTGAGATAGTGTTCTATATGTAGTTATCATATTTTAAATCCATACATTGGTATCTCACCCTTGCCTGTACATGTGGAAGCCCATTGTGTTTTTGAACACATGTACAGATGTATTTCAGCAAATCTCTTGCTCATTTCGAGACCTCGAAGTTTTACGCCGACGACAAAGATATGTGGACTGGCGACGACGAGGCGAAATCTCATGGGTCTGAAGTATATTATCATTTTTAGATGTTTCTTTATTAGACCAGCTGTTAGGTTTTGATGTACGTATGACGTACTAAACATCAGGAAAAGGATGTACGCCTTATGGCAATGTTGGATGAATGGGAAATTTTATATAAGCATTCTGCTTTACTGTTTAGTTTCCATAACAGGTTGTCATGTGATGTCCTAGAAAGGGGTGTCACAGTCTCTGTGGGTATTACTGATGGATGGAAGGAGGTAAGTAATAGAATTTCATTTTAGTTTGCTGGTGCTCCAAAAGTTATGAATGTATGAGAAGTTCTTCTTAAAAGTGAGTGTGGGGTAATTTGGTTGGTCTTGTTGTTGTCATCTTGTTTGGTTGAGGTTGCTTCTTTGGTGACAGTGTGTATGTCTCTTTGATTGTGAAACTTCCCAAATATTTTTTCTAGTTGATTAAGGGAGGTCGTGGAAGACTACATTTTTATGCATTTTAGTTTCTGTTCTCAGGTTCTGGATGTTAAAGTCACTTGTCTGGTATTTTGGTTCTTATAGTTGCTCTCTCAATGTTAGTTTTTTGGACATTATCTGGTAGTGTCACTTGTTTGGTGTTGTTTTTGGCCGAGGTTCTACAAACTCGAATCTGTTAGGATTTTTACTCTAGTTTGTTAGGTATAGTATTATATTTACAGCAGTGCTAAGGATTGGAACCGGTGAAATTTAGATTTTTTTTTAAAAACAAACTCAACTTTCAACATCGGTTAAGTTCCAGAACAGATGTTGAAAGTGTTTTTACAGCATTTTTTTTTATTTATAAAAATCAACTTTTCACATCGGTTCTAGAACATAACCGATGTGGAATGTGAACTTTCAAAATCAGTTATGTGTTAAACCGATGTTGAAAGAACGCACATTCTACATCTCCTGTTTCTACATCAGTACAAAAACCGATTTAGAAAGGCAAACCGATTTAAAAAGTGTTTACTGCACTAGTGAGAATTTCTTTTTTTTGTATAAGCAAAAAGTATATTGATAGGAGTACAAAAGGTAATCAAACTCATATACAATTACAAAGACCAAAGGAAACGAAGAAGAAAAGAGAAACATACCATAAATAAATACCATACTATAAGCCTAAGAGAAAGACCAGTATGTTCTTTACTAAAGCCAACTCCCAACCTAAACTCAGAAAAAAGAAGAAAAGAGAGGAAAAAATGGAAACTGCAACATCATAGCAGATCCCATAAAAAGTTGCATAACAAACCTTGTTTTACCAAAAATATATAATAGTCACCATAAATGTTTTAACATAAATTCTAATATGTTATTGGGACACAAAAATATATGTTTTACCATATAAATCTCGACTAATAATTTTAAATGAATTAAAATAAATTTTAATTAACTATTTAAAATTAATGGTGAAGATTTATTTTTGAATATAGAATAGAGATTTAATGTGTTCCAAGAACATCTAAAATTTTCTTACAAAAAAAAAATTATAATTTAATTCATCAATTTTGTAGGGGCAAAAAATATTACGAACCTTTATTTTATACCAATTGCCAATTATATATAGAGCCTATGACTTAATAATGTTTACAACTAGCTTAATGCAAACATAGGCGAATTCTACAGTGAGAGGCCTTAATAGGTCTCTCACCATGCATCATGTTTGAGAATCGTTAGATGATGCAGTCCCACTGATTCTATCATGCACTCTTTCACACAATATTTTTTTTTTCCATTTCTCTCTGACGTTCTCTCTCACTCTCGCCCACCATCTTCAACCTCTTCGCCACTGTTGTGGCACTCTCCACTCTCTCTCCCTCCTCCGTCAACCCAGTCGTCTCAGAGTCACGCTCCTCTATTTCAGTCTAGGCCCACAACAGAAGAAGCTTCCACCACAACTTTCCTTTTCCTTCACTGAACAGAACAACATCACTCTCTCCCTCGCTAACTAGCACGTCTCGCCATAGCATCACCGCCATCTCGCTTCCAATCAGCCCAGAACCGCCACGTCTAGGCGCTCCAGTCATCGTACATGCGCACCGCCATGAACTCTGTCACGTAGGTCACCAAGCCCAGACCACCGCGTCGCCCTTCGGTACCAAATCCAAGACGCATCCACCGCACCATATGCGTAGGTGATCCAATTTGTTCGAATCCATCTTCGAACTCATCTACCGCCACCAATCACCGATCTGGGTTCAGTGGTGCGCAAGAAGGCACGATGGTTGGAGAAGGGGAAGGCAACCTTGCAGGCTAACTGTGACGGTGGAGATGGAGTCCAGAAGTCTTGGAGCATGAATTGAGTTCTGATATTGTGAGAAGCTGAAACAATGAGGGTGGGGTAGGGGTGGGAGGTGTGCTCACAGTGGTGGTGTTGTGATGAAGGAGACGGAGGTGGGGGAGGGGCTGTAGAGGGAGTTGGGGGAGAGATAATCTGGTGTGGAAGGTGTATGGTATAATCATGAGGATTAGGATGAATCAACGGTAGAGGATAGTCTCTCACGGTGAGAGACTTCTTTGGACTGTCACCGTAGAATTTGCCTGCAAACATACTCAGTCTAGCTCTTTAAGTTTGTAGATGCCTTAAAGTATCTTCTTTAATAAAAATACAATAGTATAAGCTGACCACCCAATTAATTTGTTTATTGTGCAAATCAAGTTTCTTAGGTTTTTTTTTATGAGTTTAATTATTATTTAATGTCAGTGTAAAATTTTTTTATACTGACAACTAATCAGAAATCATGGTATAAGTAACTTTTAAAGTTGTTAGGATAAGTATCAAACATTTTAGCTTATGTGATAATTTATGATTGGTTGATAGTATAAAAACTCTTTACACTGACAGTGCATACAAATTAAATCCTTTTTTTTTTTTAATTTTCGCTTCAAATATGCTTTTATTATGTTATAGGCTCGTGCTATTAATATATGAAACGTGATTCTATATTATCAATTATTTGATAATTTTCACGAACTTTTTTCTTCTAGAGTATCCTCCATTCTACCACATATTTAAGTAGGGATGGCAATGGACAGGGTTTGGGTAGGGTATTATAGTATCCGTCCCTATATCCGCGTTTGAAAAAAATATCCGTACCCGGATCCGTACCCGTGTGGGTAGCAACTTAAGTACCCTTACCCGTACCCTTTGGGTACCTAAATTCCCATACCCGCACCCATTACCCGCACTTTAACGAAGAAAAAAGGAAAAAATAACACAAAGAACATCAGCGGCTGCTGTTAATGCTTAGGACAGTAGGTGATTAAGTCTGAAAAGGAAAAATAGTTAAGAAACCGTAGATTACATTAACTTTATTTTTAAAATTTGATTTTTAAAATTTGATATATAATTATAATTATATGTTAATATAAATAAATAAATATATAAATATATATATTTATATATGCAGGGCAGGATGAGTACTACAGTACCCGTACCCGCATCCATACCCTCTCTTGTTTGCGGATAATTACCCAGACCCGCATCCATACCCACAAAGCGGATATTTACCCTACCCATCATGGATATTTTTTGCGGGTACCCAACGGGTAGGGTCCAAATTGCCATCCCTATATTTAAGGGATTCAACTTCCATTCTTTATCAGTACAATTTACAGTTCACAAGTATTTGCTACAGGAATTAGCTGATTTGCTTAACCATTTCTAAAAATGTCGCAAATAATCAAGTTTATTGATAGTATTTAGTCTTGCTTAATTTTTTTGGGATAACCATGTTAGTGGTACGAAGTATCCACCGTCATAAACAGTTACTAATTTCCGTCGAGAGACCTGGACGACATTTAAGGATTGTCTCATCTCAATCAAGTTTTCTACATACACAAGAACCATGAATAAAATCCCTGACCACTTACTTAAGGGGTCTGAGCTCGTTACCACTCAGATCAACCACATGTTAGTTAGTCTTCCTTAATTGGGAATGATATTACTTTCAATTTTGGCATTTTTTTTAACTGAAAAAAATATCAATAATTTATTATTGATAAATCTTTAGTGCTCTTCATTTTATATATATATATATATATATATATATATATATATATATATATATAGTACATGATAACAATTTTAGGTAAGTAGTTTTACAAACTGTGTACAGTTTTAAAAAATATTAAATATCTAAAAATTATTTTTCCTTATCTAAATTCTTGTTTTCTTTGACAATCCTTTCAGAATTTAATCATATGTGTGTGTTAAATTTTATAATTCATTTATGATAATATTTGTCGCAATTTCAATAAATAAAATTCTTTTTTGTGTGTGCATCAAGATATCTCTAACTGATAGTTGGAGACTAATCTCTTTCAAGACGTAGAGATCACTGAAGTGAGTTTTATCTCTCCCAACAAAGTTTTTTTTGTACACATGACACAACAGAAGCCAACCCCTGACAGCATGTTTAAGGAACTCAACTAGCTATCAATTATGTTGGGACTTATTGATAATAAATAAATTTCTTTTTTTTTACTGGATAATAAATCAAATTCTTAGCAAACTTATATGATAACTTTTCATAGCACTTTGCTTAACAACTTTTCAAGAGTTGTAATAATTTTTGGTACAAGAGATTATTCTTGATTTATATTATTAAATAATTTAATTGATATACATTATCAGTGTGACAACCAATCAGAAATTACCACATAATACTACCAGAAATTTTCTAATTACCTTCGGATTTTACACAAAAATTCGTAGGAAATAGGTTTCCTATAGTTTTTCCTATGAATTTTTGTCCATCGTTAATACCTTCGTGGGTAATTTTTTCCTATGAATTTTAAAATCCGCAGAAAATTTCCTGCAAATTTTCTTGGGAAAAATTTAAATTCGTAGGAAATGTCAAAATTTCCTACAAATTTTTCAACAAATTTGAATCTACAAGAAAAAACCTTAACCCTGTAGAAAAATTTAAATTCACAGAAAATTCCTGTAGAAAAAATCCTCAAGTAATTCATGAATTTCTATTAGTGAACTAAAATGTTTGACACTTATCCTATCTTAAAAGTCACACATACCATGATTTCTGATTGGTTGTCTGTGTAAAAAAATTTACATTGATAGTGCATAACAATTAACCTCATCATTAAATATGTTTCATATCAGTTTTATGAGCTACTTCTTTTTATTATATTTTTTATTGATGTGACATACATTTAACATGGCTTTTTAACCGAAGTAGCGTTTTTTAGAAACAATTTATCAAAATAGAGTTGTTTTGTAACATTTTATCAGAATGGGGTTGTTTGTAAAACGTCAGTCCAACTGGCGTTTTTGGCGCTTTTCACCATAAAATGACATGTGTCATTTCCCTGAAATTTAAAAAAAAACGAAAGAAATAAAGCTGCAGCCTCAACTGTGCGCGCCACGTGGCGCTCGCAGTGAAGTCTGCCCCCTCGTCCCAACCCCCCACCCTCCCCCTTATAAATACCCCCCATCCCCCCCCCCGAGAATCCCTTCATGCAAATCTCCTCCTCCACAAAAATTTCTCTTCTAATTTTAACCAAACTCATCCCTTAAAATCTTCTTTCATCTTATATTTCATACTTTCTATTTCTGCTTACATTTCATTTCTTCTTCTTACACAACATTTTTTCTACTTCTCCTTCTCACATTCTACTTCTTCTCTTACACTTTAATTCTTCTACTCTTTGCTTTTTAGTATCAAATTTTAAACACGGTATTATTACTATAATTATTATTGCTATTATTATGATTAATTTGTATTATCTTTATTTTTATTATTATTACTGCTATTATTACTAGATTTCTAATTTATAGTTTGTTGTTATTTATTATGATTATTGTTATTGTTATTGTTATTATTATTGTTATTGTTATATCTTTATTTATTACTATTTTTAGTGTTATTGTTATGATTATGTTATATCTTTATTTGTTACTATTTTTTAGTGTTATTGTTATGATTATAATCATTATTAACACTAATCTTAAATTTTTGTTATTGTAGTGTAGAAAAAATGACTTCCAATATTGCAGTATTAAAGAAAATATTATGACTAATATTAATTTAAATATTGTTTAATGTTATTGTTGCTACTTTTATTTTGATTATTATCACTATAAATTTGTCATTATTATCAATCATTAATATTGTACATTGTTGTTATTTTTATTGTGATTATCATTATTATTTTTATTTACACATGATTTCTATTATTATTGCTATTATTATGATTAATTAGTATTATTTTTATTTTTATTACTAGATATCTAATTTTTAGTTTGTTATAATTTATTATTATTATTATTATTATTATTATTATTATTATTATTATTATTGTTGTTGTTGTTGTTGTTGTTGTTGTTGCTGCTGCTATTATTATTACTATAATGATTATTGCTATTGTTATTGTTATTATTATATATTTGTTCATTGTTACTATTTTTTAGTGTTATTATTATTCGTTTTA
Source organism: Ammopiptanthus mongolicus (assembly GCA_039655645.1). Lineage (NCBI taxonomy): Eukaryota > Viridiplantae > Streptophyta > Magnoliopsida > Fabales > Fabaceae > Ammopiptanthus > Ammopiptanthus mongolicus. The sequence goes on from CM077343.1 coordinate 6,163,916, forward strand.
CTATTATGATTATAATCATTATTAACACTCCTTATTAACACTGTTATTTTAGAGCGGAAAATATAGCTTCAAGTTCGACTGGAGGTGGACGTTTGATTAATCCCGGCCCAAGTAATACGTCATTGCTAGGGATGCAAGCAACCCATATTTCCACACGTATATGGAATGGAGAAGATGATCGATTATTGAGGAGTCGATTAGCTGCAGGTGGTCATCATGGACCTGCTCATATTCTGAAGGAGATCGTAAACTATCTTAGTCAAGCCGGCTTCTTGGGAATTGCATAGCTTGGGTTGTTCCAAGTTGACATGAGATTAGTCAGTACACTGGTGGAGCGGTGAAGACCGAAGACTCACACTTTTCACATGCCATTCGGAGAGTGCACAATCACACTGCAGGATGTAGCAATTCTTATGGGTGTCCGGGTGGATGGCAAAGCAATCATTGGTAAAACCGCGAGCAATTGGGTAGAACTTGCGGATAATATGTTAGGTGTGATCCCACTTGATAGAGTCATTAATGGAAGTTGAATTAAGATGAAATGGCTCGATGTACAATTTGGCAATTTTGATGAACATCGTCATTCAAACTGGCATATCGTAAGATATGTTCGTGCTTATATATTGATGTTGCTTGGTGGGTTATTGTTCACGGATCACTCAAGCACATACGTGTCGTTAAGGTACCTTACCTTGTTAGAAAATTTTGGAGAGGTTGGTGAATATAGTTGGGGAGCTGCAATATTAAGTTACTTGTACCGTGAGCTTTGCAAGTCAACAAATTATTCGTATAATGAGATATGTGGCTTCAGCCCACTGATTTAGTTATGGGCGTGGGTAAGATTTCCAACCATTGCGCCCTCCATCAGTCATGATAATCGACAATTCGGTACCCCTAACGGTGCACGGTGAGTGTAATGTTATTTTGTGATGTTCTGTTAATTGCTTATATTAATTATGATAGTTTTTTATTAAATTGAAATTGGAATGCTACTTTTTAATAATAGGTGGATCCGCGGTGTTAATTTTGCTCGATCATCATATAGTTTGAAACACTATCGATTGGCGTTTGATTAAATGAAGCAAAGAGATGTAAGATTGTTTTGTCTAGTTTAAACGTGATTCAATACTTTTTGATCAGTAGAGTTGTTTTTTTTTTAATTCAATATTGTTCAATATTTGTAGATTGTTTGGGAGCCATACACTCCAGAGATCTTGAGCACATTACCCATGATCTCCCTCGACGGTATACATGTGTGGAGGGCAGTTGCTCCTATGATATGCTTCCATATTGTGAAGTGGCACCAGCCGGACCGTGTCATCAGACAGTTTGTAATGAAGCAACATATTCTAAGCCGTCCATCCCAACATGAGAGACTCCATGCTTTGATGCTGAGGGGGAAAGCAGGTGATAATTGGGAAAGGAGATTGGAATCAGTTATTACAATGTGGAATCATAGATATAACGAGATAATTACAGGTGAACCCCAACAACGCCCATTGAGTAAGCAATCGAAGTACATGCAGTGGTACTTGAGCCGTACATGGAGGTGGATAAGCAGATATGGCGCACATCATTGTTCTGCGGTAATATAAAATTCAATATATCTATACCTACTTAACTGTTAAGTTGAATTAGTTAATTATTTTTTTGTAAGAATGTGGTTTTTTATTTGTTTTAATGGTTGACGGGGTTGAGCGGATAAATTATCTCTGCACGCCGGAAGGGAATTCGGCTTTCTCGATGGACGAGGTGAGGGAAGAGACTGAACAAATACTTTCAGTATTGGAAGAGGTAGAGCACATTATGGTCCCCACTGAACAAGCTCCACTCCCAACGCGACAAGTAGAACCAGCAAATGTGATTAACACTATCAGCGAATCATCGGTTGAAGGACGTGGACTTGAGTGGCGAAGAAAACGGGTAAATCAACAACAATACCACGCTCCAACCGGGGATGTATTTTGTCCCATCCCAGTATACCCCATCTGGTTCACAAGAACCACCTGAACAATATTTCTATCCATATATGCCTCCTCCTCCATCAACCACTTCTACACCCTCACCTTTAGTGTCAAGCACACATCCACCATATTCACCACATGAGTACTTTACCCCATCACCGTATATACTAGTTGCTTACACACCTGATGCACTCGAGCAGTGGATAAACCAATAACAAAACGCTCCATTATTATCTCCGGGTTACGATGGTATGGGAATTGATCTTAATGTTGATTTCTCCGCCGCCATGGAATCAAGCGTACACGAGACCACACACTGGCAGAGTGATATAGATCCTACTGCTGGGACCCAACAAGACATCCGAAGAAATCCACACCGTGATGCTAGAGATCGTCCTCGACAATGCATTTTAACTCCATTGAATGACAATGAACACGAGGCACACTGATGTAAATAATAATTATCTTGGTGTTGACTTTTGTAGTTGGTCATTGTATGTCTCCTTTATGTTATATTCAGTTGATTTGTATTAGTTTATTTTTAATGATGTGTACTCCTTTTAAGTATATTTGCAAACGTATAGTTGTATCAGACAATAATAATTATTTTTAATTAGAAATTATGGAAAGTAAATCAACATATTAAACATAATAAAAAATAAACAACATATACGATGTAATTACTACACTCCAATCAAATCTTAAAATGTTACAAGAAGTGGATTTTAAACATCATGATCCCCATCATTTGGTTCAACCCCCGATCCTTCTTCACGTCGAGGACAATGACGCCAATTATGACCCTGAGCTCTGCATAGCCCAGATCTTTGGCTTGGTTGCGACTCTCTCCAATCCATTTCATTCCGAATGCGGGTTGATTTAGGGCGTCCCTTTGGACATAGCATCGACTCATCCGGGACCAAAGTCCAAGGCACCCACATCAACGGTATGTCTTCCTCATTTCCGATGGGCCACCACTGACCTGAGTACACTTCAATGATGCTCTGCAGCTTGTATTTGGGATCGACGTACTGATAATAGTCCATACTCACGGACGCACAAGCCGCGATTACATGTGAGCAAGGATATTTATACGCTTGAAATTTTCCATATTGACACATCTTCCTCTGTAAATTGACGTACCAAGACTGGCCCCCTGGTTGCATGAGCGGATTGAAAGCCTCTTCAACTTCAAAATTTTCATTCTCAAATTCATATGGTCGAACCCGATGGGAAGAAGCCTCCTCTTGATGTTTCATGATCGCTTTCATTACCTTTTCGGAATACACTTGACCAGAATTAAGTTGAGCCCTAGTGGTTGCGCCTCTTTGAACAAAATATTCCACCATTCGCTTATATGTGGACTTGACCAAAGCTGTAATTGGCAAATTTCGAATGCCCTTGAAAATTTTATTAACAGCCTCCGACAAGTTGGTGGTCATGTGACCATATCTACGAACATTGTGATCATGAGCCTGACTCCATTTTTCTTTTGAAATGTCGTCAATCCACCTTTGTATTTCTGGGCTTAATTCGCGGAATCTTTCCAACCTCCGCTGAAAGTGTTGAATTCAGACTGTATATCCTGCAACGGTGCAAATCATATATAAATTGTTAATGATTCAAAACAAAGTACCTTAAACAAATGAATATAATACTATGTTACCTAGCTTTAGCAATTCGGACTTTAACTTTGCATTCTTGAATTTATGATTAAAATTACTGGCAATGTGTCGAATGCAGTATACATGGTACGCGTTCGAGGGCTGCCAACCAAGGTGTGGATTTGCCACAGCTGATTTAATGCTTTGGTGACGATCAGAGATCAAACATATTCCTCTTTTATTGGTAACATGTTCACGTATAAGTGCCAAGAACCATGACCATCCATCTAAAGTTTCTCCTTCCACGATTGCAAACGTAATCGGCAACATGTGACCGTCTCCATCTTGTGTTGTGGCAATCAACAACGTCCCACGATACTTACCATATAAATGTGTGCCATCAACTTGTATTATTGGTTTGCAGTGGTTGAACGTATCGCAACATTGTCTGAAAATCCAAAAAACTTGGTGAAACTTTCGGCATTGGGTGTTCACCCGATTACCAACTATAACATCGTTGGTCTCGATTTTGTAATAGGAACCATCAGCATGCAACTGCATGTACTCCAGCCATTTAGGCAATAGTGCATACGATTCATCCCAATCTCCAAATACACGCACGATGGCTTTCTGTTTGGCCTTCCATGCCTTCCTATAAGATATCTTGTATCCAAACGTACTTTGGATCCTTTCTCGGATAAGCGAAATCTGCACTGATGGTTCATTTCGGACCATGCCTAAAAACATTTATAAGTTCAATTCAATTCTTAAATGAGCCAAATTAAATATTAATGTAGAAAAGAAAATTATGGTTAAAGATCATACCCAGTATGACTGAGCAAACAAAGTTAGAATCCAACTTTGTATGGTCTTGCGACAGCATAGAATTCACACAAACGTGTTGGCCACCCCATTTCGTAACATGCCATTTGTCTGTCTGTCTTTGGTAAAATTGCCCTCATCCTTCATGGGCAACCTTGTGCATGTTTTGGATACTTAACATGCAAAATTTTTGGTTTTGATTCAACAACTATGAATGATTGATGAAAGTTCATTGAGTAATACTTCACAGCTAGCTGAACATCCTGTTTAGTGTCGAATCGTAAACCGACATATCATTCCAGACCCACACGCCATGACCCCTGAACATCCAACCCTTGAAAATCCATTTCTTCGTCGGGGCGATCCCAATTAATATAACTGTAATGAGGAGATGAATTGAAGAATGTACCATGTGATTGGCCTGTAAATAAACAATAACAGTATTAACCTTAATAATAATAATAATAATAATAATAATAATAATAATAATAATAATAATCGTCATCATCATCATCATCATCATAATAATCATAATAATAATAATAAATAATAAATAACACCATCAATATTAGTAACAAAAATAGTAACAATAATATCATACTTGTTTGTTGTGGAACACAATGTGCCGTAGGCCTTACAGATGAAACAGGAGAAGCAACGATCACCGATGGTGCCATTGAAGATACGATTTGATTAGATCCTAGATCAGCTTAATCTTCAGTGTCCGACGAATCATCATCTGGTATTTCATCTTTGTCTTCATCTCCACTAAAATCGAGCTCCATTTCACTATTCCAATCCAGATCTTCATCCGATGATCCGAGTTCTACATCATACTGTTGTACCTCAAAATTACTACATAATGATGGCACAGGGACTGGCGAACAACCGATAACATCGATATCACCGTATAACTTCAATGATGTCATCCACGAATTTTGATCAAAAGCGTTAATCATGCACTCCACATCCTCATCGTCACTAATTTGGTAAACAATGTATTTTGTCGGATTTTGCGATATCAAAAATCTGGTGACAATTTTCGAAACACATTGATTTGGATGAAATTTCAACCTAGCATGAATCTTTGTCCTCAGAAGCTCATACCCGATTCCACGTTTTATTTGCATTGTTTTTTTATCCCCTTCGAATGTAATTCCTTCTTCTCCATCAAAGATACTCTCATTGGAGTACACGAACACTACAATTACAGACATATTGTGTGACCTAAAATAATAACAAAAATTTAAGATTAGTGTTAATAATGATTATAATCATAACAATAACATTAAAAAATAGTAACAAATAAAGATATAGCAATAATAATAGCAATAACCATAATAATTATAGTAATAATAGCACTAATAATAATAATCATAATAAATTACAACAAACTAAAAATTAGAAATCTAGTAATGATAGCAGTAATAATAATAAAAATAAAAATAAAAATAATACTAATTAATCATAATAATAGCAATAATAATAGAAATCATGTGTAAATAAAAATAATAATGACAATCACAATAAAAATAACAACAATATACAATATTAATAATTGATAATAATGACAAATTTGTAGTAATAATGACCAAAATAAAAGTAGGAACAATAACATTAAACAATATTTAAATTAATATTAGTCATAATATTTTCTTTAATACTACAATATTTGAAGTCATTTTTTCCACACTACAATAACAAAAATTTAAGATTAGTGTTAATAATGATTATAATCATAACAATGACACTAAAAAATTGTAACAAATAAAGATATAACAATAGCAATAATAATAATCATAATAAATAATAACAAACTATAAATTAGAAATCTAGTAATAATAGCAGTAATAATAATAAAAATAAAAATAATACAAATTAATCATAATAATAGCAATAATAATTATAGTAATAATACCGTGTTTAAAATTTGATACTTAAAAAGCAAAGAGTAGAAGAATTAAAGTGTAAGAGAAGAAGCAGAATGTAAAAAGGAGAAGTAGAAAAAATGTAGTGTAAGAAGAAGAAATGAAATGTAAGCAGAAATAGAAAGTATGAAATATAAGATGAAGGAAGATTTGAAGGGATAAGTTTGGTTAAAATTAGAAGAGAAATTTTTGGGGACGAGGAGATTTGGATGAAAGGATTCTCGGGGGCTGGGGGTATTTATAGAGGGAGGATGGGGGGTTGGGGCGGGTGGGCAGCCTTCCACAGCGTCGCGTCACATGGCGCGGGCAATGGAGGCTATAGCTTTAATTTTTTTTTTTTATAAATTTAAGGGAAAGGACACATGTTATTTTCTGGTGAAAAGCGTCAGTTGGACTGATGTTTTACAAACAACATCATTCGATAAAATGTTACAAAACAATCCCATTTTGATAAATTGTTTCTAAAAAAATGTTACTTTGATAAATAAAAAAAGCCCATTTAACACACTAAGATTTAACAATATGTGTTGATCCGAGTAAAAGACTTGGATCTCATAAATATATGATTGTGTGTTTAATTCCTGGATTTATAAAAAATACTGTTTTATTGAATGTGCCTATCATACTAAGATTTTTCTTAGATGCACATAAGAATCTATCTTCAAATAAAGTCTTTCATGGTACATTGGGGAATGTTGTTCCTTTTGAAAAGTTGTTGCGATGACGTGGGAAAACTGCCGCCAAATTCTTCAAACTTTGCTTGGATAATATGTATTGGGAAATGTTGTGAATTGTCCTTCAAAGTTTGTCAAATGTTATTGCAAAACTTCTATAATGAACAAAATTATACTAAATTTTTAGTGCTGGAACAAAGGCAGGTACAAGATGAGCCCTCACCGGTCACCATCAACAGCGATATTTGATTTGCGGCTTAATTATATTTTAACGCGATATCCAGTAACAACAATTTCACCGTTACCATCGCAAAAAAAAAAAACAACGAGTATAATTGTTAATTTGTTCCGGAAAGAGATCTCTCCGGTTACCGGATTTATCCCGTGAAAAAGAGATAGAATACATATATTAAAATAATAATATTTTATTACCTTTATCTTTATATCTCCTATTAGATTAATCTAGCATCGGAGAGGAGTTGAACTCATTTGTTACACGGTGTACCAAAAAACATATATTCAATAAAGATTTAAATTAGTCCTCGATAAAAAATTAATAATATTTTGATCCCTAAAAAATGAAAAATATCAATTTGATTCTAAAGAATATAACATATGGGTCAAATAAGGCCTTTTTAAGATTATTTTTAGGAAAATTTTAATTTCTGTCAGATACTATTTTGACCCATATTTTATATTTTTAAAGATCAAATTAATATTTTTTATTTCTCAAAAATCAAAGTGTCACGCATACTCGACCTATATGACTGTTATAGGATGGCGTCTGCCCAAACAATATGGGAATACAACACAGCAGGTCGTGTAAAAGGAACTTGGGGGCTTTATGGAAAAAATTTAAAAAGATTTAATATTATATAAATTATCAAAAGCTAAATCATTTATCAAAGATTTATAATTTTAACGTTTCACTCTCAACAAATAAAATGATTAATTCATTCAAACTATCTTGTGATATTGTTAATCTTAGATAGTATTTAAGCAATTTTAATTTTGAATTGAACTTCTTTCCGTGATAGCAACCATTACAAGTATTGTCATTAATATTATATAAGGAATAGGTATATTTGAAAAAGAGTCTAATGTTTTGATCTAATTTTATATTTATATTAATTAGAGTGTTAGTTTCTTCTCTTAACACTTATTTCATTATTTTTAATTCTGAAAATAAATCAAGGCCATCAATATATGAATATCCACTAAATCTTAAAATAATTTCAAGATTAATACAATATTTTTTTTTCAATTAATCCTCATCTTTTTTTTTATGAACAAATTCATCCTCATCTAAAGCTTTAAATTTTTTGAATTCAAATAAAAATTCAAAAATAGTTTCATATTATATTTGTCCTATAGAATTTTTTTACTATAGAATTTTACCAATATATTTGGCAAAAAAACAAAATACCATACCAAATATTCATTTCTAATAAAAAGTATGTACTGTTTGGGTCTTGTTACTCTGCTACTTGCCAAGTCAATTGAGATGAGAGTATATATACATAACATATCACGTGAGAGGCTTTTTTTTTTATGGGAGTGAGAAGAGTAAATCATATCCATTAGATTAAATCATGAATGATCAAGATTAAAACATAAAGTCATGTGACTTTTTTAAGCGATCATGTGACCATTAAATAATTTTCAATCTTAACCATCCATATATGATTGTATGATCAGAATTTATCCCTCTCACTCTCATAGAAAAAAAAACTCTCTCACTATATATATATTAAAAAGTAAAACAAAAAATGAGGCCCAAGGCCGCTGCCTTATGGCCTTGCACATAACACGGCCCAGCTGACAACAGAGGATGAGCAAAAAGGGAAAAGTGAATATATTGAACTTTAAACTCTGCTTGTGGAAAATGAACGAAACGGTGGAGAAGAAGTTCAAGACTTCAAAATTTAAAGTAAGGAAAATATTAACGAGTGTTTTAAGAGTACTGGTTAAAGAATAAAAAAAAGAAAGTTTTCATTGGGATTTGATGTGTTTAGTATTTGATAAAGTAATATATTTAGATTTTCAATGAAAACTTGCTTTTCTTATATTCCTTAATCAATGTCCTTAAGACACTCGTTAGCAAGACCTTTAAAATAATAATAACAATGATTATAGAATAAATATAGCTACGGTTTGTATTAGATTTGGGCCTAACTCAACCCCAAAAGCTAACTCAAAAGGTGAAGATTGCCCAAACTTTATAAGCTCTTATAAGACTCTATCTCTAGTCAATGTAGGACTTGGATTTTTCCCAATACACCCCCTCACGCCCAGCACTATTGGGCTTGGTGCGTGGATAATATGGTGGGCAGCCCTTTAATGGATCTAGGATAGGCTTTGATACCAGATTATTTGGGCCTAACTCAATTCCAAAAGCTAGCTCAAGAGGTGAGGATTGCCCAAGATTTATAAGCTCTTCTAAGGCTCTTTTTTTTTGGTGAAATGGTTTATTTTTTTTGGTGAAACTCTTATAAGGCTCTATCTCTAGTCAATATGGAACTTTGGATTTTTCCCAATAATTTGTATGTTGAGGGGTTTAATTGGTAAGGAAGAGTGGCGGCAGGGCATTGTTAGGTGCAGCCGCCAACCATTGCATCTTTGGAAATTAAAACTAAATATAACCAGGAAAGGGTGTGGATGGGGACAACTACCTTAATGGTTAGGCGTGTTTGATGTTCAGACGGTGAAAGTACGTTTTATCAAAGCATGAATTTCTTACTGTCACGTTGGATGTAAAAAATTTTATAACACTGCCATCTCAAATTTACGTTTGCATTTTCAAATGGCCAAACAAACCCCCACTGTATAGTTTAGCCAGTTTTAATTTGTTGCTGAATAGACCATTGGACTATCAATGTCCAAATAGATGGATGTATGCCATTTTAATTCAATAAACACATCATATCATTTGTCCATCAATTGATAACATGATTTTTTTTCCGATCAAAACTTTTTTTCACTACCTAAAAGAATGGATCCAAGATAAGATACACACAAGTGATAATGCACAAGAGTTCACATCATCTTGAGCTTAGATTATTTTATTCTAGGAGGGGTATAGGGTGTTAGTTATCATAGAGGCTCTATACCATGTAAAAGTTCAAGTGAAGGGTATGGTGAAAATTCAACAATGAAAATTTAATAAAGGACAAAAACTACAAGAGATATAACAAGCTACAATCTATTGTTGGAGTTTTGGTAATAATTTTATAATTAGATCACATTTGTAAATATCTTCAAATGTAATAAATTTAAATAAATCTTTCTACAACTCTTTTTGGAACCGTCAGACTCTATTGAAAGTGGTTGCCTTTTGTTGAAAAGTTATGCTAAACAGAATTCCAACAAAAGTAAACCTGCATAAACGTGGAGTCATGGTCGGTGAAACAAATAGAAGCTGCCCTTTCTACATATTAGTTCCGTAAATTACAGAACATTTGTTTTTTACTGGTAATTTTTCTCCTGGATGGGGCTAGATGTGGTGTTACCGATTTAATTAAAGGTGCATTTGAAACAACATTATGGGGTTATTAAAAACAGAGACATCTAATAAGTGTTGGAGGTTGTTGTGGTTTTCAATTATTTGATCAATTTGGCTGCACAGGAATGAACTCATTTTTAAGGAAGGAAAACTAGATTTTGACAGTTTTTTTTTATCTAATTAGGATTAGAACTTAGTCTTAGTATGTATTTTCTGAACAGTGAGGTAAATTTTCTCTTGCGGAGTCTCATGTGAAACGAGGTAGGTAGGAACTTTTTCGGTTTGACTAGGGATTTTTTAAAATAATTATGGAACAGGGTGGATGCATGAGGATTGGTTTAGTAACTGTATGTTGAATAATGTTGCTGGAAAAATAGCTAGCACTAGTAACTCCTCTTCTCATGTAACAGGTCATTGCAGCTATATAAAATGATCGTATAGTAAGCGATAAATCTGTTGGATTGCTGGTGCCCCTTTTGTTGGTTCCCTGTTGGTTCTGGAAAATGGGGATTGTTTGGTTTGCTGCTGTTACCTCATTGTAGCAAGGTGAAGGGTATGCAAGTCTTAATTCATTGTGGTATGCTGCTGTTACTACATTGGGGAATGGTTGAAAATTTGGTTTACTTCTTTTACTGATTTTGGACTGGAGGTGACAAGGCTTTGGTAAAGGGCATACTGGACTTCGTTGTTAATGTATATTAGAGGTAATATGATACTTACAGAGGGCTGTTGTTTTATTCTTGTTTTTATATGTGATTAGAATACTTTTATACTCTTATCAATATATTTTTTTCTTATAAAAAAGACATGTCATAGACATTGAACTTTTAAAATCAACATAATTTTCGTGTAATCAATTTTAGAAAAAAAAAAAAAAGGGTGATCAATCGATTTACAAAGGGCAATTCTAAAATCCTCGAACTCAAATGTTGGAGGATGCATCATCCCCTTTTCTTACCGGTTATTCGATCAAATATAACCCGCCACAATATTTTTTTTACAAAAAAAAATTACACCAAATAATTGATTCTCTTGAAAAAATTTAATCGATTCTCTGACTGTCTATCTTTTTCTCCCTAACTTCTCTTATTGCCTTTCAGTATATATTGTTGTATGAAAGGACGAATTCAACGAGCCAACATGCACTCTTGGAGTAGGGGTGGGAATAGGTTAGACCGAGTTAGGCCCTGATAAGCCTGAGCCTGACCTGTGTTCCAATCTCAATGCCTGAGCCTGACCTATTAGCCTGATATATGCCACTTTTTAATGCTTGGCCTGGCCTACTTCAAAGTCTGACCTGGTCTGGAAGCCTATTTAAATGCCCACGTTTCAACAAGACCATTAAATATGCCTCCATCTATAAATAGGTTATAAGCCTTCACTTGTAAATAGGCTTGTGAGCCTCTAATGATAAAAATGTTGATAGGCATATACTGATAAATATGTTGTTAGGCCATCACAAATAAATATGCAAGTAGATATTTACATTTAAATGGGCCAATAGGCCTTTACTTTCAAATATTATAAATAATAATATTATAGTATTATATATTAAATTATATATTATATATATGTGTGTGTGTTAAAAGACTGACCTGATAAGCCTAATATGTATTTTTTAAAGCCTTGGCATAACCTTTTTAGCTATATAGGCTTTTTAAAAAGCCTTAGCATGACATTTTTGCTAAATAGGCTAGGACAAGCTAGGCCTTAAATAGGTTAGGCCGTAGGCCCCTGACGAACGACCTGGCCTATTCCCACCCTTATCTTGGAGGAACCGTTTTGGTGTTGGATCATAGACTGCTCCTCTTCCTCTGCGAGGAGGTACTTGTCGTGGTGGCTGCGGAGGCGCACCACCTTGGTGTGGCGGAAGAAGTTCATCCCGGTCTTGAAATTTGTTGTCTACATGAAAATTTATATAAACTCTGCAAGAGGTTAAGAGACAGCAAGGAAGTGCTTTTTGTGAATTGATTGATTTGTAACAGTTTAAATGGTTGTTGGTTCAGAAGAGGAGAACTAGATGAAGTTATTTGGAAGTGAGAAGTGAGAGATAGAGAATGGATTCTTTATTACAAAATATAATTGATTATATATTATTCTCAAGAAGAACTGGATGGAGTTATTTGGAAGTGAGAAGTGAGAGATAGAGAATCAATTCTCTATTACAAAATATAATTGATTACATATTATTCTCAATCGAAAAGTAATTAATTACATTTGGTTGATAATCAATTCTTTTAATCTTTTCCACCGCTCCAGATCCACATTAACCATCATCTGATTTTATGATTTTATTATTATTAAATCAATGGTTCACAATGAACCCGTTGCATGGTACAAATACTGAATCGATTAAATTTAAAAGAATGAATCGATTCAACTTCGTTAGATTATTCCAAAGCATGTATAGGAATGTCAATTGCAAGTAATTGATCAAGACCGTCCTATTTTTTTGTTATTATATCTATGGTCATTGTTAAGAGATGATGAAAACTCCAAATTTTGTTGGGAGGATGAAAAACGTTCCCATTTACAAAGTCTAGAATTATACTTGAGTGATATATACTGTGTAGCTGGATTCCACTGCTCCTTAGAGAGCTAGTAATTGGTAGTGATTATATTGGATAAGGTTTCTCTAAAGTGAATTTATCTCTAAAATAAATAGATAAGAATATTTTCACCCTTGATTTAATAAATTATATAAAAATCTTTATCATTTTATTAAATCAATGGTTAAACATCTTTATTTATTTAGTTTAGATATAAATTTACTTTAGATGAGTTTTCCCATTATATTCCCGCACTCGCACGAACATGAGTCTCATTCACCGACAGGACTGAAAGTCAGCAGAAATGACAATACCATGAACAAAATTTTCTCGTTTTCATGTCTCTCATGTAACATTCATCCATCCTCTCTTCACATTTATTTAATACATTTCAACTAATATTTGATCTTTTTTCTCCCTGACGAGCTAATTGTCATAATCCAGCAAAGGTTACGTGCACACTTTGTTCAGCTTTATTCTAATGTATTTATCAATATTTTAAGAATTGCTTTTTACTATGTTCATCATTTTGAGCATTATTGCTCTGTCATTAGATGTATATGATAGTTGAACCAACGATTAATGCATTTGATTCGGAAAGTTTTTAATCGATGATTTTAATGCTACTTTTTACATTTTATATGAATTTATCAAGTTGAACCCTCTTTGTTTAGCCTTGTCATTGGATGATTATGAGAAAAGTTTTCCCCAGAAGGAGTAATGAAAGCTACCCTTTATATTTTTTTTTTATTAACCAAAGAAAATGATATTTGAATGAAAGTAAAAAGATACTCCAACCCTTACAACAAAATCAAGACTTTTAACATTATTTAATACACTTCATTTGATTCAGATATCTTTTCATAAATTAAAAAGAGTTCCTTCAACCTTTGCTCGTTCTTTCAACTTTTGTTCTAATTCATTAATGTCAATGCTCTTACCTTATTTAAATTCACTAAATTTTCCAAATTTAGATCATCTTTTCCAAACAATATTTTATTACTATCAATCCAAATAGAACAAATAACCTTTTTATATTTTATATCCTCCGAGCTTCATTATTTTTGTTTTTTGGTAAGCAACTCCAAGCTTTATTTTTCTTTTTATTTTTTGCTTAAAATTCCAACATAAAAGCTAATTTTTCTACATAGTTCAGCTGCTTGAGATTTGAGAGGACGTCCCTTTTTTTTATAATATTATGTTAGATGATAATAAAATAAAATAAAATACAGTTGAGAAAGAGGATGAAATGCAAGTAAGAATTAAAACAAAACAACCGTTCCTTTGCTGTTTGTTTGGCTTTCCTGCTTTACCAAAAAATCGGTCTTCGATTTTTATTGTGTTCTCCACTTCTTTTTGTTACTTTATACTAAATCGCATAGTAATCAATCACGTACTCACCATTTTCTACGACAGTGGAAATAATATTTTTCATTTATCCAACAACGTATATAATGATGCCGTTGACGTGTTATGTTTTTATTTATTATCCGAATATAATGCTAGTACTTACAAATACAAGAATTTCTCGACCGCCAATAATATTTTTTTTTTTTCAATAATCCATTTGTTTTAGATTTTGATAGAATTAATTTTGAAAGAATAAATATTAAAATAATTGATTTTAAAAAAAATACGAGATCAAAAAAATTGATTTGTGTATGACAATAATATTTTAAACGTGAATTTAAAGAATTGTTTTTACTTAGATAAAATAAAATAAAATTACTTATAAAGATAAAATTACTAAAAGAACATGACTACTATTAATCTTCCTTTCCAACTATAAACAAAAAAAGACATCAGTAACGTTGATGAAGGTAGTTAGCTAAAAATGCCTTTTCTCTTTGAAATGAAAACTCAAAAGCTACTATCTACTCATTTTCACTAAAATCAATTTTGAAGCTATTTAAAGTTTTAAACACACTTTTATTCATCATGTTTTTTATCCAAACAAAAATTTAAAAGGAAAAAGTGATTATAATGAACGCTAGTAAAAGTTTGTGTGAAAAGGTAAAGCCACTTTTATGGCATGAAAAGTCAAAAATATTGGTTGAATGATGGAGGTAGTTGATAGTGATTAAATGGAAGTGGTTGAAAGTTGAGAAGGTAATTTATTCTCTTCTTATAGTGAAAATGGGAGGAGGTTCTCACCTATAAATAGAGACCTCCTCCTATGCATTTGGGCATCTCAATCAAGAGTGAATATGAGAAAAATTCAGAGAGAGAGATAGTTTCTCCTGTGAGGTTTCTTCTTGTGTGTATTCTCCTATATTCAAGAGAAGGTGTTATTGTTCTCTCCTTGTATTTAGAGAGAGGTCTTGTAATCTCTTCCACATAGTGAAAATCTTCTACTATTGCCCCGTGGTTTTTCCCTTATCTGTTGAGGGTTTTCCACGTAAATATTGTGTGTTCAGTTCCTGTTTTTCTTATCTCTTATTTTAGCTGCGTGATATTATTCTGTCACTCTGGTACCCAACAGTGGTATCAGAGCCTGGTTCGTGGTCATTATTCCGCTGCGGCAAACTGATAAGGTGCTGGATTCATAAGAAATTCTTAGTATACTCTGTGGTTGCAGTATCATCTGATCTTCCACATCAGAAAAGAATTATTCTTGTTGCTGGAAATAAAGTGTGATAGTGTGAAAGTGCATGTCTAGGAAAGTTCTGGCTAGGAAAGATTTAGTATTTAAGTGTGTCTATTAGTGACCCACCTCTCTTTCCTGGGAACTTACCTGGTATACTATTTACGGACTACGGTCACTATTCCAGTATACGGTATTGTTCATGGGAATAATTTGGTGTAAAATCATGGTAGCAAAATTTGAGATTGAGAAGTTCAATGGGAGTAATTTCTCCCTGTGGAAATTGAAGATAAGGGCAGTTCTAAGGAAGGATAATTGCCTAGACGCGATTGATGGTAGACCCTCAGATATCACTGATCAAAGGTGGAAAGAGATGGATGACAACGCTGTTGCCAATCTGCACCTAGCGATGGCAGACTCAGTATTGTCAAGTATTGCAGAAAAGAAGACTGCAAAGGAGATTTGGGATGCTCTTATTAAATTGTACGAGGTCAAATCTCTTCATACCAGAATATTCTTGAAGAGGAGACTATACACTCTTCGAATGAGTGAATCCACATCGGTGACAGATCACATCAACACTCTAAATACGCTATTTGCTCAGCTCACAGCGTCAGATTTTAAAATAGCAGAAAATGAACGTGCAGGACTTCTACTTCAGAGCTTACCAGATTCGTATGATCAACTTATCATCAACGTCACAAATAACAATGTTGTTGACTCTCTGCGCTTTGATGATGTTGCCGGTGCTATTCTTGAAGAAGAATCCAGGCCCAAGAATAAAGAAGAAAGGTTAAAAAGTTCAAAGCAAGCAGAGGCTTTAACGATGACGAGAGGCAGATCAACGGAACGTGGTTGCAGTGGGAGTCAAAATCATGGTAGATCAAAATCTTGAAGAAAGAAGAATATCAAATGCTACAATTGTGGCATGAGAGGGCACTTGAAGAAGGAGTGTTGGCATAACAAGAAGAATGGAGAGAAAACTTCTGAAGCTTCAACATCTCAAGGATGTGTTGCAAGTACCTTAGATGATGGAGAAATCCTATATAGCGAAGCAGCAACCAGCTCTAAAGGCGGAAGACAACTCAATGATGTTTGGATAATGGATTCAGGTGCAACATGGCACATGACTCCACACCGAGATTGGTTTTGCACTTATGAGCCTGTCTCGGAAGGATCTGTGTTCATGGGAAATGATCATGCCTTAGAAATTGCTGGAATCGGTACTGTTAGATTAAAGATGCATGATGGTACTGTTCGCAAAATTCAAGGGGTACGACATGTGAAGGGATTGAAGAAGAACTTATTGTCCATTGGGCAATTGGATGACCTCGGGTGTAAGATCCACACTAAAGGTGGAATCTTAAAAGTAGTGAAAGGCAACCTTGTGGTAATGAAAGCAGAGAAGATCACAAGTAATCTATACATGCTTTTGGGAGATACGTTGCAAGAGGCAGATGTATCAGTTGCAGCAGCAAGCCAAGAAGAAACAACGATGATGTGGCATCGCAAGCTAGGCCATATGTCGGAACGTGGCTTGAAAGTCCTTGCGGAACGCAATCTCTTGTCCGGGCTCAAGACGGTAAATTTACCTTTCTGTGAGCACTGTGTGACAAGTAAGCAGCATAGATTGAAGTTTGCTAGAGTAACTACTAAAAGCAAACACATACTGGACTTGATCCATTCTGATGTGTGGGAGTCACCAGAAATATCTCTGGGTAGAGCAAAGTATTTTGTGTCATTCATTGATGATTATTCCAGAAGATTATGGGTGTACCCAATCAAGAAGAAGTCGGATGTGTTTCCAGTATTCAAGGAATTTAAAGCACAAGTGGAGCTTGAAACTGGCAAAAGAATCAAGTGCTTGAGGACAGACAATGGAGGAGAATATGTAGATGGCGATTTTCTAGCATTTTGCAAACAAGAGGGTACTGTAAGACAATTCACAGTTGCACATACACCTCAATAGAATGGTGTAGCAGAGCGGATGAATAGAACTCTCCTGGATAGAACAAGAGCTATGCTGAGAACAGCGGGAGTGGCCAAATCTTTCTGGGCAGAAGCAGTCAAAACCGCCTGTTACGTGATAAATCGATCACCATCAACAGCGATTGGTTTAAAGATATCAATGGAGATGTGGAAAGGAAAGCTAGCTGATTATTCTTCTCTGCATGTGTTTGGATGTCCTGTGTACGTGATGTACAACTCCCAAGAAAGAACAAAGTTGGATCCAAAATCCAGGAAATGTATATTCTTGGGCTATGCTGACAATGTCAAGGGGTATCGCTTGTGGGACCCCACTGCCCGCAAGGTTGTTGTTAGCAGGGATGTAGTCTTTGCAGAAAATGAACTTCAAAGTGAGCAGAAAAATGACAGCATTACTAATGAAGCTACTTCAGTTGAGATAGAAAGAAAGTCTGGAGAAGATGATTCTTCTGAGGCAGAACCAGTGCACGAGGAACGAGTACCAGATGATGCCGATAATATAGAAGTTCGACGATCATCACGTCAGATCAGAATACCATCATGGCACTCAGACTATGTAATGGCAAGCCACAATGCATATTGTCTTCTAATAGAAGAAGGGGAGCCATCAACCTTTCAGGAGGCTGTAAGCAGTTCAGATGCTTCTCTGTGGATGACAGCAATGCAAGAAGAAATGGAAGTCTTACATAGAAACAAAACATGGGAACTTGTTGAACTTCCGAAGGGTCGGAAAGCCATCGGGAACAAATGGGTCTATAAGATCAAACGAGATGGCAATGATCAAGTGGAAAGGTATCGTGCAAGATTGGTGGTCAAAGGATATGCTCAGAAAGAAGGTATTGATTTCAATGAGATATTCTCTCCAGTTGTTAGACTTACTACAATCAGAGTAGTGTTGGCCATGTGTGCTGCATTTGATTTACATCTAGAACAGTTAGATGTAAAGACTGCTTTTCTTCATGGAGAACTTGAAGAGGAAATATATATGCTCCAACCGGAAGGCTTTAAAGAACAAGGAAAAGAAAACTTGATTTGTAGGTTGACCAAATCTTTGTACGGTCTAAAGCAGGCGCTAAGATGTTGGTATAAGAGATTTGATTCCTTCATAATTAGTCTTGAATACAACAGACTGAGTTCAGACCATTGTGCATACTACAAGAGGTTTGATGATAATGATTTCATTATTTTGTTGTTGTATGTGGATGACATGCTGGTGGTAGGCCCCAACAAAGATCGAGTCCAAGAATTGAAGGCACAGTTGGCTAGGGAGTTTGATATGAAGGACTTGGGACCCGCAAACAAGATTTTAGGGATGCAAATTCACCGAGACAGAAAAGATAGGAAGGTTTGGCTTTCTCAAAAGAATTATCTAAGGAAGGTCTTGCGGCGCTTCAACATGCAAGATTGTAAGCCAATTTCTACCCCACTTCCTGTCAGTTATAAATTATCCTCAGGTATGAGTCCTAGCAGCGAAGCGGAGAGGATGGAAATGTCTCGAGTACCGTATGCATCAGCGGTGGGAAGCCTTATGTATGCCATGATATGTACAAGACCAGACATTGCGCAAGCAGTGGGAGCGGTTAGTCGTTTTATGGCAGATCCTGGTAGAGAGCATTGGAATACTGTTAAGAGGATCCTGAGATATATCAAAGGAACCTCAGGTGTTGCATTATGTTATGGAGGATCAGAATTCGTTGTCAGGGGTTATGTCGACTCGGATTTTGCAGGTGATCTTGATAAGAGAAAATCTACTACTGGGTATGTGTTTACCCTTGCAGGAGGAGCGGTAAGCTGGTTATCCAAATTACAGACTGTTGTAGCTCTATCTACTACAGAAGCTGAATACATGGCAGCTACCCAAGCATGCAAAGAAGCAATTTGGATTCAAAGGTTAATGGAAGAACTCGGGCACAGGCAGCAGCAAATTACTGTGTATTGTGACAGTCAGAGTGCCTTGCACATTGCAAGGAATCCAGCCTTTCATTCCAGGACAAAGCACATAGGTGTTCAATATCACTTTGTTCGAGAAGTAGTAGAGGAAGGGAGTGTGGATATGCATAAGATTCACACCAAAGATAACCTAGCAGATGTTATGATGAAGCCAATCAATGCTGAAAGTTTACATGGTGTCGATCCTCCTATGGCCTATCGGAAACGTAAGCAACAAGAAATTGGCAAGGTAGAGAGATTTTGAAAGCTCACAAAAGTGACTTTAAGTGGGAGATTGTGAAAAGGTAAAGCCACTTTTATGGCATGAAAAGTCAAAAATATTGGTTGAATGATGGAGGTAGTTGATAGTGATTAAATGGAAGTGGTTGAAAGTTGAGAAGGTAATTTATGCTCTTCTTATGGTGAAAATGGGAGGAGGTTCTCACCTATAAATAGAGACCTCCTCCTATGCATTTGGGCATCCCAATCAAGAGTGAATGTGAGAAAAATTCAAAGAGAGAGATAGTTTCTCCTGTGAGGTTTCTTCTTGTGTGTATTCTCCTATATTCAAGAGAGGGTGTTATTGTTCTCTCCTTGTATTTAGAGAGAGGTCTTGTAATCTCTTCCACATAGTGAAAATCTTCTACTATTGCCCCGTGGTTTTTCCCTTATCTGTTGAGGGTTTTTCACCTAAATATTGTGTGTTCAGTTCCTGTTTTTCTCATCTCTTATTTTAGCTGCGTGATATTATTCTGTCACTCTGGTACCCAACAGTTTGAGGAGTCAAAATCGAAAACAAAGAAACACGGGTTGTTGGGTCAAGCTAGAAGCACTTTAGATCTCTGTTACAAGTTAATGGCAATTGCACATGGGGGGTGTACATGTTCGGATCACTTTTATTCCTTTTCAAAAGCACTTTCAATAGAAGCTACATGGTGTACCTTTCCGTGAAAACTCAATTCTGAGCTTTTCTATAGTGGTTCCAAACACACTAGATACATTTGCCTTGCTGCCAAAGGCACAAGTCACCGCAGTTGGAGACAATAAAACAAATTGAGAACATCATATGCCTTCCATCACAACTTCTCAAATAGCTTAATTTCTTACATTAATATTTATATGTGGAAGTCCACTCCAGTGATTATCTTTCTCACCACCAAATTTGACTTTTGTTCTTCCGCTTCATATCTCCACAGATAATACCATAATAATTTTTTTTTTGTAAAAATAAAAGAAAAAAAATCATCTCCATTGAAAATGAATTAATAGTGAACTCAATTCGTTCATGTTCTTAAAGTAGAACTCTATCTGGGTCATGAAGACCATGAGCAAAGTCGAACTTGGAGAAATATGGATCCGATTTATATATAGACTAACTTTCCAAGTCCATAGCCCAAAAGAAACGTCAATGTAAGATGGGAATCTATCAGTTAGACCATCTAAGTTGTCCAACTTTACAATTTGGGCTTTAATTTTCATACCTCTTTTTCAATTTTATACCCCCTATAATCCATCAAAATTACCAACTCACCCTCCATTACAAGTTTTCATGCGTATTTTTTTTTCCTGGTTCGCGATTACTTCCATATGAAACCACACAGGGGTGTAAATGATTACGCTTCTGTATGGTAGCATACAACAATTATATAAATAAACAATCGTATGCAATCACACGATAATTGATGCTCATAAATAACCCACCGTATACAACTATACGGTAGCTTTGTTTAAATAAATAAACTATCGTATGATTCCATACGGTACATATATTTTGGAAGAAAAATATACTACCGTATAGAATTATACGGTTGTATATCAAATTTATCCACACGTATGATTCCATACGGTAGTCTATACCACAAATTTTGGTACACTATCATATGGTTGACTAAAACATCAACCTACCGTATGATTCCATACGGTGGCATTACAAAATTTTTAATTCCGTAATGTATTAAAAATTTTGTAACGCCACTGTATGGAATCATAGGATAGGTTGATGTTTTAGTCAACCGTATGATATACCATATGATAGTGTATCAAAATTTGTGGTATAGACTACCGAATGAAATCATACGTGTGGATAAACTTGATATATAACCGTATGATTTCATACGGTAGTATATTTTTCTTTCAAAATATATGTACCGTATGGAAGCATTCGGTAGTTTATTTATTTAAACAAAGCTATCGTATAGTTGTATACGGTGGGCTATTTATGAATATCAACTATCATGTGATTGCATACGGTTGCCTATATATATAACTTTACACAACCGTATGGTCATATACGGTTGTTTGTTTACTTAAACTACCGTATGGCTATACACAGTAGTGTAGTAAACAAACTCTCGTGTAATTATATACGGTAACTTAAGCTTTTAAACAAACTATCGTATTTGATGATACAGTAGTCTATTTATTTAGACAAACTACCGTATATCTAAACTACCGGATATAGTCATATTGAAAAACGCGATAGGGGAATGATAGTTTTGAATTTTTAAAAAAATGGGGATATAAAAATTAATTTTCGGGATATGAAAATTAAAGCCGTACGATTTAATTGCCCAAGCCCTACCATATAGGCCACAAGACATAGTAATGGGAGCCCACACGTACGTACAATGGTCCCCTCCGCAATCCCATTATGGAATTCGTCCTTGCTCATATAGGAAATTATGTTTCTTCTAAATCGTAAAATCATACACTAAAAGTAAACCGGTCAACGATGAATAGTAAATTATTAATTATCAATTAATATTATGTATTTATTAATGCTGGAAAAAATTATACACATCAAAGATCGAAGATGGAAACATACAAAACACACAAAAGAAAGTAATAGAACACGCGAATTTATATAGTTCGGCATCTCTTGCCTACATCCACGAAAACGTTACAACAAAAGGTTAACTATCTAAAAGAAGATAAGAAGTTTTGTAAAAATTTGAAAACCCATCTCAAGTGGAGAATCAACCTACATACTTGAGTACTTCACTCAAGAGTTACAAGCAGTGGCGGACCTATGTTGCCATCGGGACATGCAGTGCAGGTGCACATCTTGAAATTCTTAAAAAAAATTAATACCTTATGTTTTTTGTATTTTGCCCTCCATATTTAAAATCTTTGCACCAATGTCACTCCATTCTTTCTTTGATCCTTTCTCTCTTATGCGGTACAAAGAACATTTCTATCCTCCTCTCATATCTCGTTTCTCATTTCCTTCATCTCTAATCAGTGACATGAAATCACGAAGAGTACAATTAGGAAGTAGAGAAATGCTAACAACACACTCTTTATTATTAGGTGAATTTCATGCGGGACCCACTAAATTAAGAGTAGGTCCATGTGATTTAGTGGATGTCACATGAAATCCATCTAATAATAGTGTGTTGAAGATAGTGTGTTAAATAATGTGTTGCTAGCGTTGCTCTTAGGAGATTTTTAATTTATTTGATTAGATATCTTAAAATTTTATGAATTTAATATTTATGTCTTTATCTTTATATGTATGATAATAATTGTTAATTTTTTTGGAAATAAATTACCCTCACTGACTCAGTATCCTAGATCCGTCACTGGTTACAAGGAATGATAAACACTCACTTTACAAAAGACACTCTCACAGTCACTACAAGTGATCATGCACCCTTACTTGCTCACTTAGTTTCTCTTGGACTTGGATGCTTTTACTCTTCACAAGACACTCTTCATATAGTGGAGGAAAAAATGACTTCTTCCGGGATAGGATAATGGATATTAATTGTTTTTCCTCTTTTCAAAGCCATTGAAAATTGTCATAGCAATTTACTATGCATAAGAATCACTCACTTGAATTAATGTTTGAAAGTTGGAATTGTTTTTCCCAACAATTTATTTGTTGGAAATTTCAAGTGTGTGTAAAATGTGGTTGGAGAAGTCTCACATTAGAAAAAAGTTGACAAGTTGAAGGTTATATTAGTGGAGAATACTGATAAACTCATTGCCTTAAGGTTTTGGATCAAGATTGTCAAGTTCATTTATATAATTCTTCACTTCATCATCCACTGAAGAATATCACGACCTATGGAAGAATATCTTCCGGTGTTGGCTCTCTGAATCCCAACTTTGATTAAAAGATTAATAATCAATTTTTCTAAGCAAGTAGCTTATTTTTTGTAAGAAAAAACTTAAGAAAAAAATATTATGAATTAGTAAATATTAATCATATAGAAAATCATATACTTGTTCATTAATAAATTATTTACCGTTAATCGGTATATGAAAAGTACAAAATTCAGGTACTGTTGGATCATATAGCAAGGATGAGAATGGGTAGGGTTTGAGTATGGTATTATAGTATTCATCCTCATACTTACATTTTAAAAAAATACCTGTATCCAGAAATACCCGTGTGGGTAACAACTTTAGTACACCTACCCTTACCCATTGGGTAGTAAATACCCATTTCCGTACTCATTACCCATGCTTTAACTAACTATGAAAGATCAATAAATCAAAAAATAAAATTAATTAAAATACTACTATAACTTAATTGAAAAACTATTCAAAGATCATTCAAACCCAACCATAAAACATTACAAACAAAACTATTTAAGTAAATTAAAATACAACATAAAGGTTATTAAATACAATACTTAATACAAATTTGTTATTTGAGCATCAAAATGGGACAACAAAATTCTACAACAATTTTTATGGTTAATGCAGTTCAAAAAATATGGTTAATAAAGTGTCGAGTTTGATTAATGAATATACGTATCACGGTGTCACAACTCATTAATCATCCACCGAACTTCATTAACCACGATTTTGAATGTCATTAACCATGATTCTCAGGTGTTCAAATATAATCTACTACATGTATATTTGAACATATTAGATTTGGGCCTAACTCAACCTCAAAAGCTAACTCAAGAGGTGAGGATTGGCCAAACTTTATAAGCTCTTATGAGGCTCTATCTCTAGTCAATGTGGGACTTGGATTCTTCCCAATACACCCTCTCAGGCCCAACACTATTGAGTTTGGTGCTTGGATAATATGGTGGGCTGCCCTTTAATGGATCTAGGATAGGCTTTGATACCATATTAGATTTGGGCATGACTCAACCCCAAAAGCCAGCTCCAGAGGTGAGGATTGCCCAAGCTTTATAAGCTCTTATGAGGTTCTATCTCTAGTCAATGTGGGACTTGGGTTCTTCCCAATAGAACACAAGAAAATTGTGGTTAATGACGTTCAAAATCGTAGTTAATGACTTTCAGTGGATGGTTAATGGATTGCGACACCTTGGTATATTCATTAACCAAACTCAACATTTCATTAACCCCGTTTTTGAATTGCATTTACCATGAAAATTGTTGTCGAATTTTGTTGTCCTATTTTGATGTGCAAATAACATTTCTCTACTTAATATTATGTTTGAACGTTGAGTAAATGTTACAATAAACTTTTGAAACAACTAATTCATAAACTATAAAAAATTAATTAACTATGAAAAATCAATAAATAATTATTTTTTAAATTTAATATTATATATATATGCGCACTTGCGGGCGCACACGAGCATGGAACAGGATGGGTACTAGAGTACTCGTTTACGCACTCATTTCTATTAAATTTTACGGTTACATATCAGATCTGTTACCCATTATCGTCTCTATCATATATGTATGACAATATGAGCCTGAGGATGGTATAGGGTGCCCTCCTCATCTCTCCCCGGATCAAAGACTCATTTGACTCATCTCAAGATTCTCAACAGATATGATAGTGGAGGGGAATGATTCTCCCATGTCTTTTTATACGAAATCATATGAAAGAGGAGAGACTATGATCATATACCTTCTGTTCATATACCAAATGTGTTGCTGTAGAAGTTGAACACGAACAAAAGATAAAGCCTGAATCATGGATTAGGTCGCTCTCTTTAAGACGTTTCGCGGCTCTGCCTAAAATGTGCAGCAATATATAGCCTCATCGTCCCAAGGATAAAACGGTCTCACCAGAAAATATGATTCTCTCTACACAAAAGAGAACCTCCAATACACACCCTCACATGCTATATTGCTCGGAAACTCAACAAGGGGATTTTCAGAAAACTTTGGAAGAAAATTATATCAGTTTATTGTTTTGTTTTTTGTGTAACCAAAACCTTTTCCAAAACCTCCTTTTATAGTCAAAAACCAGAGAAATTCGTTGGAGAAGAAAAGAAATATTCGCTAGGTTTTTAATCAAGTTTTAATGAGTTAAAACGGCTCAAAATGGGCCGAAAACAAATTTTTTTACGTATATATCGATGTACTCTTAAAGTACATCGATGTATTTAAACATTTTCTTCAAAGAACGTGTTTTTAAACCTTTACATTGATGTATTTAAAATATATATCGATGTACTAAAATATTTTTGACTAGCAGGTATTTTTTCATCCATGTATCCAAAAGAAACATTTATGTGCATTGATGTACCTATAATTTTTTATAAAACATTCAATAAAATGTGAACATGGTCAACCCTTTGTCTTTTTTGTTTTTACTTCCATTTTGTCTATCTCTCGGCACTTCTGTTTCTCGTCCTAATTTTTCAAATTAATTTGATCCATGGATAAAATAGAAACAATTCATACATTGTCATTCAAGAAATTTAGAAACGGAAGCACAATAAGGTTATTTGAAAACTATAGAAACCTAACATTGGACAACGAAACACAACTACACAACAGACCTTATTTCATCGTATGCGTGATCATTTTATGTTTGCTTATGCAAGCAGAAGATTTGGAATTCGGAAAGCTCAACACTTAAGCCTGCTGATGTACTTGAATGTTGTTGTCATAAAGAGGCATACTTGCAACACACTCTCTTTTCCACACACTTTTCTACTGATTGAAATTTATATAGGTCTCACTTGAATTTTATAGGTCCTACTTAAATTTTATAGGCCCGCATGAAATTCAGTGATTTGATCCTTGAGTAGGTGCTTCAGTAACTAGACTTCTACATAGCTTGTTCATATGCTTCAGAAGTACTTTTTTCATTTGCTGCTATACAACCCACTGTTACAGTTTTGTTAGCTAACACCTTTTGTTAGGTTGCAGCTATCTTTTCTGTTTTGTAGAGAATAATAGGTGCTAACTGTTACGGTTTTTATTTATGCTTTAGTTTTTTGTATATGAGTTTGAGCATCCCTTGTGCTTTAATTAATATATTCTCTTTGCTTATAAAAAAAAAAAAAGAGTGTTGAAAAGAGATTGTTAAAAAATATGTTGCTATAATTTTTCTGTCATAAATAATAAGGGTGGAAATGAGTCTGGGTAGACCCGGTAACCCGATCAATCTGACCCAACCCAACCCAGATTTTATGGGTTGATTCAGGTGATTGGTTAGGTTGGGTAAAAACACATAGAACCCATAGAGTATGGTTGGATATTGGGTTTCAAACTTTGAAACCCACTGAACCTGATCCAACCTGATACATTACACTAATGACTAAATTAGGATTATTTTTCATATACTCACTCAGTCCATCCCCGATTCACGAACAATATAAACAATAGTCTTCACTCTTCAGCTTCACTCTTCTACTCTTCTCTGTTCTCTCATATCACTCACGACACCAACGACGGCAGCGACCAGAGACCTGCGGCGGCGGTAGTTAGAGAATGGACATCCGTGTGTTTTATGTTAGTCCCGAGAACCCAACCCAACCCATAAGTGGTCGGGTTGGGTTGGTTTGAGTTTCATATTTTTTTTGGACAAAACCGACCTAACCCAATCCACTCTTCTTTGCTTGGGTTGGGTGCTAAAATCCATTGAACCCGACCTAACCCGACCCATGGCCACCCCTAATAAATAATTATAAGTTTGAACTTTTATGCGGGTCATCATCCCAAGCAATTATTGCTTGGAGCTAGCTAGTCCAACCTAATGTGGTTGATCCGAGTGGTAACGGGTTCGGACCCTCTAAGTAAGTGGTTAGGGGTTCAATATTTCTGGCTCTTGTGTATGGAACAAACCTGGTTAGAAGAGGGCAACCCTTATTGTTGTTTACGATGATGAATACTTCGCTCTAATAACATTGTTACAAAAAAAAAAAAAAAGCTAGCTAGTCCACATAAGTTGTGCCAACTAAGCTAATCACACATTAAAATATCATATTTGTTGGACAATAAAAGTCTCACATGGGGAAAAATAAAGACAATTATAATCTAAGTTAGGAAACTTGAGTCCAAATTGTCTAGACCTTTTGGACAACAAAGTAACTATCAAATTTATTATATAAATCAGTTTATTCCCTCACTTGGATCCAATTTTAAATGCTAATATCATTTTACATTAAATAACTATATGATTCGTGTCAAACAAATATTATACTTTTAAAATGATAATAATATGTTAACGTATAATTGAATTAATTTACACAATTTGTATAAAATATGTTTAGGAAGTTATTTTTCCATCATCATTTGCCTCTTCTCTCAAGCTTGCTATTACTTTTTGAAGGTAAGAGAGACTTGAATTAAACGAAGATAAACTTAAATCAGTATAAGGAATCTGATATAAATAGTTCTCTTGAGAAGAAAAAGCCTCTTTTTATTTCCATTGCCAAAAGAGTATGTTTTTTTTTTTTTTGCTGTGTGCCAAAAGAGTATTTTAGTACTGAATGTCCAAATAGTATATATTTTGGGGACTCGATTTTTCATAAACGTGTTACAATAACTTAGGGTAAATATTAATATTAATTTGGTTCTCAGATCACAAATACATCAAAATAGTTATTTAACGTTAATTTTTTTTACATAAAATTGATCCTAAAGTTTTGATATTAATTGAAAGGTTAAGTTGATGTAATTATTATTTAAATACTAACCATGCATATTACACTTATGTCATTTAGGAAACTAAAAAGTATTGCATACTCTAAATTTTACTATAAAAGAAAGGTTCAATCAGTGCTTTATCTACATTTGGTTAAAAAATCAAAAAATGAAAAAATTTATTTACAACTTTTGAAATTTTTAATATATTAAATACGTTATTTTTCAATAAAAACTTTTTATCTTTGATTCCTTAATCAGGACATTGGTTAATATTTGTTTAAAAAAAGAGTTTAATTTTTATACACTGACAGTATAAAGCTTTTTACACAGACATCCAATCATAAATTGTCACGTCAGCACATTTGTTTGACTCTTATCATAACTACCTTAAAAATCATCTATATCATGATTGACGATTGGTTGATAGTGTAAAAAACTTGACACTATCAGTGCATAGAAATTAAACTCTTAAAAAAATTGCTTAGATCATTTTTATATTAAGGTATATACGTTTGGCTCAATTTATTTTAGATGAAAGAATTATTTATTTTTCAAGGATGTTTCAATGACACTTTAATTATAAGTTGTTTAAATGAAAGAAATAATACAACGTATATAAAGTATAGATAGTTTTTTTTTTTTTTTTTGACTAAGTAAAATGTAGATAGTTATTATAGTTAGAAATAATACATTTATAGTAAAGTATTGGCAAGGTATATGAGAGTATTTTGCACCCCAAAAAAAAAAAATTGCTTTTGCACAAAAAAAAAGGCATATGAGAGTATTTTCACAAAATGATTTTAATTGATAGACAAGTATATTTAGGGCTCGTTTGGTGGTCAGGATAGGATATGAGAGCTGGATAAAGATAGTATAGAATATGAGCATGATAAGCTCTTATCATGTCCAATGTTTGATGTGCATCAGATAATGATAGAATATGATATAAAATATCCATAAATGATAAAATTATCCTTATATCAAAATTATATATTTTTTTCAAAAATAAATTTTAATATTATGTGATTTTTTTATACAGTTAAATTAAAAAATATTTGATAACATATATTTTCAGCTTTTTAATTATACATTAGTCCATTTTTTAAATTATAAAAAATTAATTTTTTTCGATTTTTATAAAAATTGCTAATTAAATCACATATTTTAATTAGTAATAAGATTGACTAATTAGCTTTGAAATCATAATTAAATAATAACAATATTAAGGGTAAGAGACAAAAGAGAAAACATTTTCTTATCTTATCCTATTGGTTCTAATCCAGCTCCACCCTCAAGATAGAATTATAATTAAGTAACAGGATATGATAAGATAACATGATAAGCTTATCCTATCCTGCTGATTCACCAAACTACAAATTAAAGTAAGACAGGATGGCTTATCATATCCTGCCTCCCTTATCTGACCACCAAACAGACCCTTAGAAAGAACTTAATTTCGATATACTTCGATGTCATAAAATAAGAGTTTAATTGTTATAAACTGATAATGTAAAGTTTTTTTACACAGGCATCCAATCATAAATTGACACACCAGTAAAAAAATTGACTCTTATCCTAATTACCTTAAAATTCATCCATATCATGATTAATGGTTGGTTGACAGTACATTATCGGTACATGACAATTAAATCCATAAAACAAAAAAGCTAGTTTATAAAAATACAAAAACTAAAATATTCACACACCCCTGCCAGCTATTAATTGCTTACTGACCAAGTTAATTGAGATTTTAACCATAAATTTATATTTCGGCTTGGATATGCATTTTTGTGTAAATGTCAACAAAATTTAATTTAATAATGTATATAACATGAAACAAAAACAATCTAAATTCAAATTAAACAATAATTTCTTTACCAAAAAAAATTAAACAATAATTGATATATTTGTTACTTACATTTTTAAGGTTAAATTGATCCCCATAGGTGTCACATATTCTTCATTTAATCCCTATACGTAAAAAAAATTATTAAAAAATTCTTCATACGTGCAATCATTGTCCATTTGGTCTTTTCCGTTACCGTGTCATCTCTAATGACCTGTTAATTAATACGTATATGGATTAAATGAAGAATTTATATCACATATAGGGATTCAATAATTTAGGTTAAAGTAATAATCGGATCCCTACAAGTGACAAGAATTTTTCATTTAACCCCTATATGTAGAAATTAAAGGATTATTAGAGACAACAAGATAACGAGAGAGATCAAATGGATAACAATTGCCCGTATAATGACCTTTTTAATAATTTTTACGTATAGAGACTAAATGAAGAATCACTGTCACCTATTGGGACCAAATTATTATTTTAACCTATTTTAAATTTTGTAAACCGTACTTGTATGATTATTCTGTTTTTTATTTATAATAGATTTTAAATATATATTCACACTTTATAATTATAATTATTTATTTAAATACTTTATAAATTTGACTGTTTGTCGACCAAATCAATGGTATTGGGATCCAAGTTTTGGAATATTAAAACTGTTCAACTCAAAAAACTTAAAACATTAATGTTAACCAATGTTTTAAGAGTACTAGTTGAGATATATCAAAAGTTTTTATTTGTTTTAACTTATATTAAAAGTTTTTATTAGCAATACACTCTTTAATTATCACACTCTCTTCAACTCACTTTATTATTGGGTGAATTCTATGTGAGATCCACTAAATAGAAATTGAACCCAATTAATTTAGTGGATCCCAAATCAAATCTACCCAATAAGAGTGTATTAAAAATAGTATGTTAAAGAGTATGCTATTACTTGCCAGAATTTCTCTGTATATATTGAATCAATACAATTTTTCAATGTTTGATTTCTTAACATATGTTTTAAGGTAGTGATTAGCATTTCAGTTAGGTAAATACTCACAAAGCTGCCTCCTTATAAGATTTTGGCAAGCCTGTCAATATGACTGGTTACCCATTTGGCATCTTTTCCTTTTCACCTTCCATTGAGTAAGCACTAAGAGGAGTGTCACCCAATTGTTTGTTGCATTGTCAGTTTAATTATCATGTCGCCAATTCGCCATCGAGTATACATATTTGATGGTCGTTTGACTAGTACTGATGGAAACTAAAAATAAAATGAAACAGCTGTTGGTTTTTTTTCTTCTACTCCTTGATTGATTGGAGTAGGCTTTTCTTTTCTTTTTTGGTGAAAAGAATGGATGCTTCTATAGTTCGATTGGCTATGGCCCCGTGCCATGGTTAATTTTTAAACCACTATTTTAGTTTATGGATTTATAAGTACTTGTCGTATTCTTTACTTTTGAGAAATTATCATCATTAATTAAATATCAATATCATATTAGTTCTACAAATTATAATCCATTAGTCATATTAAATAAATCTTAAGGGATAAAATGATTAGTTCTTACCGTTTTATGAATTAAAACAATATTTTTTAAAGTCAAAACTAATATGACTAATGTTTCCCATTCATGTCGGTTTTGTCTTAATTTTTATTGGCTCAATCACACAGGTTACAGCCATTTTACCATGGCTTCAGAGATAAACTAGGACTGTAAAAATCATTGCCAGCAGTCCCACACTCCGGCTCCTTGTTTAAGCAAAGATACAAGTGGGGTTTTCGGATCTTTCAAACTTGTGTTGAAAGCAAGAAATTATTATTATTATTTTTTTAAAAGAAACAAATTATATTCCCATAACTAAACCTCCATAGAAGTTATTCTTATATAACATAACCAACTGAATATATTCAATCCCATTCAATAATCAACATAAATTAATTTGCAAGAAAAGGTATTTAAGTAAATTCATCATCATCATCATCATCATCTGTCTTGCTTCCAAAGCTATTCGATTCTCTACCACAAAAGAAATTAGCCTCATGATGAACCTTCCATGAACTCAATGCATCAACTTAACCTGCCATGATGCTGCTTAAACTTGTTAAACATTATAGCTCGTCTTAGGAACTTCGATAATTGAGGACCAACCCTACCTTCACAATATTCAATTACCTTGAACTCTTGTCCAGGAATTTACATTGAACGGTCAGAAACTTATATCTCGCCAATGAAAGTGCAAAAAAAAGATAACACTTAGAGAAATCTTAAGGGAGTAATCTTTGGAATCCGACTGCTATCAACCATTGATGAGAAAATTAAGGATTGATATTAATTGCATATGCATAACAAATCATAAATGTGTTGGAATATAAACCTTTTGTTTTTTTCATAAACGATTGAGATTACTTACTTTACTATTTGCTCACTTTAGAATAGCCAAATTCTAATCGTTGAGGAACTTAGACATGTTTGGTTAATAAATAAAAAGATGAAAAATTCAGAGGAATAAACATTTCTCATCTTATGGGGTTAAATTTTACTCAGTGATGGTGGGAACTGGGAAGAACAATGCCACATTCTGCATGAGTCAGTGATGGAGCTCCAGCTATTGCTGTTGCCTTTTGGTGGATTGGAAACAAAAATCAATGAAAATTCTAACTAGGTCAATGTTGATCGATCAACGAAAGCCAACAACAACAATGATCAATGTTCTTCTTGTTGCAGAAATGCAGCCACTTATTCAACTCAGATTTCATTGTTGATTGATCAACTTTTCACATTATTTGTTCCGTTTGTTTGAAAAGGTGACGGTAGACTGTGGTGAATAGCTATTTTAATTCCAGCTAAGACAATTCAAGTAAAATGTTTGATGAAAGTTCTAGTTTGGGACACACTCCATATTCGATTAAAGTCTTGACTGCATGCCGATTTCTTTTTTCTTTTACTTTAAACCAAACAATTTCAACTTTTTCGGCGGCTCAACGTTTACTCCCTCAAAATATACCTAAAAAATTATCCCATAAAAACTTCCTTAAATTCTATGTATCAATTGCAGCCTCGGATTGAATATTTTCCTACGAAATATAGAATTTGCTAATACAAATTTTAAGTTTGGCAGCCATTCAGTTTGGGTTCAAGGTCTAATGAGACCAAGTCTAATGTATCTTAAAAATTTAACTTACTCCTTAGTAAAGGAACGTCTTATCCTAAGAAATATACAAAGTTTAGCACCCGAACTTCAGCAAGATGTTGGAAGAATCTTTTCCGCTCATTGCACTAAGCTTCACCCTTTACTCATTTGAGGGTTCGAGCCCTTGTAGTACCACCCAACCTTCTCTTCAACGCACCAACACTACAAGGAAGTTGTAGCAGTGAACTTATTCTAGCCCCATTTGTCCTACAACTCAAGGAAAAACAGGCAGCAATAAAGAAATGTTCCCGGAAGAAAACATACATTTTCTTTGGAATAAATCTATCTAGTATGACCTGACAAAAATATGCTCAATAGTATTTAGAACATGCCAATCAAATGCTCATATATTTACCAGCATAAGAGAAGAGCGCAGCATCATCACAAATATGAGAACCGTAAAAGCCAATCCCAATGGAAAAACAGTTGGCCGGCAAGTTCAGAAACTTCCAACTCCAAGAAAAAAAAAAAAAAAAACAAAAGAATTCCATATTCTAACTAGAATTGTTAAGCAGATTGACTTCATGAAGCAGAAATCAAACGTTTAATAACATTACAGAGCCGTCCACAAAAGATAGGTGCTTTGCCTTACAGTCATTCACAAATTAACAATATTTATACAGCATGCCCACATAAGAAAATAGAAATGACTATACGGAAAAAATTAAGGAAAAAGAAGTAAAAAACTATACAGATGCTATGACCACTTGCTACCAAGTATTACAAGAAAATTTAGTGATATAATCAACCAAATGGGTTTTACTTGACAACAGTTTCAATTTGACACGTGGAAATTTGTATCAAAATATTTTGGAACCTAAGATATTGCTAATGAAGCTCAAGTTGCCATGCCACCACATGCATGAGGAAGATGTAGCCATCTCATCGATCAAGTAACATATTGATTTGTGTTAGATATCTCATACCACTTTATCTTTTCCTTCTTCTAGAGTGTCATCCAATCAAATGATGAGAGAGAACAAAAGTATGACAAGCC
Organism: Ammopiptanthus mongolicus; assembly: GCA_039655645.1. NCBI lineage: Eukaryota > Viridiplantae > Streptophyta > Magnoliopsida > Fabales > Fabaceae > Ammopiptanthus > Ammopiptanthus mongolicus. The sequence goes on from CM077343.1 coordinate 6,198,307, forward strand.
TAGGTGTAAATCAAACAACAGAAGTGAAGTGAGAAAGGAAAAATGATTCCAAGTACCCAGCCAAACTATAAAACCAACATTCTCTCTGGTTATTTCCAACAAAATGGGAGGTGAAAAAACAGTGTTATCTTCTTGCTGGCAAAACCATGAAGACATTGAGTCCACTGTGCAGGTAAACTACCAGGTTTTGAAGATTTTAAATTCTGAAAATCAAGAGGAATCAAATAGGGATATGATCATGAGAATGAGAAGGTTAAAAAGAGACACCCAGTAAATTGCCGTCAATTCCTCCACAAAGTGACCATCTGTATTCAAGGGTTCTCACTTGATGCAGTTGTAATTTGTAAATATCTTGTCTGTTCTAACTCTCCATTCCGCTTCCAGAAAGCCCTTCTCCACCAAATTTCAAACCCTCTTTGAATATTTGGGCAATCTTCCCCAGAATTCAAGAAGCGGTCAAACCAAGCAAGCAAAATTTCCTGTTGCCGGAAGAGTGGCAGGGTAAGTATTGTGTTACTAAGACCATCCTCAATTAGATGCCTGTCGAGGCCGTTGGATGCCCTCCTCATCCAACCGAAATCATCATAAAAGGGCACCAGCCATGTTTTTAGAAGTAAACACCTGACATCTTTAGAAGCCAACAATTGCCCCTTCCCAATCCCAACAAACAACCTAGCCGTAACTCTGCTAACCTCAAACCTGTGAACTGCAGGCACTTTAGAATGTGCTTCAGATAATTCTGATTGAGATGCCCATGTTTTCAAGAAATCCTCAGCAATCTGTCTATCAACTAAAATATCCAAAATCCAATGCAAATTATCTGCTTGGCGTGCAATTTGACTCACATCCTGCAGGTCAGAAGTTGCAGCCCGCAAAAAGTGGTAATGAAGTAATTGCAGACAATCATCACATGCCGAGTATAATGACTCCTTCTTAAGATCACTCTGGGATGGGTTTTCACGAAGCATCTTGGAAACTAACCCTTTCATCTCACGCCTAGCCTTCTCATCTTTACCTTCAAGAACCACACGAATAAGCTTTAGAAGAACTTCCTCATTATCATTCCCCTCATCATTTCCACTGGCAACTTCAGTGGAGACCCTCTTCAAAACCTCCCCAGCTCCAACAGCTTCAAGACGAAGGTTGGATAGAAGTGAGGCTACCTTCTCTTCTTCATCCTCTGACCATGGGGCCGCTTCCAAGTACTCCAAACAAGACAAAACCCCAGCATCAAATCCAATTGCCGCTGAAACCTACAATGACACAAAAACCAACAACTCATTCAGTCTCAGAAAACCATGACGCAGTCAAGTACAAAGGACAAAAAAACAAAACAAAACAATAAAGCAGAAATGGCTTTTCCTGTAACACATGAAGTAATAAACCAGGGACATCAGCATGCCAATCAAATCATTAATTAATAGATAACAATGATAAATTAAGAGTTTAAATTAATAAATAACTATCAATGTAAATTTTTTTTATACTATTACTCAATCGCAAATCATAATACGAGTGACTCTTAAGATATATAAGAGTCAAACATTTGTGTAACGAAGAGACAAATTATGATTTGTTGGCCGTATAAAAAACCTTTACACTAATAATGCCTACCAATCAAATCCATAAATTAAATAAACAAAAAAAATCCTAATTAACTATCATAGTCAGCGATGTAATTGGCTGCATCAGGTTGACATAAGAATTATTTCTCCAATGCTATAATAGTGTCTCCATAAACAGTTAACATCCCAAATTCAAACTTCCTATATAGTCTCAGAGCAAACACGAAACCCTAAACAACAAAACAATCAGAAAAGGCGTTACCTTTAAGATACCCAGAACTCTAGAAACATCCTCCTTCATGAGCTTCTTCCTAAGATCCTTACAATACATCAACCTCAACGTGTCAATGTAAACCTCAATGTCATCGCAATCCGCGATTTCCACTTCGTACGGCAAAGCCTGGTGCTTCGTCCACCGATCAGAAAGCTTCCCGGCGAAGAATCTGCTATGAGCAACGAGAATCTGGCGATGAACGTTCATGGAGACGCTGAATCCATCTTTGGAGGTAAGGGCGAGTTTGATATCACTCGAAACGGCGTCGTTGAACTGGTTACCTGGGCTCCGAGAACCTAACATGTCTGATATTCGCTGCATCATCAGGGTTTGCCTATCCAGAATCTGGGGTTTTTGACCCGACCCGGGAACGTTATCGGGTTGGATCTGGGTCCTGTGATGGGTATCGGGTTCGCTAGCCATCATTTCGAAAAGGGTGGGGCTCGATCGAGGAGGTGGCGACATTGGGTTGAGGAGACCCGCGGTGAGAGCAGAGTTGAATTTGGTGAAGCTCGAAGGAAACGGGTCGCGACCCGAACCCGAATACCCGTTCACGGTGGAGGTTGGGGAAGAGTGGGTGAAGTCCATTATTGGGGAATACCTGCCAGGCGAGAATCGGATCCTGTAGGGTTCAGGCTCGGGTTCGGATTCTGGGTTTCGGATTGTGTGTAAAGTGTTGCGTGAAGTTTGGCGGGGTTGCGCGGGTGGTGATGGTGGCGGCGGCGGATTGTGGCGCGTGGTGGTGGAGGAAGCGGAGGTGGAGATAGTGGTTTCGCGATGCTTTCGATGTTTGGGCTTAGTGGGCTGGTTTTCAAATTTGAGGAAAGTTGTGGCAGCCATCAAATGACAAATGTTGATGTTGTTCTATCTATGTATCTATGATGTTTGAGATTGCTGTTGTCTGTGTTTTTAGGCGTAGGGGCTTTAGGGCATTGGCGAGAGCGCTTACGCAGACAGAGAGACACAGAAATAATAAATGGCGTTGGAAACGAGACGTGGGCAGTGCGAGTCAGACAAGCATATAATAGGGAGGGGAGAGGAGAGGAGAAGGGGTGAGGGAAGCATTAATTAAATAAATGGCTGAAAGAGAAATGACTAAAATATCTGGTTCATGTTGAAGGATCAATCAGGGATCCATCTAGTGATGAATTCAAGTTTTTGAGCCGGTTTGTTTAAGATTCTATAAGGATAAAATCACGTTTGAAAATTATTTGGATGAAAGCTCCTCTCACTCATATAATTTTCAAAATAATTATTTCGATAAACGTTATTTTTACGCTTGCGTTAAAAATAATCTAAATCAATGGAGCAATTTCACGTTTGTATCCAATGATATGATAGGTTCGTTACTTAGCCTGGCTTTGCTTTGGGGGCCTCCCCCAACAAGGAAATGTTCATGTGAGCAACCCTCTCACTAGTTGCCTCATCATTTGCTATAAACAGCAATAATAATGATATTTTTACACTAATTTTTATATATTTCTTATAATATCTATTTTATAATTATGAATCAATTGTGTCTCAAAATCACAATGAATGCATAGATGATAGATAATTAAAGATTAAGTATAAAAAATGATGTGACAAAAACTGATGAGATAAATATTTTCCACGAAATAGGGTAGTCACACTCACATGCACAACAAACACCAGAGGTAAAGATAAGCGATTTTACAGATGCAAACAAGCTAGGAATTGATACTCTAGAGAGTGGGAAAAGTTTTCCACCCGAAAACAGACGGCAGGACATGGGCATTATGCCACCAATAATGTTATATATTATAATGTTATACAAATTTAATTGTTATGCACTCTTATTTTAAAGATTTTTTATATTGATGACAAATTATAATTTATCATATCAGTAAAAGTGTTTGATTTTTATCTTAATTATCTTAAAAGTCATTCATATCATGATTTCTGATGGATTGACAGTGTGAAAATTTTTATATTAACAGTACATAACAATTAAATTAATCTTATATTATATATATCATTTAAAATTTAAAATATATATAATTTTGGTTATTTAATTACAGTTAATTTGATATTACTCTTTGTATATCTTTATATATAAAAGGAATGTTGTCATTGGGCTATTTTTGTAAAATCACTTGGATTAATTATTTTTTAAAAAAAATATTGGAAACTAAAATTGTTGGGATAAAATTGTAGATTTAAAATGACATATTAATTGTTTTGGGAATAGATTAACTCTTTATTAACCCAATTTTTTCTCTCTCAGGGATTCAAAAATCCACGGTTACTTTTTCTTTTCGTTGGCCACTTCTTTCTCTCTTTTTCTAATGTAATACCATCATTAGAATCTTCTATAATGAGGCTTTGTAATGTGTGTCGAAGGAATTCCACAATTTGCATTGGTGTTTGCTTCTTGCACGGCTGGTGGCGCCTATATACCTGCTATGATGTTAGGTTCTTGCCTTTTCTTTTCTTTTATTGATGATATGTTGATTTGATTTCTGGTAGCTTTCTACAACTGAGTTTTGAAGAATTTGTCTTTTTAACTTCATTTTTCTCTGCAGAGGTTTGTCTTTGTGTTGCTTTATTTTCCTGTCTAACCTTCTCTACTTCAAAGGCAAGTTTATGAATAATTATTTTTGCTTTTTTCTTTTCGATAATTCAAAACGGGTTTTAATTTACTATGTTTTCTGGCAACTTGGCTTAGTTTGGATTCTCCTCTTTGTATACTTCCTTCTGCTCTGACTTGAACTTATCGGCTTATCTGGTAAGATTCTGTAATCCCACTGGTAAGATTCTGTAATCCCAAAATTCAAACTTTTTCTTTCTGTTAATCGCACAAGATTTATAATTTTTTTTCTCTATTTTTCTTTTTGTGCAAATGGGTGCTTAAATTTTCTCTATTTTTATGTGTTTTTCATGTTTCTATCAATGAGGTTTCTCTTCTTAATTTGTTTGCCTTGTGTTGCCGTCTGGCTTTGCCCTTCTCTATTTATTAGGTTAGTTTCTTAAATCCCAATTCTATATATATTTTATATGTAAAAATCTATTTTTACACAGGATCATCAATTTTGACATGGAAAACTTATGGTGTTGATATGTGAACTTTCTATTGCATATACATATGATGACAATTAAGGTCTTCAAAAAGGGCTCGAGCTAATTTCAGGCCTCCTCTACCAAGCGATGATGATCTTGATGGGATGCAAAGTTCACCTAGAAGCCACGAGGACACTCAAGAGAGGATGTTCCAATGACTGATCAAACTGAGGATGATCGATATGAGGTAATGTGTGCTTTGAATTTCTTTTTCTTTTTTCATATCTTCTAGCAGCTACACTGCTGAGTTTTTTTTTTACTATTAACATAAGGACATGCAATGTAGGATGATTATGATGATGACGGCCGATATAAAAAAAAAAAAATTTGTACAACTGATGGTAACTTTTCGTGAAATCTATCCAAGCTTGAAAGGATACCATCAACCAATTACATGGATAAGTTACAGCTAGATTGTACAAGTTCTTTCAACAAGTTTGCTTAAAAAACAAAGGCTCATACGTAATATTTCTACTTCTCTTAGGTGAGCTCCTGTCCAATTAAGTTTCATATTTATTACTCTTTGTTTGCCTTAAATGTAATAGAACTTTTCTCATTGTTTATTTTATGAATGACCTTTGTTTCATTTTTCTCATTGCTAAAATTCTTTCTTTCTTATTTTATAAACTTTTTTTGTATTTGTTATTATCCGAGAAGGAGGAGCTTGTCAGGAAAAAGGTTCTATTCTTTACATTGAGGGTTCTACCACTTTTTACTGTAGAAAACCTTTTTCCCGCGTAAACTGTCCCATTTTTTCTATTCTTTCTTTTTCTTTCATCTTCCATATTATTCTCAACTTTTATTAATTGATGATTGTGCCAACTTATTGCATCTGTTTTATTATGTTATCTTTGTTACAAGGTGGCTTTGCCGCATTGGATTTGCTTATAATTGTTTTTTCTCTTAGTAGTTAGAGAATTATATTACAAATTTTGTCTAAGTTGTAATGTTTGAGACATACAATGGCATGAGATTTAATTGTCTAATTTGAAGCTGTATTGCATATATCCCTTTACAATTATATTCTCAATTTTTTTGACTATTAACATAAGGACATGCAATTTAGGATGATTATGATGACGAAGGCCGATATAAAAAAGATTGTACAATTGATGGTGAGTTTTCGTGAAATCTCTCCAAGCTTGAAAGGATACCATCAACCAATTACATGGATAAATTACAGCTAGATTGTATAAGTTTTTGCAACAAGTTTGCTTAAAAAACAAAGGCTCATAAGTAATATTTCTACTTCTCTTAGGTGAGCTCATGTTCAATTAAGTTTCATATTTATTACTCTTCGTTTGCCTTAAATGTAATAAAACTTTTCTCATTGTTTATTTTTTTAATGATTCTGTAACCTGGTCTTAATTTGATATGAGGTGATATTTCCGGATATAAATATTAGGGTTGTCAACCAAACATTTTCCTTATGTTACGATGCTGGTTTTAATAGCAAAATATAGCACCGTTTCCCTTGTATTTGCCTTTGCCCATTCCATTGTGTAGTAAACTTTCTAAGCTTATGTTCTGGCCGTGTCCTTTTCCAATTCCTATCTGGAAAAAGAACTCAATAGTAAATACTCTTAGCATTCACTTAATTGTCACAAATTATACAAATCTGCACCTTTAATTGTATTGAGCCCGAAAGACTGTGCGCATGTATTAATCACGGTGTAGATGGTTGGCCATTGGCAGAGAGCTACTAATTATTTTCTTTGATGATCAGGTTTTCTTTTCGTAAAAGGAAATTTTTAAAAAAATTATAGCTGTACCATCCAAAAATATAAGGTCGTTAACAGTCGAGTTTAATTGTAAGACGAGCTCTATCTCAGTTTATATATTTATTGACTACAATATCTCTTGAGCCGAGAATACATACTCGACCGATTCGAGTACTTAGGCCGAAGATATACATATCTCGACATATTATAACTCGGTCAAAAATGACTTGGTCAAAGTATAACTGCACACTTATCTATAACCCGAGAATCATGGAGAATAACCTCATCCATTATCCATTAACCCACTAAAAGGGTGATAACCATCCCACCATCAAGGAGAGTCAGTTACAAGACTGATACTATAAACACGAGGTACACTGTACATGTATGGTCACCTTTTTCCTGAAGGAGAAAAACCCTCCTTATTATGATGAAACTTAAAACTATGTTAGCTTTGATTTCAACTTGGGATACATAGGAGCAGAATATCAATTCTGTCAAGCTATATTCACAAATTATCCTTATAATTGACACCTAGAAACAATTGTGATACTCAGTTCCGGTCAGATTCCGATTAACCGGATTTTGGCAAGAAGAATAGCTGTTCTCCTTCACATAATGATATACTCGACCCACTCAAAAAACAAACTGATACCCTCAATTTTATGTGAACTGTATTATAGTTTAATTGGATTAATACTCCATTGTCATATCCAATCTCGTTTTCTCTTTTTCTCTGATTCTCTCGGGCACAAATACTTTGCGTAATCATACTATGATGAGTTTTCGTCTTCCATGCAGTCCATGTATAAAAAAATGCCCTTGTCCTATTCTTTTCTCTGTGGGTAAGCAATTCGCTGAATCACCATTCCACTTTTCTAGAAGAGAGCTGTCTTGGTCTATGGACCAGCAAAATTGGGCCCCTCTCTGGGTACAAGGAAAAGAGAGAACAGCTCTTTTTCTTTCATTCAAATCGTCAAACCCTCAATAATCGGCCTTGACCCACATAGGTAATATCGCTGGCCCAATTGTGCTATTGCCATCACTTAATTTTTTCCTCCACATTTATGCAGTACAAACCGACACAAAAATGTTCATGCAGGTTCTTCCCGACACGTTTAGATAAATAGTTTGATTAATCACTTATTTAATAAATGATTATCATATGAGAGTTTGGACGTATTTAGGTAAACTGTTTTATTAAGTGCTTATCATATGCTAAAAAGAGTTTACTTTCTTAAATTATCAAGTAAACTTAGTGAAATAAATTAAAAAGAGCTAACAAAAAGATTGTAAACTATTTTCTTAAGTTATTTTCATAAGTCTAAATAAGCTTTTTTTTAAGCTCTTCCAAACATTTGCTTAAGTGCGTATATGGTAAGATAATTTCAAATAAACTCTATAATTTCTTTCGAACGCCCCTTTGGATGGAGGGTTTTGGAGGAAAAGAAAGATAAGACTTATTTTTTCTAGTGTATATTCTTATGTATATTTGAGATTTTTTTTTTTTTAAAAAAAGGAATGAATAAAATGAGAGATAATCATATAGCCTTTCAATCACCCTTTATTCATTTTTATAAACATGTTATAGTTTTCTTAGTTTACAAATGAAAAATAATTTTTCCCTTTCCTTTTCCTTCAAAACCCTTCATCCAAAACATACCCTAAATTGCCATCCACGCTTATGCTTTACAAACTATACTTATATAACTCACACTGGGGTTCAATCAGGTCATAAGGTCCAGATATTGGGCAAGCAATTTGACAATATAAAGTGATTGAACCTAATAATTTGAGCAAAGGTAAAAAAATATTTTTCAAATAATATTATTTGAAAAAACTTCCTTGTATATAACAAATTATATCAAATAATAAATAAAAATTACCGTATGAAAAATAGTACTTCCAAACTAGTAGTTATAATGACATGTTAATTGGATAATAATATAAACCAAAAAACATAGTAAAAGCATGTGATCTCCTTCTTGACAATATTTACTATATATTGTATTTAAGTTCTAAAACTTGCATTAATGATTTGGGGGAAAAATATAAGTGAATTGGATCAATCTATTTGGGCTGATCATCAGAACACCCTAGTCTAATAGGGTTCAAGTGATTCGCTGCAGATAATTGGACAAGCAAGGACAAGACTAGCTCAGAGACCACTTCATGGTATAATTGGGCGCTCTAAATACGATTCGTCCTTTCAGTACAATAAAAATGGTCGTTCTTAATAATTTTTTGTCCCTTTAACTTAAATATAGTTCCTTAAGCTTAACATTAATTAATTTTCCCATACTACTTCCTCTAATTCATCACTGTGGAGGAGAATTGGCGTAGCTGTCTCCATTTAAGCTAGAGAAATGATGTATAATTCGAAAAGGAATGGATTAAAAGCGAACCCTCAACGAAACGATACCCTTTCATCCTTTCATGCTAGTCGAAGACGAACGCGAAGACAAAAACAAGATGAGGCTTTGTTATTGGTTCTCAAGGTGGGTTGCACTACGGTTTCCATCGAGATGAAATTCAAGAGGTTCGGTGGCTCTGGGGTACTATACTACAATTGATGGTGATCCTGTTATGAATGGATTATAAGGAAGACAAAGTATGCTAAGGGCTAAAATGTAGTTTCTATTGATCTATTGAATTAAAACATAAATAATAAATGGCTTTTAGTTAAAGTACTCTTCATAATATCATGTAAGTCTCAAGAGATAACACTTCATATTCATATTAATTTTCTCTGTATCTTCAATACATTCATGGAATAAAAAATATAGACCAATGTTGACTTGTGATACCATGGGACGCGGCCACGGTGATTTGTGGGACGCAGTGACGGAGCAGGAACGCAACAAGGCTCGGTGGTTTGCGCGGTTGCAAGGATCTGGCGTGGCGGTTCGTGCGGCTGGAAGGAACTGACACAGTAAGCAGATTGTTTTGTATAACCGGATCCGGCTTGCTGGTTCTTTCGTTTTAATACGGTTCCAACGGTTTTTCCGATTTTCTCCCGATTCTTCAAGACCGTCGATTTTTATGACCAAACTGAACTGTAGACACAACTAGTTCCCGATTTAATTGGTTGAAACGGTCGATCCAATCCGGTTTTGACAACATTACATAAACCCATGATTCTATTTTTGTTGGGAATTTGGTGTGCCCCCCACCCCTATCCGTGAAATCATAGAAGATGCCATGCCCACATTGCTTGATTTGGTAATACGATGGATTCTACTCATTCTAGTAGGTTGATTTGCTCGTTTAAGCTATCACATTCTTCGGCTCTATAAATTTAGTGGGGGGTCTTGGTTGTAACAGTGATGTTAATGTTTTACTAATTAAAATAATGATAATAAAGTAAATATTTACTGTCTTGCCTCACTTTTATTTTTTCTTTAGAGGGATAATGGTACATATATGTGATACAGATTCTTCATTTAGTCTCTATACATGAAAATTTTGGAAATGAGCCCTTACATTTGCAAACATTAGCAAATTCGTCCGAGTAAATAGCCAATTTGATCCCTGAAAGTGTAAGGCAGTATCAACTTAGTCCCTAAATTTAACAAAATAGCAAAAATGTCCCTGAAGTTGTAAAACGTTATTCAACTTGGTCCCTCCGTCAACCCCAGTTAGCTGAGGTCATTAACGACGCTGATGTGGCACGTTAAGTGCCTTGTTGGCACCGTTGTCACTGGCTACATGGTGTCCACGTAGTAGGGACCAATTTGAAACTCTGAACTAGGGATTAAATTGATACTCGCAACTCTAAACCAGGGACTAAATTGATACTCGCAACAGTCTTCTTCTTCTTCTTTATCTTTCCCCTTTCTCTCTCTGCTCTCTCTCTCTTTGGTTCCTCTGTCTGGCGCTTTCTCTCTCTAACCACCCGTCTATAGACGGGTCCTTTCTCTCTCTACTCTCTTTCTCTCTCTGTTTCCTCTGTCTCGCTCTCTCTAACCACCCGTCAAAGAGAGAGAGAAAGAGCAAGGAGAGAAAGAGCAGAGCGAGAAAGGACCGTCTATAGACGAGTGGTTAGAGAGAGAGCGCCAAACAGACAAAGCAAAGAGAGAGAGAGAGCAAAGAGAGAAAGGGGAAAGATAAAAAAGAAGAAGAAGACTGTTGCGAGTATCAATTTAGTCTCTGGTTCAGAGTTGCGAGTATCAATTTAGTTCCTGGTTCAGAGTTTCAAATTGGTCCCTGACCACGTGGATACCACCTAACCAATGACAACAGTGACAACGGTGCCAACAAGGCACTTAACGTGCCACATTAGCGCCGTTAACGGCGTCAGCTAATTGGGGTTGACGGAGGGACCAAGTTGATTAAAGTTTTGCAACTTCAGGGACGTTTTTGCTATTTAGTTAAATTCAGGGACTAAGTTAATACCTCCTTACACTTTCAGGGACCAAATTGGCTATTTACTCAAATTCGTTACTACCGCCAGCAAATTGATCCTTATACGTGACACAATTTTTTGATTTGGTCCCTAAACTTAGAAAAAAAAATTAAATCGGTCCTTATATGTGCAATCGATAATAATTTTGTCAATACCGTATGCTAAAGAGTGCGAACCCAACTAAATATTCTTTTCGTATTGGCGAGTATTCTGATATTAATCATTTTGATTTATTTTCAGAATTGAAGGTATTGAAAAAAGTTCTAATCAAAGAAATCATGACCAGATTAATAAGTATTAGACTATATCAAAAGGATAGATTCTTTTCCAAATATTCATTCATTACTTATAGAATATTATGCAGATCAACGTATGCTTGGTATATGTTGCTAGAATATTTCTAGCATATTATGCTAGAATATTATAGAATATTTATTTTCATACTGGTGAGTATTCTGATATTAATCATCTTCATTTATTTTCAGAACTGAAGGTATTGAAAAAAGTTCCAATAAAAGAAATCATGACCAGATTAATAAGTATTAAATTATATCAAAAGGGTAGATTCTTTTCCAAATATTCATTCCTTACTTATAGAATATTATGCAGATCGACGTATGTTTGATGTTGCTAGACTTTTTACCACAATCACTTTCTATAGGGAACTAGTTAAGGAATAAAAAAAGCATGTTGGTATTAGAAATAATATTTTTAATAATATTACTTGATTAAATTTTTTTTCTTCAGGTTTTGGGACCAAATCAAAAAATTATGTCATGTATAAGGATCAATTTGATGACAACAGGGACGGATTTGCTAATGTTTGCACATATAAGGATCGAATTTGCTAACATTTACACATGTAGGGACTCATTTCCAAACTTTTTACTTATAGGGACTAAATAAAGAATTCATGTCACGTATAAGGACCAAATTATTACTTTAACCAATTTATTAATTATTTGCGTAATTGATTTGTGGTAATAGTCTTTTTAACAAGTGTATTAGGGGTGCAGGAGGTTAAGTCTTCATCATTCCATGTACACAATCAACTCCTGGGCTCAATCTGGTTTCAAAGACTAATTTGTTTTACAAATAAAATGTTTTCATTTTTTTTTCTAAACTAAATATAATTGATAGCGATTCCAAATTTGTATTTTCTTTAATTTTATTTTTTCACTTTCGCGCTTAGAGTCACATCAGTTACAAAAGAACAAAGAAATGAAGATAAAACATTTGGAATGCATATGTATATACTTATTATTTGTATAATTAGGTAGTACAAGATTTCTAGCATATTACCTGTGAGAAAGGGAAAATTTCTTAGTGGAGAGGGAAAATTTCGCATTTTTTATTGGTATTACTTATGAGAAATTACCTAGCTATTGTACATTTTGTCAGAATATTGGTCATTTGATAGAGCATTGCAAGAAAAAATCAGGTGAAATGCCTCGTAACTACATGTTGATCCAATTAAAAAGGTGCATCAAGTTTATGTTCAAAAGAATCAAAATATTGATCAAGAAAAGTCCAAGAATGATGCATCAATTTCAGTTACTAGTGAATCTGATGCTAAGGTGTCTGAAATTCATGAAGAAGAGGATAACAAATCTCCAACAAAGGAAGTCGATGCTTCATTGGGAAATATAGGAATGGAGACTGTTGCTGATCTGTTAAAACAGAATGATCATGTTGTGATTGACAAAGAGGATGATGTTGTATCTTTGGAAACTATCTATGATGAATCAAATTTACAACCAGATTCTCAAAAGCAGGATTGTGTTTCAATGCCTAGTTTGGAGGATGCTTCTGATGTTGGTTATCCATCGGAAGTTGCTAACACTTTTGTTAATGATACTGCTAATTCTAATATATCAGAAAATCAAGATTCTCAGGATGCTCAATCTCATGGAAAGCATTCTTCTCCATATGGTAACAATAAAATTGATCTAGATTCTGTTTTTAAAGAAGTTGATTTTGATTCAGATTCTTTGTATCCTGTGGTAGTCAAAGATTTTTCTGAAATTAGGGCTGCTATTGAACAAGATGAAGGTTTTTTAAAAGTTGTGTCAAAATTTCATAAGAAGAAAGAGAAGCAAAAACAAAATGATCAATCGAATGCTAATGATTCTTTTAAAACAAATGCTGATATTATCTATTCTCATAATCTAGTTGTTCAACATGATTTTACTGTTTTGTCTGAGTTTTGGAGAAATGATGGTGTCAATGACAAAATGGACTCAATTCAAAAGGATAAAAATCAGTAGAGGAAATTGAAAGGTGTTAAGGTTACTAAAAATCATGGAGTTCCTAAAACCCGAAGGGGGAGAATATGATGATTGTTTTTAACACATTATCTGGAAATCTGCTTAATGGAATTATGTTCAATTCAATCTTAGAATTTGCGGTGTTTTGAAAATTCTATTCCGAGTTTTATTCATGATGAGTTTTTTAGAAATCGGTTTGGAATTTTTTTTCTTCCAAACTTTAGATTTAGATGGTTCTTTCATGGGTCACGTTTATGTCCCCTCATGATTTTTTGTATTCTTTATTGATTTTTCCTTTATTCAATAAATTTTAGTATGCTGCAATGATTGATAATGCATGAGATGTCAACATAGTTGGGATGACTTGCATTATAGTGATGTTTTTGCATACCATTTTTATTATTTAAAAAAAAAAGGTAGTACAAGAGTTCATGTTGGTCCAAATTAATCCTTTATCATGCTTCATGAGGATAAATGCGAATGGGAAGGTCCTTAGCAGGCACGGGTATAGGATCAACAATAATCTTCTCATTTGGAATTAACTTCTCCCACTTGAACCTTTTCACTAAATTGTGCATGAAAACCAATATTTCCAATCGAGCATACTCTTTTCCGGGGCACATCCTTGGTCCTCCACCAAATGGCACATAAGTGTAAGGAGGTGGCCCGTTTCCTTCAAATCTGTTCGGATCAAATTTCTCTGGCTCTGGGTAGTATTTTGGATTTTTATGGGTTGAAATTGCACTCCAATACAACTACATACATAGCAAAAGAATTAAATGAAATGACCTCAAAACAGTGTTTTAAAACCAGACTAGTCGATTAAAACGGCTAAACCGTAAATCGATCATATATTTGATTCAAGCATTTTTCGATTCGACCACACTTCAATTATAGTTTAGAAATAAATTTTATCGACTGAATTAATCGAACGATGATGCGCGTAGACATCTCTCTGATTCAATCGGTAATTTGATTTTTAAAATATTGTCACAAAGTTGCATCATTCATGTCTTCCTATGTAATTAATAGCATTTTCATATAATCATACACCTCTTTAGATAAAATTTAAAAGACGGAAACAAAATAAAATCTTCTGATGGAAATCAAAAACATATACATGTGCTTAAAACCATAAATATATATAGCAATTGAAAAGGACAAGATCGTAAGTGTCTATATATATATATAATGTGTGTTTGTAAATTTAAAAAAAATTCCTTATATATTTTAATTACCTTCCACCCTTTTGGAATCGAGAATCCATTGAAGATAAAGTCATTGATGGCTTCCCTGAAGGCTCCTTGGAGTGGAGGAGCAAGTCTCATCACTTCACAAGCTACATTCCAAGAGTATTTCATCTTATTGATGTCATCCCAATTCAACAACTCTCCTGGAGATTTTGATTTTGCAATTTCCATTTGCTCTAAACAAATTGCACAAAAGGAACACAAATATATAAGTATGCACATAAAAAATAATCAAGGAATTAATTCATTCGTATATATATATACCTAAAGTTTAATCCACCAATCAAAAGGAGCAAAATTTTGAAAGACGCTCTAGGATGGAGTACTTAGAATTTTTAGAAAAAAGTGCTGACATTTGTTAATGAAAAGCTTATTACCTAAACTTTTGAAGAGATTTATAAGTATGGAATGATGTCATCAAATTTCATTGAAATAATTGAAAATCAGCTAGAAAGTTAATAGATCAACTCACCCTCATAAACTGTATCATAAATATGAGGGAGTTCGGCAAGGTATTTGACGATGAAAGTGCATGCAGCACTAGCAGTGTCATGGCCTCCAATCAAAAGGCCAAGAATCTTATCAGCAATATCCAATTCATTCATGTATTGTCCATTCTCATTGCATGCCAACAACATGTGAGATAATATGTCTTGTGTGGGTGATGCTTTTCCTTCAGCCAAATCCACCTTCCTCTGCCTGATGATCCCCAACAACTCCTTCCTTATGAAGTTGGAGGCCTTGATGGCTTTGTTGAAAGGTGTTCCGGGCAGATCAATGGGCAATGATATGATTCCCTTGGCAACCAGATTGAAAGGGTTCGCGAATTTCGCTACGAGGTTCTCATCCTCAACGCTTATGAACAAACGACAAGCCAACAAGAAGGTATACCTGTTGTGTGTTGGCACATACATATAAAAAATTAACATAAAGAGCTAATTATATATTATCTTCACTCTTAGATCTATTATATGTTACAGAATCAGAATATAAGTTAGTGTTTAATTTCTACCGGCAGCTATGTTGCAGCCTTGGTGGTGTGGACAATGGTTATGAAGGTAGAAGGAAGTAGGTGTCAAGTTTGGTTGAAGCAGGTTTGGTTTTCTTTATCTTGGGCCCTGTTTTTTCGCTTTCTAATTCTGTTTTTAGTCTAGGCTGTTCTGTTTTTCTCTTACTGCTAATGGTTTATGTTTGGTGGTTTTCGGTTCTTTCTCTAGTTCTTAGTTTTATCAGGTTCAGAAGATGATCTTTTCAAATGGTCTCACCCGTACCGCTGTTCGGATTCTTTGATGGAGATTTTTGGTTACTTCTTTATGGGGCTTTCTCCTTTTTTCAACCTATGTTTGGATGTTCCTGGATGAGTTTGAGTCTTTTTTGTAGCATCTGTTTAGCCACTTGGAGTGGCTCTTCTTGGCTGTAGTTTTTTGGCTTTATGAAGCTTTGTTGTGAGGTGGCTTCTTGACCTATATATATATATATATATATATATATATATATACCTTGTTTTATCAACAACAACAACAACAAAAAAAAAAAAAAGGTGGAAGGAAATGAATGATGACATGAGAAAGCTGGGTGATTATGGAAAAGAATCGAGAATGGAAATAACTTTCATTTTATTACATAATTGTCATTAATAATTTTAAATAATCACAGGATTGCCATTGTGAAAACGAAAGAACAATGAAACAATTTTCGAGAACATCTCAATGATGTTCTCGTCTTTTTCTGCTTTTAAAAGGAAGGCTTCCATAAACTATTAGAAAAGATAGAAAAGCAAACTTGAAAAATTCATTGATGAATCTGAGACTTCTTTATAATATCTATTGTTACAAAAGTTTGTCATAACCAGCTGCCAACTGTCTAACTAATAAAACTACCTTTCCTAATATTAGAAAACTAACTTAACAGAAACTAGATAACTAAATTAGTTGACTAAGAAAAGGGAAAATACAGTAGTTTTAATATAAACAAAATTTAAGTTTTTTCATTTTTGAAAACAAAAAAATTTTTTTTTTTTGGGAATAGAAATGAAATAGGCCTAAATGTAAAAAAAAAAATGAAATAGGCTCCTATCAATTATAATAAAAATTGTACAAATATGAGTAATACTTGTATAAATATATTTTTTATGATTTTGTTGTAAAATTATTTAACACATATATACCCATCTAGGGAGAGATTCTTAAGTAAAAACTTTCTATTTTATGTATTGAAATCAACATCAAATTTGTGTAAAGCTAAATACTAGTATGTTACATACATATCTTATATACATAGTTTTATACATATCAATTATTTGATAATATACTCGTAATTTATACTCTTTCTGATCTCTATTATAAGCCAAACTTAAATGAAACATACATATTAAAGAAGTTGGTTAATCTCATTTAATGTTATTAAAAAATTAAGTGTATTACCTAAAGTAACATTTATAGAAAACTTCAGTTTTTATTAAATGCATCTCACATTGAGTTATTGAAAAACAAATTGATATTAAATGAAGGGTATTTTAGGAACAATGTCATTAAATAAGATGAAAGTAGTTGAAATTTACTTATATATTTGATCAAAAATTTTGAGACTTTTTTTGCTTATAATGATAACCGGAGGGAGTAAGTTTCTATTGGCGAAGTTACTTCTTGGAGCTCTATTAATGTAAAAAATTAAGGCATGCAATGTGCACTAAGTGAGTTAACTAAAGCTTATAGGGTAAATAAAGTTTATAGGACATTCGTTTAGGAAACAAGAAAAGAAATTTTTCATTCAAAAATAATGTATTTAAAATTTAAAAAAATAATATATTTAATTTTTCAATACAAAATTAATTTTTTTTTTGGATATCCTTTAAAAGTGCTCTTATAACGCTGGATCTTAATTAAATAGCAGGTGCTTTTTGTGGGAAATGTTACAGTCAATAATAATGAATCACCTCTTGGCCAAGGGGTATGCGGTAACCTCAGTCTTGTTTTCCCAAGAGGAAGCGAAGTGTCTCCGTGCTATGGTGTCCATAACACCAATGTAACGTTGGAGAGCTTCAGGCTTGAGGAACTGAGGGAGCAAATTTCTCAAATTCTTAGATTCTTCCTTAGAATTAGTTTGAAGAGAGGTAGGAAAGACCTTGTTCACGCTTTCAGGCCACCACGAGATCACATGTTTGTTCTCATTAGTAAACAAAAACTTGTTGCATGATGCTCCACAGAAAACAACAGTAGGTTCCCCAAGCATTGATGTTTTGAATAGTTCTGAGGAGTACTTGATCATGCGGTCGAAGATGAACTTCTCAGGGTGTCCCTTCCATCCTGTGGACAAGAACTCAAGGCTCTCACCGATTATGGGGTACCCTATCTTACCGGGTGGCAAGTTTGGGGCAGTGAAGGGAGATCTATGCTTGTAGAAAAGGAAGAAGAGGGAGAATGACACGAATGAAACAAAGAGAAGCAGAAGGGAGGAGTAGAAATGCTCCATTATGCTTTTCTTAGGAAGAGGACGTTGTTGGCGGTTAACAAGTGCCGCCATGCCCGCTATTTATAGGCCAAAATGTTAAGAGGTTTCATCTTCAAGTGAAATTAAAGAAAATACATGGAGATTCTAAAGATCAAAGGCATTTCACTGACAAATCTAGACCTGTCCCACGAAACATATAAATTTTTCAAAAAAGCTTAGTTGAGTCTTAAAATAACAAAATAACTTTGAAGGATAAAGAAGGATTAGGATTTTTGTTAAATTAGTTACTGAAATTAGTCCTTAAACATATATTTTGTAAAATAAATTAATTTTTAAAATTTTTTATATGAAGAATAAAGAAGGATTAGGATTTTTTAATTAAGGATTAAGTTTTTTTATTTTATTTATGAGAGGTTAAAGGAGGGATTTAATTTAAATAATAACAATAAAAATGAGAGAAGAAATAATAAAATATAAGCTCAAACGCTACTTTAAATAGCGTCTGAAAAAATACTATAAACTAGTGAAAGAATGCTATAAGCTAGTGAGACAAGGACATTTATCAAACACCTTTAGTAACTTATCCGCTATATGCTAGCGGTTCGACCCTTCCCAAGCAAGCCTATTTAATTTTAATTACTTTTATTAAATAAAATGTGATAATATAAATAAAATGACATGTTCGTATGATTTTTTATATAATTTTTTTTTATAGACAAATATATTATCTATTATTTTTTATCCTAAATATATTCTAGTTAGTGAAATATGTCCTAAATATACACTCCAATGATATTATGTGGTCACGTTAGTCACTCCGTCCATTCCCATTAGTGAGGCTCCGTTAGTTTACTTATGTGTCCCGTTATGTGCCTACTTTGACCATTACGAAGCTTCTTACTTTTACATGACCCACTTTAGTTCTGCAGATTTTTTTTAATCCAAATAAGTCCCTAAACATCTCTTCGGGGGACAATTCAGTCCCTGCATGCAGTATCAAGAAACATGCACCATGATCTGACATTTGTCTTTAATAACTAATTGTTGGTGATTCACAGTTGCTCCTCCTTCTTGACTCTGAAACAAAGACCAAATTAGACACATAACAGTGGAATATAAAAATATAATCAATACACAAGTTCAAACAATAACCTGTGTTGCTGCCTAAGACATAGTAGAGGTCTTTTTCACTTTTGTTCTCTTTGCGAGCCTTGGTTCAGAGTCAAGAAGGAGGAGCAATTGTGGAGCATCAACAACCACAACCAGTAAACACAAATGTAAAATCATGGTGCATGTTTCCCGATACTACATGCAGAGACTGAATTGTCCCCAAGAAGAAATGTTTAGAGACTTATTTGGATTAAAAAACAATTCTACAAAATTAAACTGGGTCTGTAAAATTAGGAAGCTCCGCAGCGGTCCATGTAAAGAGCCTTAATGACAGGCAGGGACGAAGAGACTAATGTGATCCTATTATGTCAAGGACTATTTGGTGAATTAATTTTTGAGTAAAGGCCCAAATCGATCCTTGATAAAAACACACGATGACACTTTGATTCTTGAGAAATGAAAAACACCAATATGCTCCTCAAGAATGTAAAATGTGAGTCAAATTAGTCATTTTCATGATAATTTTTAGGGACATTTTAGTCCCTATTAGGGACTATTTTGATCCGCATTTTACATTCTTGAAGACTAAATTAATATTTGTCATTTCTCAGGGACCAAAATGTCATCGTGTTTTTTTTGTCGAGGACCAGTTTGGACCTTTATTCTTAATTTTTTTAGGGACAAAAAATGGGTCCCCATTTTTCGTCACGGTCAAAATGGGTCGTTATTCTTTATTTTAAGTATTTTGTTTTGAAATTTATATTTAAAAGGTTTTAAATTTAGTATTTATTACAATTAATTTCCTTCAACATTTTATTAGTGTTTGCTTTTATTTTATTGTCTTTGATTAATGCAAATAAATTTAATTTATGAGGTTGTTTTTTTCCTCTCATAAAAGTAGTGTACTGGTCGAGTAGGGATCCTCTCAATTTTTCATAAGAAATAGAGATATTCATTATTAAAGTTTTGGGATAATAAATACATGGAAGGATTACATATATATGTGTACAATACCCATTTATTTGAAAAAAACTTTAAAAATAGATAAAAATAGAGAGATAAAAAATGGAGAGAATCCTTTTCCATACTAATCATCCTTTCGTTGATGTGATTTTGTTTTTAGAGAGTTAAAGCACAAAATTCATTCCAAAAAAGATCGAATTGAGATAGGTGGTTCCAAAAAAGATACAAGCAACCTTTCTTCTTCTTCCCACATAATGATTTTTTTAATCAAAAAGAGAAAATGGACATTTTTTTTGTAAAAACAAAACTTCTCTCCTCTTCTGCTCCTTCAAATGTGTGCGAGTTGATTTTTTTTGTTTTTGTGAATATCCAAAATTATATTATTTTAGAAGAGAATATTATGTGAGTAATATTCATAATATTATTATTATTATTATTATTATTATTATTATTATTATTATTATTATTATGGTGAAATAATTGTTAAGGATAATATCTCATACATGTCTACACTATAATCTTTATTATGTTCTTTACTTTTTTGCCTTTCAAAAAATATTCTTAACTTTTTCTTTATTTATTTTATTTACTTTTTCATATATTATTTTTCTAACATTTAGCATTAGCACTTTATAACTAGCTAGTTACAGCAATTAATTTTCTCATTTTTTTTGCTTTCTTTCTTTTTTTTCTTCTTATATTTATACTTCTATAATTTCTTTTTGTTTAAAACTCGTTAAAAAGAATGCTATCATGATTTTTTTTTTTTTGTACATAAGGATATTCTTTAACTGATAGTAGAAAATTAATACTTTTCAAACTGTATGCATCATAAAGAAATAAATATAAGCATGAAGAAATATAAGGCTAAGAGAAAGAAGAGACATTAATTCTTTGTTTTGGTTTGAAAAAAAAAAATGGAAATAATAAAAATGTAAGAAAAAAGAAAAGTTGTAAAAAAATAAAATTTAAAATTATTAATATATGATAGAAAATGAAAATAAAAAAGAAAAGGGAGATAAAAGAATGACTAAACCCTTGTGCCTTATCTTTATTTTATTTTTCGTTTTAGTCTATTATTTATTATTTTTTCCGATTTAGTCCCTTATTTTGTAAAGTCATACCAATGTGGCCCCTCTTTTATTTTTTGTTTTGAAATGGTCCCTTATCTTGAAAAAATTAAACCTATATGATCCCCTTTTTTGTTTCGATATTGCCGCTCTCTTATTTTTTTATTTCGAAATGATCCGTTATTTTGAAAAAGTTATATCAATGTGATCCTCTCCATATCACAATTTAAAGAAAAAATATCATATTGAAACCATCAAATAAAAAAATAATAAAAAAAGATCAAAACAAAAAATAAAATAAAAATAAGGGACCAAAAACATGATTTTTTTTTTTTTTTTATTGAGACCAATAGCATGGTTTAACCTAAAAGAAATCTCACAAACACTATTTAAGTTGGTCACGCGCCAAGTAAGCTGTAAATTTTATAAACTTACTATTAATATCTTTTAGATATATTTTGACCCTCTAACTTTATATATTAGTACGTATGGTCTAGTGACTGAATATATTGAGAGAGATGTGTTCACTAATACTGATAATGAATTAATCATTCAATGATTTTAGAACATGAAATCAAGCAGAGAATAATCGTAAGATATGCAATTTATATGATTAAATATATTAAAATAAAGGATCAATACCAATGTGAGTTATTTTTCACTTATATTCAATCCTAGTCATTGATTTTATTTCCTTCAAAAAAGTGTAAAATATTAAAATCAAAATTATTGTTGGATCAAAATAAAATTAATAATTAGGATTGAATGTAAGTGAAAAAATGATTTACACCAATATAAATCAATTCATCCTCTATTAAAATTTATGATTTTAATATTTATATCTTTATTTTTATATGTATGATAATTTTTATTATTAATTTTTTTTTTAAATAGATTGCACTGACTGATTCAAAGTCTTAATTCACCACTAAAACTCGAAGGATGTTAGATTTTGACAGCTTTCACTTGTGGGAAATAAAGTTTAAGGTGGGTTCACGACTTTTTTTTCTTCTTTGGTAACAACTTTTTGGACACATCTTTTTAACTATTTATTTTTTAAGATTACATTCGTTTAAAGTAAGTAAAGATATAAAATAAGAAGTTAAAGATATATTTACTCTTAAGTAATTAATATGAGTTAAAATTTCAATACACTTTAATTAATATATTTTAACTAAATAAAAGAATAAGACTTAATTGTAGTTTTGGTCCTCCGGATATAATGATTGTGTAATTTTAGTCCCTTAGGTTTTAATTGTGCCAATTGGATCCCCCAAGTATCATGATTATGCAATTTTGATCCTCCAGTTTTCAATTGCGCCAATTGGATCCCCTAAGTATCACGATTGTTCAATTTTGGTCCCCCAAGTATCACAATAGTGCAATTTTTAATGTCAGTAGCCTACGTAAGACACGTAAGACTAATTTGACACTTAGTGAAGTCAACTTGACAGTTTACGGGACATTCTTATAAGACATCATTGATATCTCACACAATTTAATAATCAAATTCACATCATTGAGTGTCACATAAGAATGACACGTAAGCAGGCAAACTAGTCTCGTTAAGTGTCAAATTAGTCGCATATGTGCTTCGTAGGCTATTGATGTTAAAAGTTGCACAATCGTGATACTTGGAGGACCAAAATTGCATAATTGTGATACTCGGGGGACCCAATTGGCTCAATTAAAACTTGGGGGACCAAAATTGCACAATGATGATACTTGAAGGATCCAATTGGCGCAATTAAAATCCAGGAGATCAAAATTGCATAATCATGATACCTGAGAGATCAAAAATACAATTAAGCCGAAGAATAAATACATCCTTATTTTTTATTTTCTTTGTTTTTTTTGCTACATTTCTTATGTTTTACTTTACACTTACTCGAGTACCGTGAGAGAGTTTTATCTTTTTTCTTATCGATAACCACGCTGCCCTGGCCAATGTATATTAATATTAATATTCTTTATATAGCCACGCTGCCCACGCCAATGTATATTATATTATTATTTTTTGTATGCATAGCCACGCTGCCCACGCTAGCTAGTGTAGATATTATTCAAGTCTCTCGCTTTTATTTATTCATTTGCTCGGTATTCTGTGCATCCGTGTTAAAAGCACAGATAGAGAGATCTAACGTTCTGTGAGTGTAGCACATCAGATAGAGACGACGGGTTGAGTTTGCCATCGATATTCGTAAAGTCGATCTAACATCTATTAAAATCTAAAACAAATTTTATGATAAAATTTTTTTAAAAAATTAATTCAATAATTTTTTTATATAAAATTAATTATTTTGTGCACAATAAGGAGTTGATCCCTGGACCTTCAATCTAATGGTAAGTTTTTATATCAAATGGGCTAATTTATATTTGTTGATATATTATACATATCAGAAAGCTAATATAAAAAAAATATAAAATGAACCTTTTTTTTAAAACAAAATATTTTATTTTAAGAAGTCTAAAACAAAAACTTCACTTATTTTATCCTTGGACCGAACCTCAATATTCATCAGTTTGCCCTTGCCAATTGTCCCGAGGCACAGACAACAGCTGACGACGATGCTATGATGTATATTTTATTCAGTTAACATTTGCCTTAATTAAAGGAATTAATTAAACTGCTACAATGAAATAGGGAAAACTGCTAGAATAAATATTTCACCAAATTGTTACCATCTAATTTAGAACCAAAACAATGCAGCAACAAATTTTTCACGGAAAAAAGAGAAGAGACTTATTAAACGTGAAATATACTCATCTACCCAGAAAAAAAAAGGTGAAATATACTCTTGAGATCTAGGCGGGGATACTTTAAATTGGATTGATCAAAGTATATGGAAGGGAATGAAATTATAAATATTTTACAATACTATTGTTATGTAAAAGTATATTGACTAGAATTAGTAAAGGAATATATTGGATTGAGATTTTAAAAGACTTTTTATGATTAAAAGTATTGTGATATTCAATGAAAACTTATAAGTAATTTAAATAAGTCTTGTGGTATTCAATCAAGATTATCAGGATTTTTTAAAGAGGGTGTCTAAATCTAGTGATATTCAATCTAGACTTTTTATAAATAACATAATGTCTTGTGGTATTCAAAAACTTCTTAAATTCGATGGATTGTTTTCTAAGTTGGATTTGGTAGGACTTTATGTGAATTTTTAGTAAAAAAAGGTCTCACTCTAACACATGAGATTTCTCAAGATTTCCTAATCCTTATTTCGTTCTATCTCACTCCTTTCTCCCCCTCTCTCTCCTCCCTCCCTCCATCTCTCTCCTTTCTCCCCGCTCTATCTCCCTCCCTTATTCCTCTCCCTCTCTTTCCTCTATTTCTCCCCCCACGATTGTCGTTCAATCCAACATAAATTACCAAACAACTTTAACTTCACTTTTAAAGCGTTTATTTTTAACTTTTACTTCAAAACAGCTCTTAAGTCTAAAAAAGTTTGGCTCAAAAGCTACCTAAGTATATAGTAGAATTGGTTTGCAAGTACACATTTAGCTATGACACATCAAATTTAGATACTCTTGATGGCAAACATATCAGTTACAGTACACAATAAAAGTATAGAATGCAGCATTCATGATATTATGAAAATAAAGTGATTTTTTTTTTGTTTTAAGTTCACAATTTCCTTTTCTATTTCATAAATATAATAACATGTGAGCAAAACACCTTTGAGAATATGTTGTCTTCTCCACTATAAAATTGGATTTGCTGTATGATGTTGTAAGTAGAGTTTGCGTTTAATTCTCCATAACAGAAATAGAATCTTATTTATAAATTCTAATTTTTTATTCTCCATCATGTATTTCTTTCAAATGTTATAAATCCATATAATCCTTCCAAGTCTTATAAATTCTTAAGATATAAATCCATTAAAATCTTGATTATAAAAGACTTTAAAAAAATTCTTCTAAGTCATACATTCCTACAGCCTTTTAAAATCCACAAGACTTTTTTATACTAAAATAATCTTTTAAAATCTCAATCCAATACAACCCTCTAAAGTTGATTACATCAAGCTTTTATATATGTTAATAAACTAACAACTAACTATCAACAACTTAACTACTAATTTCCAACTAACTATATCTCTAATTATAGCCTACCGCAAGCTGAAAGTATGCATTAACTGGTCCAACTTAGAATTAACAACACAATACAAATGAAAAAGAAAGAACAATGATCAATGAAAAATTACAAAGTTACAAGCCAAAATAATTACATTGTTTAATCAAGAAAAATATAACAATGATATATGTAACGAACGAAATTCAAAGGTATGAGAAGTCTTCAACCTTCTTTTGGGTTTCTTCGATCTTCTTCCAGCGCTTCCAAGACACTCGTTCCAAAAACAAATAAATATTATTAGAATGAACATTGGCAAAAGAAATGAATCTGTATATGAAATAGGCTGACTCGTTGGAATTAATATCAGTCAAAAGTCGCTCCAAATTGGATTTTATAGACTTCAAAATATCAATGTCAATTTAAGGCAAACGCTTAACCACTATTATGATCATTTATATAAGCTAACAAATTAGCAAATAACTTTGAACAATTTAACTATTAATCTCCTACTAACTATATCACTAATAGGAAAGTTATCCGAAGGTACAACGAGTTATAATTTTTTTATTCATATATTATTAACATTAATAGTGGATTTAAAAGTGTTAATCATGACAATAATAATTATTAAATTATATTGTCAAAAGACAGCATTTCTAATTTTCCATGATGTGACGTACGTAGAAGTGAAAAAAAGAATGAGAGCGCACCTTGCTGCCATTTTCATATCTCAAACTAAAACGCCGTCGTTGAAGACTAGAGAGAATGAGAAGTTCGCATTGACATCGCCGTAGTGGACCTCATCCAATCGCTAGTATAGCCACATTCGTACATGCATAACAGCAAACTAATAATTTTATGAAATAATAGGTTTTGGTTCCATCCTCCAAAGAATGGAATATCCTATTATTTTTCTCCAACCCTGTTCCTTCCATCAAACATAGCCTGACTCCTGCACGGGGACTAACCCCAAAAAAAAAAAAAAAAAAAAAAATTAGGAGACAAATTAAGGAAAGTTAGAACGGTGAATCATGAATGGAGCTATAATATTGGTATTCGTGGAAAGTGGACTATGAATAGTTTAGTGACTCATGAAATTTAGGTGGGAGTGGATGAAATGATACTACTGTCTTGGCCACATTCAGACACCATCATATGTCAGAGCAGTGCTGGTGCCTGGTGAGTGGTGGTGTGGGTGGTGGCTTAACGCAAGCACCTGCTTAATGCTTATTATATAGAAGCGAAGCAAAATTGGTCTCTTCTCTGGGTAGACGAAAAAGGGAGTGCGGGTGCTCATTTTCTTTCGTTCAAATCGTCAACCAGTGAATAAAGACGGCCTTGGCCTATATAAGTAATACCGCTGGCCCAATAATTTCATCACATGTTTTTTTCCCACATTTATGCAGTCCAAAATGACACAAAAACGTTCATCCATGCCTGCAGGGCATGTTTGGTCAAACAAATTGATTAATCACTTAATTCAATAAAATTATTATCACATGAGAGTTTGGATGCATTTGGTTAAACAACTTTATTGAATGCTTATTTAATAAATTATTTAAATAAGTTAAAAAGAGCTTATTTTCATAAAATTATCTTGTAAGCTTACTGAAATAAATTTAAAAAAAATTAATAAATTATTTTTATAAGCTATTTTTCATAAGCCCAAGTAAGCTTTATATATACTCTTCCAAACACCCCTTTTATGACAATCATATAAGCTCTTTTGAGTTTATTTCAATTTAGGTGGGAGTCGATCAAATAATACTGTCTTGACCACATCAGGCACCATACACACTTATGGCAATCCTATACACACTTATTACACACACACCTACTTAAGGGAGCAAAACTCTCCAAACATCTATTTTTTCATTCACAAGATTCGAATCTGATAGCTTGCTTAAGAGGAACCAAGCTTCATACCACTTGAACCATTAGGTATTGATATTTAAATTCTAAAGTTTGCATTAATGAAATTTCACATGGAAAAAAGTTTGCGTCAATCGGATTTGGTCTGGTCATTGGAACACCCTAGTGGAATAGGGATAGTGCAAATAAGAAAGAAATTTAATTGTTATGTAATAGTCGACGTAAATATTTTTTACAAACTTTCAACCCATAAAAAATTGTCACATAACCTATGAAAAACACAAATCAGGTAATACCTTATCATTAAGATCTCCGGCGAAATCACCATCATAAACCTCCCCACAAACTTGAAGTCCTTAGAAGGAGAATAAAGCAGTCCAAAACCAATTATACCTTTAAGTACAATTCGTCTCTCAAAAATGCATGGTATCTCAAATTCCCTACTGACGAAGCTTACCGGAAATTCGTGACCAAATTCCAGGAATGCTTTGTTCAAGAACATGCAATCTCAAAGCCACCTATGAGAACAAGGTCAAGGTTTATTATGGCAAGGATTTTATAGGGTGGTGAAGCCCATAGTCATCCATGATTCTGGAAGTGGCTTGTGGGGGTAGAGGTTAAGGGTTAGGATGGTTCTAGTTAATAAAAAAAGGAAATTCGGAAACCGACTATTCCACATGGTGCATCAGTGCTACATTTCTTATTTGGCGCATCGAAAAAGCACTCCAACTTAATCATATTCAAACTCAAACTAAAATAGATAATATTATCTTGTTGTTATGTCTATATGAATTACGGTGGCAAACGGATGGATCGGATGAATTTTGATTCGGATTATAATGGATGGATCAAAAACAATCCATTTCGATCCATTAAAAATGTATTAAAAAAATCCAATACATCCATGACTCATTTAATAAAAAATCATCCAACTCATCCATTAACCATTTTTATATGGATGGATATCCGACCCATCCATTTTTATTTTAATATTTTTCACATACAGCCTACAAACTGGGTCGTCGGTCGGCTGGCGTACTGGTAGTTAGTCGATGATCGATAGTGCCGATCCGAGTTTATGAGGAAAAAATTGTTAGAAAGACTTTTGAAACATTAGTGGTTAAATTCAATGCCTGAACAACTGGGGTGTATGCAGGACTGCAAGCTAATGCCAATTTTCTATGTCATTACACGTTGAGAATCTGAGGTGTAACATGAAGAAAAGCAGTTAATCAAGAATCACCGGCAACAAACACTATCACTCCTCTTATTTGTCCCTTAATAATTAATCATCATCACGAAAATTTGTTTTGATATTTAACTCTACCTTTTACAATATTCCATAAAGTTTGGCTACCACTTCCAAAAGTCCAAAATGCTTGGAATATAAGGTCGAAGGGGGTCCCTCTCTTCTCACTTGATTTTTTTTGTTTGTGAAAAATATTTTGGAATGGATAAAGAAAATTCATTATGTTTTTTTTCCTGGTCCAACGGATTTACAAAAAGCAATGGATGAGTCATAAACCATTCATTAAAAAAAAATTCCAACCCACTTACTTTTTTTTATAAATGGATGGATTTGATGGATTTTTTCATAGATGAACTAGATGAATAATAGGTCCACGGATTATTTTGCCATTCCTATTATGTATTGATTCCAAGCTTATCTCAGCTCCTATTCTATAGTTAGAGGATGTCTTTTATGGTGCACCCCGACAAATGGGGCACCAATGGACCTCAAATTTCTTGTCCTTGGATAATGAGAAAATGAGATGAACGATGGAGATTGACAACTTGCATTATTACTTGTAAATAGGAAAATTGGTGAAGTTTATTGTTTTAAATTGCTCCTGAATCTCCTAGTAGCTTGCGACGACGATATATAACAAAGGCATGATGTGGTGATAAGGCAATGCTTCAACGGTGGTTTATGGTGAGGCTTGGAATTCCACCAGGGACGGACGATTGACCGGACTGGATTGATACTTGTCTAGGGCTGGGCTTGATTAGGCAAATGGGGCGATTGATGGGTGGCACTTCAACAAGTGAAAGGCTTGTGTGTATTTGAATAGGAGCAAGATGGGTGTATCTATGCTTAATTCATGATGGTGCAATTGGCGAAGTTAATTCACAATGCCTCTACACTCCAACCTTTCCTAAAATATATTTTGCCCTCTTGAGGCTTTTAAATTTCATCAACAAGATCCCAGTAATGTTGTGTTAACTAATATTTTGATTTTGTAATTCAATGAAAATTTTCAAGATCCATGATCAAAATTAGCTCAAGATCCACAATCATAATTAGGTCCAATGTCTATTCATTTAATTAAACAAACAACTACAATGGTTTCAAATCCGCAAAACTAAGAAACATGAAAAGGAAAAAAAAAAAAGAAGATTTAAAAAATAAGAGCATTAGCGTCCTTAAACTAGAGGTTGAAAAGGCTTTTTTATAAGCAAAATCACTAAAACCAATGTACATCACAATCATTCCATATGTCTTACAATGATCAACCAATTAACAACACTGCTTAATTTATACATTCTATAGGACTAACACCAATCAGAAAACACATCACGAGACTCAAATTTAGCACAAAACCATTTCCATGATCTTACTTTAATAATGTCTAACAAACTATAATAGTCCACTTGCTCATTTCGGAAAACAACCCCATTTCTGGCTAACCAAAAAGACCACCCTACTGTATTTCAAACCAGTCAGCTAGTTTGTTTAATTTTTGTCCTTTGAATAATCCTCTAAGCTGGATATAATCCACTTAAAGGACTAGGACCAGCCACTTTGAAACCTTGATCCTAAATATCTATTTGTTAATTTAATTGTGAGCTAATCGACCATTCAACGAAGACGACAACAATGACAATGGCGGAGCTTTGATATATACCATGGTGGCGAGAAACATGATCGTGGCATTTATTGGAAAAAACTCAATTCCCGCATTGATTAGAGATAAAGCCTCATAAGAGCTTATAAAGTTTGAACAATCATCATCTCTTGAGCTAGCTTATGGAGTTGAGTTAGGCCCAAAATCTAATATGGTATCAGAGCCTATCCTAGATCTATTAAAGGGTCGCCTACCATATTATCTACGCACCAAGCCTAATAGTGCTGAGCATGAAGGTGTATTGGAAAAAACTCAAGTCTTACATTGACTAGAGATAGAGCCTCATAAAAGCTTATAAAGCTTGAGCAATTCTCACCTCTTGAATTAGCTTTTGGGGTTGAGTTAGACCTAAAATCTAATAATATTACTGTGGTGGCTCCAGGATACTGTTGATGGTGTTAGGAGTGGAGTATAAGGAAGGCAAAAGTATGCTAAGAGATAAAATGTAATTTCTATTTCTATGGATTAAAACAGAAATATTTCTAAACAGTATTAATAAAACTTGCTAGTGCAAGTGAAAATATAAGGTTCATCGATGCATCCCATTTGTCGGGCTGCACCATAAACGACTTCCAGGTAGAGTATCAGGTAAATCAAACTCAATAAATAACACTTCATATTCATATTAATTTTCTCTGTATCTTTAACACTTTCACAAAATCGAACCGGTGTTTTAATATAGAACTATGTTGACTTGTGATACCTTGAACTAGGAAGTTGGAAACAAAATTTAGTTTGAATTGCAAAATAATAATTCAATATGAGATATATGTATTACAACATAATCTTTCACATTTTAAAATTTGGACTTCAAAGATACCTGGAAAGAGTTGTGGTGACTATTTTTGTTATAAGTCTCTCATAAATACAAGAAAGGTTACAAAATAACAAAGAGAGAGAGAGAGGAGATATTTGGGATGTGCATATGTATATACTTGTTACTTGTATAACTAGGTAGTATACAAATGACTTTTACAAGAGCTGACGATGGTCCAAATTAAATTCTTTATCACGCTTCATGAGGATGAAGGCGAATGGGGAGATCAGGCACGGGCATAGAATCAACGACAATCTTCTCATTTGGAATCAAATTTTTCCACTTGAACCTTTTCACTAAATTGTGCATGAAAACCAATATTTTCAATCGCGCATACTCTTTTCTGAGGCACATCCTTAATCCTCCACTAAATGGCACAAAAGTGTAATTAGGAACTGTCCCGTTTCCTTCAAATTTGTTTGGGTCAAATTTGTTTGGCTCTGTTTATTATTTTGGATTCTTACAGGTTGAATTTGCACTCTAATTCAACTACATAGATAGAGAAAGAATAATGTTTTAATTAAACCAGTCAATCTAAACGGTTAACCGGTCTTATATCATATTCAACTATTTTCCGATCCCACCACAATTCAAATACAATTTAAAAATAAATTTAATTAATAGAACAGTGACACAAAGGTCTCGCTAATTCAATCTCTAGTTTGGTTTTTAAAATATTACCTTAAAATAGCACAACTCATGTATTACCATATATTTTGTTTTCTTTAACCGGGTATCCCCGATGACATGGCTATGAGACTATCACTCAGGTCGGGGGGTGATGGTCAGGCAAAACCCTCCTTAAAGTTGCAATTCCAGTAATCGAACCCCTGACTTTATAGGTAAAGTTTATCTGGGGATGCAGTCCACTTTCAATGCGACCAACAACTCTTGAGTGTTTTACCAATATCTAATTAATAACATATTCATATAACATACACCTCTTTAAATAAAATTTAAAAAAAAAAAAAGAAACAAAAAAATTTATGTTCTAATTTGTTAATTTGACAAAATTTAAATAATTGACATAGTAGCCTCACAATGATATATTGTTTTAAATTTGTTAATATGCATAATTACAATAATTGACATGGTAGTGTGACAACGGTTCATTTTCATATTGTCGGCCAACCTAAACCATACTACACTTTATTTACCTGTTATATTGAAGAAACCTTGTATGATCTTTCTTTTACTATTTTTCTTCCATGTAGGGGTGGGGGAGGAGAGTCCTCCCATTTCCGTAACCTATATATGTTCCCCTGTCCCCGTCGTGTGGAGTTTTTTATAATACTCGATAATTTAAATAATTTTAATTATAAGATTTAAATGATTTGATGACTGGTAAGTTTAATTTTTTTTTTTTTTTATATAAAGGTTACATGATATTTGTTTTATAAAATATGTTTTTAACGTATTTTAATAATTATATGATTATGCCAATAAATAATACTTTACGTGGTAATTAATTTATTTTATGATGTCTATTAATTAATTTATGATATTAAAACATCAATAGGGTAATGCATAACTTGATATACTATTAGCATAGTAATTAAAATTTAACTAGCAGGTTAATGTTTATTTTTGGGTCTTGCCCATAATGCTCTTTTAGTGGAGGGCACTTTTGTCCAATGCCTTTCTTTTTTCTTTTTTTTTTAAAAAAAAGGGGGAGCTCACCCCTTCCCCTCTCTTTTACTTGCCAAATGTAATAAGGAGAGCTTAGGGTTTAGAGAAGAGAGCTTGAGAGAAGAAGTAGGAGAGGAGAAGCTTGGAGCTTCGGTTCTTTTTCTTCTCTTCCCCAATTTTCATTTTTTGCCTCTTTAAGCCTATGAATCTTTAATTTAAGGTGAGAGATATAATTTGTGTGTGTGGGTTTTGATTTGGAAAAATGATAACTGTGATTGGTGTTATTTTTTTATATGATAATGCTTCTTTTTTTTTTGGGGGGGGGGGGTATGGATCGAATGGCAAGGGGTATTTGTGTTTTGCTGGGCAATGTTCTGGGTGGCGCTCCATATATATATATATATATATATATATATATATATATATATATATATATATATATAAATACGTGATACATTTTTTTGGGGGGATTGTATTGATTTTTATTTATTTATTGAAGCTTGAGTGGATGGGGATATATTTAAACTGGGAGTGTTGCTTCTCTTTGTTTTTTTTGTTTTTTCTCTTGGTGTTGGGGTGTAATGTAACTGGGGAAGATTTTTCCCATGGTTGGCGTGAACAGCAGCAAGAAATGCTTCTAGTTTTTTTCTTCTTGACAAAGGGTGTTTGTTGGCAATATATAGAGGAAGAATTTCTCAATTATTTGCGTGAACAAAGGCAGCTCATTTTTTTTTTTTTACCCCCTGTGAGTTATGCCAAAAACAAATGTTTGTATTATGGTTGTGATAAATTGTTAGATCTTGTACATACTTGGATACAATACCTATAAGACTTGAAATCAAATCTATAAAATATAATGGTTAATAAAATGTAGGTACGGAGCATGAAGATATGGTTCTAAAATAAGTTATAATAATGAATATTAAGATAATAATGGTGGTTTATTAGTTAAGTTAATACAATTTAGAATGGAAAGTAAAGTATGAGTGTTTATTGGAATGAACAGTGATTGTGTTGAATTATGGAAGTAGTTGGTGTACATGTAATGGAATAATTGGATAGTATTATGAAAATTTTAAATAAGGTACAAAGTATGATAATATAGCTATACTTTGACTTGAGATAATGAAAGGTTGAGTAGTACAGAATTTAAATGAGGTTTATGGTACTTTGTTCAGGATGAGTAATCTTATTGATTCCTTTATTGAATATATGAAAAATAAATTGATATGCCTACCTGCAAAAGATGAATTATGCCATGAAGATAAGTATAGCTCTTGTTCACATATACATGTATGAGTTTGAAATAAAATTATAGAGAATGTATGAAAATGTTGAAAAATGAATTTAATCACATTTGAATCCCGACTACGTGGAGTTTTGAAAGTGAGTTATGGTAGATATATATAATTTTACATGCATACGAGATAGTGCAAGTGCTATTTTATTTAAATTCGATGACTAAGTGCTCTTGAAATAAACTAGGGAAATATGTCTTTGATTACAAATAGTATTAATACTATTGAAGAGTGTGGAGGTCGGTCTTTAGACTATATGTTTAGTGATCTGTTTCTATGATATTGGAATTTATTTTGGATATTTCTATGCTCGGGCTTAGAATGAATTGATAACGTTATTGATGAGTGCTAAGTATGAATCAAGTCGATTATAAAGTGTTGAGATTGATAAAGTATATTTATGTGATGATGATTGATGTATCTTGGTTGAAGATATGATTAAGAGTTATGATATAGATTTGTAAATATATATTTATATATGAATGCGTGTATGTTTAATGATGTTATGGTACTTAGTGGAATGGATTGCTATGGTGTTAGCTTGTGAATCTTTGGGTATCCGACCGGAGGGGGCGATATCTCCGACATATAAGCTAAAACAGTCGAGGTTGGGGACCTTAGTGAACAACCTCGGAGTTGAGGAGGGATGTTGATGGCCGAAGGGGACAGTATCTCCGGGTGATGAAATTAAAACCGTCGAGACGGAGGACCTTAGTGAGTAACCCCAATTGGAACCCCAAAGACTCAATATGAGTATATAATGTGTATCCCCTTATAAGTGGGACATAATCCAAGAGAATAGAGATGTGTGCAAGTCATTCCACAAGTACCCAGTTTGAGGACAAGCGATCTATAGTTGCATATGTGTGATTATGGCCATGTTATATATTGATGTCGGTATGGGTATTTAGGTATGCATGAATATATGTGTCATTTTAGTTTGCATTTGTTTACGTATGACTGCGTGTGTTTGGGGGAAACTCCCTCACTGAGTCGGTGGACTCACCCCACGTTTAACATTTCACCTGCAGGTATCTGCGAAGCCGCCGAAAGCCTTGGATGTCATGTGGATAGTTTGATGGGTTGTACCCATAGTTTACGTTGTTTTTAGTTATAGCAGGACTTTGTAATTTATGTGACGTTAGTTAGTCTGATGTATTATATTCATTATGGTGTTATTATTAATGAATGTAATAATTTATTTTTGGAGATGAGACGAATTTATTTACGGTTGTGAGGCTGCGAAAGGAAAAGAAAAGGCTTTTCCTTTCGGCTGGTCATGGCTACGAGATTCGAGTCATGACATTTTCTTTCCTATTTGTGCTTTTCACCTTTCTGCAGGACCCCCAAAAAACATAAAAATTAGTATGTTGTTTGTGTGTGTCTATATAAGGGTATATATATTTATAATGATATATAGGTAATATTAAGGGGGTCGGAGAACCCACGGGGCGGGAAGTATGATCCTTGCCCTCGTTCCGGATTCATCTACGGGGAGAATTTCTTTCTTGTCCCCACATCGTAGGAAACAAATCTCCGGCCACGGATAGGAGTGGCAAAACGGGTCAACCCGTCCCGCCGTCAACTCGTCTAAAATGGGGCGAGACGTGTTGAATGGTGAAAATGAGTGGAAAATCACATTGCGTCCCGTTTAATAGCAGGTTGATGGGTTGGTCTGTCAAAAATTAACAAAAAACCGAATGAATATTAAATGGATAAATTCCCTAAAAAATATTTAAAAAATATACCAAAATGTAAATAAACAAAAATCACTTAAATAATATTTTTTATTTCTCATCTATAACCAAAAGTTGGGAATAAACCATAACCATACAAACACAAAAATTTAACAATTTTCCAATAATTGAACAATAAAAAAGAAAATAAGAAGCATAGATCCGAGGGGATGCGAATTGTAAAGGAGCTTTGCAATTGTGTATTTTCACATCAGAAACAGATAAGACTGGCGCGTGATTTTATATTTCCAATTTGACAAAAACTATATAATAAGATAAATATAAGATTGCATCAGCATATGTTTGACAGGTCCATTCTAGATAATGTTCTTGTGGCAATTGAGCTTATTCATCACATTAAGTGCAGAAAAAGAGGACAGGTGGGGGAAGCAGCTCTTAAAATCGATATTAGCAAAGCCTATGATCGAGTGGAATGGAACTACTTGAAACAAATTATGATCAAATGGGCTTTCACCAGAGATGGGTAGATTGGATGTCTATGTGCTTGGAGACCATCCAGTATTCAGTTATGGTTAACGGGCAGAAAGCAGGACTAGTGAATATGGGAAGAGGCCTGCGATAGGGTGACCCATTGTCACCTTATCTCTTCATTCTTTGTGCTGAGGGAGTTTCCTCTCTTCTTAAAAGAGCAGAGGGTACTGGTGACATTCATGGCATTAAAGTGTGTAGGGGAGCTCCTATCCTTACTCACCTCTTATTTGCCGATGATTGTTTTCTCTTCTTTCGGGCAAATAAGAAGGAAAGTAAAGCAATGAAGGATATTCTGGCTCTTTATGAACAAGCATCAGGCCAAACCATTAACATGCAGAAGTTAGAAATTTACTTTAGTCAAAACACTTCACCTGATATTCGTGATATGGTGACTTCCACTTTAGGAGTGATAGAATGTTTGGAAACCGGTAAATATTTGGGCTTACCCAAAAAGAAAGCACTTTTCGACTACTTGAAGGATAGAATTTGGGCGAAAATTCAAAATTGGTCAGGTAAGCATCTATCCAAGGTTGGGAGGGAAATTCTGGTGAAATCTATGACTCAAGCTATCCCCATCTACTGCATGAGCACTTTTCTTCTCCCTACTTATTTAGGAGAGGAAATTCAAAGGATTATCAACTTTTTTTTGGTGGGGATCTAATAGAGGTGCAAGCAGAGGTATTAATTGGCTAAGCTGGGATCGTTTAACAGTGAGAAAAGAAAATGGAGGTACGGGTTTCCGACACTTTTATGGCTTCAATTTAGCAATGCCAGGGAAGCAAGGTTAGAAGTTAACAATTGACTAAGATGCTATTGTTTCTCATGTCTTCAAAGCTAGATACTATCCGGAGGATGATTTTTTGGGGGCTTGGTTGGGCCACAACCCAAGTTATGTTTGGCGTAGCATCCATGCTTCACAGGTAGTGGTTAGAGGGGGTCAAAGGTGGCAGTTGGGAGATGGAAGGAACATCAATGTGTGGCGTGATCCATGGTTAAGAAGAAAAAAAACTCATATATTCAGAGTAACCTTTTGCAAGGCACTGAACACTTGAGGGTTTGTGACTTAATTAATTCTGAGGATAGAGAATGGAACCGTGGACTCATAGAAGCTGTTTTCCAGCAACAAGATGTGGAGGAAATTTTGAGTATTCCTCTCCTGCACACTGGCAGAGCTGATAAACTCATTTGGAACCTTAGCAATAATGGGATATACACGGTCAAGTCAGCTTATCATTATGCAATGGAGACCCTCATTGACAATGATCTCCTAAAAAGTCCGAAAGATTGGATGAGTATTTGGCGCATGAAAATTCCACAGAAGGCCAAGCTTTTACTTTGGAGGTTAGCTCGAGGTTGCATGCCCACGAGACAGCGACTTCAAACAAAAGGTGTTCCATGAACTTCTCTCTGCCCTTTCTGCGAAGTAGACATAGAGAATGAGTGGCATACTTTTGTTGGTTGTCCCAGTTAGTGTCAGGAAAGCGGCAGGTATGTGGAGACTGGTCCAAGATAAGGTTGAAATAGCTGAAGGCATTAAAGAACTCATCTATACGCTATTCCAAACTCTCACAGCAACCCAGAAAAAGCATATGGCAACGATTTTTTGGTGCCTTTGGTGTAGAAGAAATGATAAAATCTGGGAAGGGATTGATAGAAGAGTGCAAGTGTCTCTGAATTTTGCTCGCGATTTGTTTCATCAGTGGAAGAAGGTTAGAGAAAAGCCGACTGGGGAACCAACACACAATCAGCAAACCACACATCCTTTTTGGACAAAACCGAGCGGGGGTGATCTTAAGTGCAATGTGGATGCGGCCATTTTTAATGCTCAAAATTGTTTTGGCATAGGGATGTGTCTTAGGAGTGATGCAGGAGATTTTCAAAGGCGTCAAACAATTTGGCACCATGGAGTCCCACCAACACTAGAGGCAGAGGCTTTGGGCTTATTAGAAGCTATCAAGTGGCTAGGGGAGATGGGAGTCCAAAATGCTACCATAGAGCTGGATTGTAAGCCAATGGTAGATGGTATCATTGGGGATAATTCTTATCAAACTGAATTTGGGGCCATTTTAAATAACTGCAAAGCTAGTTTTAGTATTTTTCAAAACTGTGGGGTTAGTTTCATTGGGCGGTAAACTAATCAAGTTGCTCATACGTTAGCAAGAGTGTCTCGATTTTATTCTAGTCGCCATGTTTTTTATTTTATTCCAACCTGTATTACCTCTTTTACCTTGAATGAAATGAAATAATTTGATTTTTGTCAACAACAAAAAATCAGCATCTGTTTGAGTAACTAGAGATAAGACTAGTGCGTGCATGAATTATATTTTTAATCCCCATCATTCAATCCCCTTATGCTCCATTATTAATATTTTAAACACTCTCTCTCCTTCAACATATTAGATGGGGAGTTGAGATTCAACATAAGAAAAAATAATATGAGAGGATCATTCCCCCAAATGGGTCAGTCTCGCGGTAATCTCCAAACACAAGCAGAAATTGTCATTCCTATTTTCAAGTTGGCAATCACTACAAGTTTTTTACTAAAAAAGAAGAAAATTTATCCCTAACAAATGCAAAATAATCAATATAATTGGGTTAAGGGATGCGCATGAATTTGCTATACTTTTCTTTGTATAACTAGAGCCCATCCTTTGATCTACTTATTGTTTAGGTGTGAAAATGTAGAACTCAGCCCAACAAGAATGGGTAGAACCGTAACGAAACTGATAGTGGATAACGGGCCCTAATCACACAATTCTCCCTAGCATGTAACTTTTTTTATTAAAAAAAATCCTACTTGCTTATTCAAATTAATATTTCGATATTAACATTAAAAAATATGCTTACAGAAAAATATTATGCTATCCAAAGTATTGTAAGATTTTCCTCATCCAAGCATTTTGAGCCAACCCTCGTTAATTATAATGACTAAATATGATGCTAAAGATCACATAATAGAATGCCAAATTCGCGCATCAAGGTGCAAAACTAGTTGTCTACGTATATTAGAAAGCAGTGTGTGCATATTTTTTTTTGGTGCGAAGTGTGCAGATAATTGATGTTAACTTACATGATATAATAATATTTTTCGCTTTTAGTAAACCTTTCTCTCTGGAAAATGAGCGCAATATGATAGTAATAACTTTTAAGTTGGATCAAACATCAAACATAATCACGGTAATTAATACAAAAAACATAAGTATGAGCACAAGCATGAGCTCATTGTCTTCTTAGGCTGCTTCAAGTTTCTGTAAGTATGAGCACAAGCACCAATCGGCCACTTCTTGTGTGGGAACAGGGGTGTGTTTTTTCTTAAAGGTGGTTTAGCTTTGGTTTTCTTTCTTAGTAATTAGCATTTGTATTTTCTTGATTGGTCTTAAGCATTAGCTTGGGGAAATGTTACCTCTCCTAAGTTCTTTCTCTTTTCTTTTCTTTTTGTTCTTATATATGGGTTAGAATATTCATTATACTCTTAATCAATATACTTCTTTGCTTAAAAAAATACAAAAAACATAAGTAAATATGACCCGAAAAATAGTTACTAATTAATGATTAATACTAATGTAGCTCAACACAAGCAGTACGTTTACTCGGAGGGATGGAAATCTTATGTTTCAATTTCTTGTCACTTTCTCTGCCCCCCACCAATAACAATTTGAGACTTAAAGAAAATAAAATCATAACTCATTAATATTTATACTCATTCCTAATATTTGATTGATGGAGGACACCAAGACATCATTTTTTGGGACAACAGATTTCTATCCGACTCAGAGTGGGATGAATGCTAAGAATGCCGTGCTTTGACTCTATATATTATATCAAATTGTATGTATATACAAGAATAATATATTATGTGTTGGTTTACTACGGTATGATCCATTTGACTAGCAAGGAACAATTGTATTTTTTTCTCAAGAAATGGCCGATCTTCTTAACATTTTTGATCTAATTAAAATTAGAGCTTGGCACCGGATAAAAGTTAAGATAGGTTGATTCTTCTCTTTTTCTGATTGGTATTTGTTCCTTTTAGAATGTTTGAAATTAGCAGTTAAATTGTAATAGACGGTTTCTGGTGGTTGTATCCTTATTTTGTAGAGACTAGCCGCTAGGGATGCTTCGGTTTATCCCTTTTTAGTTATCTGTGTGTTAGTAGCGGGTGGTGGTTTAACTGTTATTACACTAATATTTTTGCTCTCAATTTGTTCTGAGGTAGGTGCTTTCTTCAGGTTCAGTAAGCTACAGGTTTTCCAGGTGAGGAGGGACATCGGTCCTACGCTTGCTTACGGTCCCAAATGAATCAGGTCTTAAGCTTCAATTGTCTCATTCCTTGGCTTCCTTGATGGCATCAAGTACTACGCAACTCTTTGAGCTGTACTTGCTTTGAGAGTTGATTTTTTTTATCCTCAGACTTACATGGTTTTTTATTATTCTTTATTTTGGCTGCATAAAGAAGTATGATGCTGGGTTTGGGGATTTCTATCCCCTTCACGTTTTGCTTGGGGACTGCATATATGAGCCTTTTTCTGTTTTGAGGTGTTGACAAGCTTTTGGATGTTTAGGGAGGGTCTCCATTATAGTTTTGGTTTTGATTAATGTAATTATCATATTGTATAGATAGGATCAATATGTTACTTATGGATGATCTTCTTTTTTTCTTTTTTTCTTTTTTTATATAGGCATTCGAGTAACCCTAAAGAACTTGTTTTTATATATACTTTTGTTTATAAAAAAAATGTGTGAAACACTAAATGGGTTAACTAGTTAAAGATTTGGGGGTTAAATCTTAATTAAAAAGTATATAATAAAGGGTTTTGCTATTGATGTCCTTAGAATATTGGTTAATTAAGGAATGAGTAGGAAATTTATTGGAAAACAATTTTTTTAACTGCTAGGCAGCTTCATTTCGGTAATATGTAGACGGAATTATTTTGGGGAAAAGATTCTCTCCATTTTTTATTTTTTCATTTCTGTCCATTTTCAAAATTTAAAAAAAAATGTGTATTATATGTCCTTCATGAATTTATTATTTCCAAATTTTTAGAAATGAACATATTTATTTTTCATGAAAAATGGAGAGGATCCCCACCCATTATTTTGTTCTTATTAAGTGAGTGGATAAATTGAATTGTTTCTTCTCTTAAGTTACAATCGAAAGCTGTCATTTACGTAACTAATTAACTATCACATTCATAGCCTGACAGCCTAGATTTAACACACATGTTTTCTATTATTCCCACCTGCATTTAGCGGGTAGCACTTAATAGCTAGCTAGCCACAACAATTAATTAATTTTCTTATTTTTTTTTCTTTCTTTCTTATATATTTCTACTTCTGTACTTTTGTTTAAAACGCGTTAAAAAGAATGCCATTATATTATTTGAGTCTGCGTCATGAAGAAATATAAGGCCAAGAGAAATAAGAGAAATTAAAGAACCGAAAGAGAGGAACACAATAGATATAAATTATTCATCAAATAATCATTAGAATATAATTAGAGCTTAAATAAACAAGGGTAAGCCAAGACTGTGCCTCTATGGCTGGAAGGACGTGTGTTGGAAAGAGATCAGTTTACAATAAACAATAGTCTTCATTTAATTGATTGATTACTTAGATAGCTCTAGCTCTTCTTTAGAAAAGATTCCACTTAACATTCACGGATTTCAGTCCCATGCCACAAACAAAACGTGCGGACACAGTAATATTCTGCTTAATGAAATGGATTCAGAAGCAAAGCCAACCCGGATCGTACAACGGTTTAATTGTTTCAAAGCCAGTAGGAAGCAAGCTCCTTTCAATTTCTAGTTTTTTACACGCCACTTTCTACGTACCCCTGTCTGCATGCAGTACAAAATTGAGTAATATACATATTGTTTATTGCCGGCTTTTTAATTATGCTATGGTACAGTACAGATCATGTCTGCACTTAATCCAATATTGAATACTTGTGCAAGCTGTAAAAAGATAACAGATTACAGAGCTACCTCATCTTTCTAGCTATTCTTTCTGTACACATAGCCAATTATGCCAATGCATATGTAGTTCAGGTCTCTCACTTTTATTTAAGTATTTGTTTAGTGTCCTGTGCGCGCGTCTGTCTTAAAATTAGCATGGTACTCCATTGTGTCTCAATCATAAATAAAACTTAAATAAAATGCATATATTAAGGAAGTTGATTAATCTTAATTAATGTTACTAAAATATTAAGTGTATTACCTAAAGTAACTTTTATAGAAAACTTTAATTTTTATTAAATATATCTCACATTGAGTTATTGAAAAACAAAATTGATATTAAATAAAGGGTATTTTAGGAATAATGTCATTAAATAGAATGAAAGTAGTTGAAATTACTTATATATTTGACCATAAATTTTGAAACTTTTTTACTTATAATAATAACCCGAGGGAATATTTGATAATGCATGGGACATT
Source organism: Ammopiptanthus mongolicus (assembly GCA_039655645.1). Lineage (NCBI taxonomy): Eukaryota > Viridiplantae > Streptophyta > Magnoliopsida > Fabales > Fabaceae > Ammopiptanthus > Ammopiptanthus mongolicus. The sequence goes on from CM077343.1 coordinate 6,240,734, forward strand.
TGAACTTTCATGTGAGTTGGTGGAATATATACTATCATATATAATATGTTACATATGAGCCAAGGCCCAAATTGGTCTTTAGAAAATTTTGGGATCCACTTTTAGTTCTTAAAATAAATATATTAATCATTTAGTATCTCAAATTTGCAAACGCGGGACATATTAGTCCCTGAATTTAGCTCTGACATCCATTTATTTGTTTACGTGTCCCATTAAATATTTTACTTGGTCCGTTAGTGATCTTGACGAATTTCCGTCGTGAAAAATTAATAAAAAGTGAAAAAAGTGCTTAATTTTAAGGTATTTAGGTTTTAAAAATGTATATATTTTTCACTTTTTATTTGTTTTTCATAAAGAAAAATCATTTTCCAAGCAAGTAGGATGGTTAATGGAATATGTAGGCAAGTAAACAGATGATGAAATTGGGCTGAGGGACTAAATTGCCTCGAGTTTATAAATTTGGAAGGGATTAAATGGTTAATTTATTTTTTTAGGGACTCAAGTGGGTCTTCCTAATTTTTCAGGGACCAATTTGGATCCTCTCTCTATATATCTATCTATATCTCTCTCTCTCTCTCTCATATATATATATATATATCGATAATAAAAGATGTTAATTGAATATCAACGAATAACCAGATTATATACTTAAAGGAATATATATATTGGAAAGGACTCCTTAAGTAATTAAGTGGTTACAATCAAATTCGTACAAAATTTAGAATATTCAAATTAATTGAATATTTTATCAATCATATTACTAATTAATAAATAATTAATATAATCCTTCAAAAATAAAGATAATTAATTAATATAATTTATTATAACTGATTCAATGTGCCTAATTAACTACTCTGAATTTATCAATCATAAATCATATTTTGGAGATCATTAATTGCTTCTATGCTAAAAATATGCAACAAGCTAGTATGACGGCTACCAACGCAGGCGGAGCTAGCATCTTTGAAATAAGATGGGCATATAAAAAGAACATGTAATATTTGGTAATTTGAATCCTCTTGACGTGCAGCGGATTTTTTTGTTGATCGGGTAACCCGTAACCCCCCATTACATGCTGTGTGTGTTAACAGGATTTCATTGCACCATTGGAGAGGTTTCGGACCTAATATTTGGAGAGGCTAAATTGAAGTTATCTTCGTTTAAAAAAAAAAAAAAATATAAGCTTTAGATTAAAAAAATGAGGAGTCCTAAGCCCCTCACTTATAAGGAGGCTCCGCCTACCGTCGTAGTGAAATGAAACGCTCAATTATTAGTGATACAATATCCCGAAAAAGAAAAGGAGAAAATATGGAGAAGAAAGAAATTAAAAAGATAAGAATTTATTGTCCCATTTTTGTGTATTATATATTATTCTAATCAATAATATCTTGTTATATATTCTATTTTTTAAAACTGCAAAAAATTTCAGCTTATATATCAAGATATTATTGATGTGGAAAGAATATAATACATCAAAATAGGATAACATATCTTCATTCAAATTAAAGTGCATATATATGGCCTTTTTCTGCCTTCACGCCTTGCATGTTTTTTTTTTTTCTGTTTCCAAATTTACAAACATTTTCTGTCTATATCACCAATCATCAACGTGCTCTCACATGTCAATTTTTAATGGAGGACCAATTTGCATATATATATATATATATATATATATATAAATTATGGTCATTATGGGATATATAAGCAGTGATTTCAAATTGAGAGATTAAGTGTTTCGAACAAAACATTAATCCACATTTGATTTGAGTTTAGATTCAAATTTGAATTCAAGAATTGAATGAGGAGTCGTATGAGATAAAAATCTCATATACGATTTTATAAAATGACACTAAGGATGATTTATCTCTCAACTTTTTCATTATCACCTTCAAAAAACCAAACTCTGACATATGTACAGTTGCCGGAACTAAGATACGCCGAGGGTCCAATATTGAAATTATATATGCGCCGGGAAATACGTGCAACTTGTTGCTAATTGTTTGGTAACCTTTACTTTAATTTGCCCTTGCCCATTGTCCTGAGGCACAGACAGCATCTGACGAGCATACTGTGATGCACTAATGCTCCGTTTTAAGTTCTTTACTTTTAACCTAATGGCAGGCAACTTCTGATGCTCAGACTAAAAGAATTTGGAACCAATAGCGACAAGGCCTTTTAATTTAACTCAAGAATGAGACCATATGGACTGAGCATGCGTCAGAGTTGAGAATCATAAAAGGAAAGTTAAATTATACTTTCCCTCCGTCAAGTTTTCATTTTGATGAAAAGAGTTCTCCAATTTTTTTATTGGAGAATTTATTCTCCTAAAATCTAAATATTACGAATTTGATTTTCATATTTTTTAATTGTATTTTTTATCTTTTAAAATTATGATTTTTTTTGCATTTTTAATTCCTAAAAATCACGGATTTGAAAAAATGGAGAAGCAAAAATGTAAAAAATTTATGAATTTAGGGGATTAAAAGTGTAATTAAAAAAATATGAAGTCAAATTCACAATATTTGAATTTTAGGATGACTAAATTCGATAAAAAAAATATTAGGAGACTATTTTAGCTAAAATAAAAAACTTAGGAGACAGAAAATGTAATTTAGCTTAAAAATAATAACGCAAGTGGGAAGTAAATGACTTGCAACATGTGTTGGTGACTAATTTGCAACTTTCAAAATTGGGTTTGGACTTTCCAAACCCGGTTTGTTATTTTTTCATATATTTGACAAGATTAACAGGTCGTTAATTATCATTGGGTTTGAGCCCAAAATTATTATTTTTTAATTATGATTTAGGTACGAAATATTCATTATTATTAGTAGTAACTAATCTTCATCGAAAAATCTGTTAGACACACAAGATAGGTTTTCCCCTCCCAACCAGGTTTTTTTCATGCACAAGAGTCAAGATTCAAATATCTGATCACTTTCTTAAAGTGTCCGAATCCCTTATCACTCGGACCAACCATATGATAGGTTTGAGCCCAAAATTTTGATAGAAGAAAAAGTGAAATTTATTTATTTTTTGTATGGCAAAACTCATATTGTGTTCTCAAATATTAGTCTTATCATACTATTTTTAAAAAAATAATACATACTTGTCAAAATAATAATAATAATAATACATAGATAAATGATAAAGTAAATTAGGAGTAAAGACTCATTTTGATCCCTGATAACTTGCGAGGTACTCAATTTAGTCAATGAGGAAAATAAAACTCACTTGTTAGTCCTCGATAATTACAAATAGGGACACGTTAGTCCCTCCATTGATGACCGTTGGGAAGGCTTTGTTAAGTTATTGATGTGGACCGTTAAGTGATCCAACTATCCGTTAACATGTCGCATCTGGATAGGGCTATTTTGTCCACAAGAGTAAATATCTAAACTAGTCCCCGACAAAAAATGCGAGACCTAAATTAGTCCCTCAGGAGAAAAAAAAAGTCTTGAAAATAATTTTAGGATAACCTAAGACTAAATTACAACCTAAGTGCATGATATAACCTTGGATGCTTTATTAAAAATAAAAAAAAATACATTCATAATTTTACAAGTTATGATTGTCAATAACACGTTTAAATTTTAAATCTGTAATCAATACATCAAAGAACAATTAATATTTATCTTAGTTTCTTTCTTTCAATTTCTATGAAAATAAACATAGATTCATGAATAAAAAATGTTAAAAAAAAAAGACTTGAAAAATGTATTAAGTTAGACTTGAATATTTAATAAGATATTTTATTTTTATTTGAGTAAATACCTAAACTAGTCATTGTTAAAAAAATGTGAGACTCGGTTTAATCCCTAAAAAAAATCCTGAAATAATCCCCCAGAATTATATGTTATTCAAGTTTACCGTGTTTATTATAATATTTGGATGAATAGGAAAAAGAAGTGTGAATTTTCCAATCAGCAAAAACACAAAAAAAAAAAAATAGTAGAAGTGAAGTGGCCTTCCCGATGATTGAAAAAAGACTAATAGTTTGAAAAATAATGAAAAAAGTGTGTATTTTGAGAGATAATTTTTGTTTGTTATTTAAATATTTTTGGCAAAATGGTTGTCAAACATATACTTACAATATGGTATTTAGGTCCTAAAAGAAGTCGTCATGGTGGTTTAGCTGGACTTATGACCTGTTAATCTCATCCACCAAATTCCAGAGAGCATGAGACCAGATAAAGGTGAGGGGGTGAAATTAATCACATATGGACATCACTAACTAATTACACTGCTACAATGGAATATGGAAAACTACTAGAATAAATATTGGTTTAATTGCATTTTTGGTGGTTTTTTTAATATCATTAATTTTATTTGTAATTATTTAAATATCATACATTTATCTTTATTTTTCAATCTATCCTAGTTTTTTATTTAGGTGGGATGTCGGGCTTTATGGATCCGACTTCCCACCATCATCTTTTTCTTATTTTTTTATTTTTTTAATTGTTAATGAATTGTTTAATTAATTTTATTATTAATTAATTTAGTTAATTATTTTGTTTAAATAATTAATTTAGATAATTAAATAGTTAGTTAATTAATTAATTATAATAGTTAATTTAATTAATTGAAATAGTTATTTAATTATTATAATTAATTTAATTAACACCATGATAATAATGAATAATACACTTATAGAACTATATAAAATATTTAACATTGATTAAATATATAAATTTTCTACTATTGCATAGAAGGTCCAGGATGGTTAGGACATGGTTATTTTATTATGATCTTCATTCCGACACGGTCCACATCTTTTACGATGGCCCTTTTCCCTGATATCCATCTCTGTACGAATGCGGATAGACTGTAGAAGGCCCCTTGGATTTCTCCGCATGTTTGGATCGTGGCACACCTTAACTTCACTATATGTTGGCCAATATACGTTGTTGGGCATCACGCTTAACTCTTCGCGTTAAATGTTTAAGACATTTTCCAATGTGTATTTGTAATTGTTTTATTTTCTAGTTTAATTAATTATAATGTATAATTTAATTATTGTGGTGGTTATTATATTTATAATTAAATTTTGTAATTAACATTTAATTTCCTTAATTAATTTTTTTGACAAACCTTAATTAACTAAATTGCTTAACAAGTCAACTAATTTACATCATTAACTATATTTGATTAGCTAAATTAATTAATAATTAAATTAATTGTAATAATTAATTAACTATTTCAATTAATTAAATTAATTATTTAAACAAAACAATTAACTAAATTAATTAAACAATTAAAAAATAAATAAAATGATGGTGAGAAGTCGGACCCATAAAGGGCGACTTCTCACCTAAATAAAAAACCATGTTATTAAGGATTTAAGGTAATTAAAACAAGCCATGGTATTTGGGTAATCAAAAAAATAATTAATGATATTAAAAAAAACATTTTTCATCTCTCAACTTTTCAAGTGTGCGATTTTGATCTCTTGAAAATTTTAATTACATATTTAATCTTCTAATTTGTGAAATTATGCAATATCAAATCTTTTAAGGACTAAAATATAGGCTTTTATTGCACAATTAAAAAAGTTGAGTGATGAAAAATGAAATTAAAATTTTCAAAAGACTAAAATCATATAATTAAAAAAGTTAAGGGATAAAAAGTATAATTAAATCATAAATATTTCACCAAATTGTTAGGATCGACTTTAGAACAAAAATTATGCAGCAACAAATTTTTTATTAAAAAAAGAGGAGACTTAATTAAAGGTGTAATACAATCTTGAGATTTGGGTTGGCGTTAGGGACTCCAGTCATGGACACTAGACAAAGAATGAGACAACGGGAATTTAGGACGGTGGGTGGGGGCTCGGTGACTGGAGCTATATGGGTATTTGTGAAAAGTAGACACTGAATAATTTAGTAGTAGTTCAGAAAATTTAGATGGGAGGGGGAGCAATAATGTCTTGGCCGCATCAGACACCATATGTCAGACCAGGTTCGCAATAGGGCTTGTGCCACTGATTGCTGGTGGTGCTTGGTGGCCTAACGCAAGCACCGTGACTCCAGTGTGGCAGCCCTCGTTTTTTGTTCTGGTTCAAATATTTCCAGCCCATGAGGCATTTCTTATTTAGAGAAGGTTTAGATACAATTCTATAATACATTAGATATTATTTTTTAATGAAAATAAGATATGTATAATAATTCATCAAAAAAAAAATTTAACATGTGTAATTATTACATATATCCTATTTTCATTAAAAAAAAAACGTCTAATATATCTGTAAAATTATACCTAAGTTTTTTACGTCTTATTCACTCATCTCACTCTATCACATGTCATATCGGTTGTTCCTCTATCTCTACCATATTAAAAGAGTAATGTTTGCTCTTTACTCTTAATTTTTTTTTTGGAATCTAATTCATAACTCCATTTTTCATATGAAATAGTCCAATATTTTTATAAATGAAGCTTTTTTTGCCTTTCAATTTGTTGTTTTTTATAAATAATGGAAGGAACTAGTAACATGGTTCATTGATTTTTACATTATACGAAAAAGGAAGTCAAATTCAGCATCCATGCAGTACAAATTTATTTAAGTGTTTACATTAAAAGGATTAATGTGAAAAGTTTTTATGCATATATAAGTTCCTTTTAAATTTAGTTATTTAGTATTTGGATACATATTAGAAGAAACTCTATTAAAATCTATAAACTTGAGGGAGTAAGATGAAACAATTGGTTTTGATGTAATTTCAAATTATTATGGAGATATAATTATTCTATAAAATATGAAAACAACTTCTTGTATAAGCTTCCATACAAGGTTTTTCAATAAGCTAATAAAATTGGCTTATCAAAATAAGTTAAAAACAGCTTGTGGATGTTAAATAAGTACTTATCTAAGCTTACCCAAATGTTATTTTTTTTTTTTACATAAAAACCCTTATATCAACAAAGAAGATCTAATAAGTTATAAGCTGTGCTGTCCAAACGGGACCTAAAACTTACATATCATCCTTGCAATGGAAGGGATATATTAAAGAAATAAAATAATATAATACTATATACATTTAAAAAAATAATTTTAAAAAACAGATAATAAACTTTTGTCTTTTTTGAAATAATGATATTAATTTATTGCATAATTAGAAATTTAAAATTGAAAATTATTGTGAGTAGAATAAATTTGAAAGAGGGTGTGATTGAGAGTTGAAGAAATTCAAAGTAATTATTGGAAATAGAAGAAAATCTATAGATAGCCGACATCAAAATTGAAAATTTTAAATAATAGGTGTGTATAATTATTTAAGGTGAATTCTCTAATCCGTAGAAAATAAAAGGGCAAAAGTTTATCCTAATTAGGTGATCCAATCAAATGATGTGAATCATTTGACATGATCGACTAACTTGATTTATTTAATTGATATGACACATTTTGATTGGATATGATAATTTTTACACTTACTAGAGATTATTAAGTGATATCTATTAAAGAAGCCAAACGTTAAAAATGCAGTCTAGATTGTAAAAATGAATTATTGGATAGATCTTCTTATTCTTAATTATCTATCTTATTAATGACTTATTTTTTTCTAGTACTTGTTTTTCATTTTTTTTTTTTGCTGTTAATGACATTCTCTTTCAAATTTATTTTAATCCTAATTAATTTTTTGGGTCAAATATGTTTTTGGTCATTGTAAAATAGCGAAAATTCATTTTTAGTCCCTTATTTTCAAAACGTCATTTTTTTCCTTAATTTTCAAAATAGTTCACCTTTGATTTCTATTTTGAAAATTGAGCTAGCATTAGGGACCAAAAGTGAGCTATTTTGAAAATTTACGGATCAAAAAAGGATGTTTTAAAAATAAGGGAATAAAAACGAATTTTCGCTATTTTACAAGGATCAAAAACATATTTAATTATATATAAAGTACATTATAATTATATAGTATAAAGTTGAGAACTATTTGATAGGGGAGTAAAGTTTATTTATAACATTATCCTTTACAAGTTTATCTTTAAATTATTAATCCTTAATAAAATATATTTATAACTATATTTTTTATATTACTTTTAATTATTAAATGAATAATTGACAATGATAATTTTAAAAAAGGCAGCGGTGAGAAATCATTTTTACAATAATATGGATGAATCATAATAATTCTTTATATTGTGTTCAGTTTTATTGTTTGGGTTTAAGATAAATTGAATTAAAATAAGTCTACCATTATAATTAAAATGTGATTTCTAAATTAAAAAATAATTATTATAATTCTTAATTATAAATTGAGATAGGTTGAAGTGATATATAATAAATAATTAATTTAAATAGATTCTTTAATAAAGAGCATTTCTGATACGATGACTTATTACAATATATATAATATTTGTAAAATTATTTTTTTATTAGTTAAAATTAAATAAAGTCATTATATAGTTATTTAATTTAAAACCCAAATTATATAATAATTAAATTATATGATTATTTATTATTCGTATAAAATAATTATGAGTTGTATATCCTTTTAATTAACGGTTAAATATGTTTTTGGTCCTTAAAAAATCGAAAATTCGTTTTAGTCCCTCATATTTAAAATATCTTTTTTTGGTTCTTCAATTTTTAAAATAGGTTCCAAAGGTGAGCTTTTTTTGAAAATTGAGTTAACGTTAGAGATCAAAAGTGAGTTATTTTAAAAATTGAGGAATCAAAAGAATGTTTTGAAAATGAAGGACTACAAATGAGTTTTTGCTATTTTATAGGAATCAAATACATATTTAACCTTAAATTTTTTATTATGTACTAAGTTAAGGTTATATTTTTTAAAACAAAAAACAAAAACTTATTATTCATTATTTTAAAAAATAGATTTATTTATATACGTAAAATATTATATTACTTTTTTATATTCTTTGTGTAGTGGTGACATGTTTGTAGCTAATCAAGAAAGTTGTCACCATCAAGATTCCATGATAGTTTTCTTCACGCAGCTGGCCCCTGGCCCCGACTGCCAACGATATTACTGCTTTCACGGGTTTTTATATATAAATAAAAAAATATTTAAATTTTTTTGAACTTAAATATAAAAAAAATTAATCAAATCAATTTTATTTAATATTATTATTTTAAAATTATTTTTTGATTGATTATTTTTTTATTTTTTTAAGAGTATTATATATTTTTAAGACACAATTTTTAAGAATATTATATATTTTTAAAAAAAATAATTTAATAACTATAATTTATTTTTTATCTAAATTAAAATAATTAAATTAATATAATTAATTTTTATAATATGTGTGAAGTTATTTTTTTTACTTATATAAATAGAGAGAGAATACACCAATCACTCATAAGTGGACCTTTAACCATCAATGTTTTCGTGCCTCAATTTCAACGCTATTTGCGATTTTGAAACATGTTTTAACTACTTCCTTCTATCCATTTTTTTTTTTAGTTTTTTCAGTATTTTAAATATAAATTACGAAATTATTAATTTATATGTTAATGTATGAAAATATTTAAAAAAAATTAAATGAAGTATTCAACCAAAAAATATAATCTAAAAAGATGTAAAATCAATTGAGAATATATATGAAAAAATTGAATAAATTGTATCTTAAATTTATAAAATTCCGATTATTTTAAAACAAAAATAAATTACTAAAATGATTAAAGATATGAAACTCGATCAGTAACGAGTATTATTGGATGCTATTACATGTTCAGTATGCCTCTCCCTGAAACGGATTGCTAACTACAGGTCATCGTGGCAGTATAATTTGATTTGTGGAATAGTAAAATTACTAAAATATAAGAGGAAAGGCCAAATTGGTCATTGTTAAAAAAATAGTAATACTTTTGTCCTTAAAAAAAATAAAAATATTAATTTAGTTCTTAAGAATATAAAATATGGATCAAATTAGTCCATTTTAAGATAATTTTTAGGAACATTTTAGTCTCTGTCAATAACTATTTTGATCTGCATTTTACATTCTTAAAGATCAAATTGGTATTTTCTATTTCTCAGGGATCAAAATGTTATCATGATCTTTTATCGAGGACCAATTTAAATCTTTACTCAAAATATAAATACAAATATTATTCAACAAAATATTGTCCCGGTTTGGTTTAGATTTTGAATGGCCCAAAATTATGTTTGCTTTCAGTAAATTTTAGGATTCTGAAGGTATTTGTTTTAAATTTAACGTCCAATAAAACCAATTCTGAGTTGAGTAGAACTGATTTTAAGAGAAGCAAGAATTTTTAGCTTTCTCGTTGAGTAGAATTGATTCTAGGTGTGAGACCTAGAATATTCTTTATATTTACACCTCAAAAGTGATTTTATTCTACCATTCAAACAAAATCAATTCTTCTAAACTGACTTTTAAAATATCATTCTCAAATACAAATCAATTTTTTAAACTCAATTCTTTCAAAATCAATTTTATTAAAATCTAAACCAAATCTACCTCTATTCATTATCCCTTAGACGAGGAACATTATTTTATCTAATGCGTAGGATCTCAATCTACAATCAGATCCTTTGCAGTTATTTTGAACTATAAATTATTTTTATAATAAAATATTACCGACAAATATCATATATGAAATATCAACCATCGGATCTTAAAGGTGCAGTTCATTTTCTGATTTTCCAACTTCAGGGGCATCCCTTCATAAGGAAAATCACCTCATTAAACTATCTTTTGGATAACACTATATAATTAGTACCAATAAGATTTCATATCATTTGCACAAACACGTTCCGCATTTATATTTTTTCCCCTTAATTTACTTTTTTGTTATTATGATTTCTGTTCAATATGTTTTTTAATTAGTTTAAATGCTTTTGGCTGTGATTCGTAAAAATGCTATTCATACTTAATAGCATTGCTTTAATATTTTTCATTAATATTTAAGATGTTGCGACTGATAGCGAAAGGGAAAGAATAAAGTGGTCCGGGAATAGTATTATTTCTTTTACTTTTTATTATGGAAGAAAGGTTTTGTTATAGAATTTTTTTTAATGAAAGTGATATATTAAATATATTGAAAAATTTAAAAATAATTTTCGATAAAAAGGTTTAACATTTGCCTTGAAAGAGAGGACTCAATCCAACATATATGTCTCCTCATAATCAGTTGTCTGAATGTCTCATTTGAAAGAGAGAAAAAAAGATTAAATTCTTCATATATGCCTTCGAATTTACTTGAGATAATAAGTAGATTAGATGATTTTTTTTTTAATAATCATGATATAGATACGAAATATTTAATATCGTTAGCAGTGATTAATCTCCGTGAGAACAGATTAAGTGAATCTGTCCTTAGATGAATTTAATGGATTGAGATTTTATACATTTTATAAAAAATGCATACACCTTATTTATTTACTTTAAGAGAAATAATTTTTGAACATCAAAATAGGGATATCATACAGTATCCCTTTTAGTTTGATGATGTATTTTTGAGATGCGTGTATATAAAAAAGATAAAAAGTAAATAAGAGATAAAAATAATCACATACGATATCAAATTCGATATCAAAATTTTGATGTTCAAATAATATAACTCCCACTTTAAAATCCAATTTTAACACTATGTTTGGTTGTATGAGAGAGTGAGAGGAAAGAAAGTGAGAGGAAAAAAAAGAGGAAGAAAAGAAAAAAGTGAAAAATGAGAGGATTGTTTAATTGTTTAGTATGAGAGAAAATGGAAGGAAAGAAAACTAAAATTTTTCTCTTCTCTTGTTTGGTTGAGTAGAAAGTGAGAAGAAATAAAAAACATATTTGTGAAATGGCATAAATATCTCTACATAATAGTATTTAAATAAATAAAAAAAATAAGTTTTTTAGTATTTTTATCCAAAACAATAATTGATCCCTCGATTTACATATTTTTCTCTCAAATATAAAAGAAAAAAATTGGAATGGACCTCACATATTTTTTTCTTTCTCTTCACTTTCCTTTCAATCCAAATAAGGAAAAATGCTCTTTTATTTCTTCCCTGTTTTTTCACTCCTTTTTCCATCACACCTAACAAAGTGTAAAGGAAATTTATCTCTGACAGAAAGTGATGCAGATAAACCAATAGACTAGGATAGCGATTCCGTGAATGGCGGCACCATATGTCTTTGGCTGTTGCAGCTTCATTAGTACTACCTTCTTTTTCTGGGATATATTTTTAGTTCCTAAAAAAATATATTAATTATTTAATCCTTTAAATTTATAAATGCTAGATAAATTAGTTCCTAGGTTTAGTTTCGACGTTCATTTACTTACTTACGTGTCCCATTAACCATCCTATGTGATTCGTTAATGGTCCTACATGACCTATAACGAATTTTATTGGTGAAAAACGAATAAAAAATGAAAAAATAAGCACGATTTTAAAACCCAAAACACTTTAAAATTATGCATTTTTTTCACTTTTCATTCATTTTACACAATGAAAAATCGTCATAGACTACGCGGGATCACTAACGGATCAAGTAGGATGGTTAATAGGACACGTAGGCAAGTAAATGGACATCGGAACTAAATCTAGGGACTAATTTGTCCCACGTTTGAAAATTTGAGGGACTAAATGATTAGTTTATTTTTTTCAGGGACTAAAAGTGGGTCCTCCAAAATTTTTAGGGACTAATTTGGACCTTCACCCCTTTTACCTTTAAGTGGATTCTATTATATCATATCATATTAAAGCAATTCACCGTACTTTTACTTAATTGATATCCATTTAAGCGATTCATATTTTTTATATTTGCACTTAATTTTATTTTAATTTAAAATAATAACACATTCTTGAAATTTGAACAAGAATTATTTATTTAGTCATAATAAGCAATTCTTCCTTGAGATTCCTTATATTAGCAACCATGCCTTATTTTAAGCAATCCACATTATCACATAAATCAACTCCAATGAAGAAAAATAAAAACAATAATTCTTTATTTACCTTATAGATATATTCTTTGTTTACCACATTGATATAAAAACTTCATAAGCAACCCTCATTACACGTGCTCAGCATCCCATATGGATGATGAGATGATTGGTGGAACCTGTTACCCTTACTTTGATGTACAAGGATGGAACAGTTCAAATACCCTCTCCGGCTTCGCCCCCATATCTCTCTAGTTTCTATGAAATGTTGACCCAATTTTGAACATTAATTTTGTAAGCTAAAAAATGAAAATTTTTGTTAGGAATTAATTGATGTATTCAGTATTTTGATAAATGATAAACTTAACTTTTCAATAAAAAGGTTAAATTGTAATTTTCGTCCCTCAAGTTTTTCAGTTTAATGAAAATGGTCCTCCAATTTTTATTTTAGCAAATTTAGTCCTCCTAAAATTCAAATGTTGCAAATTTAGTCCTCATATTTTTTAATTACACTTTTGGTCTTCCAAAATTATAAGTTTTTTGCACTTTTAGTCTCTAAAAATCATGAATTTTGGAAAAATGAAGGACCAAAAGTATAAAAAATCCATGAATTTAGAGAATCAAAAGTGTAATTAAAAAAATATGGGAATCAAATTCGCAACATTTGAATTTTATGAGAACTAAATTAGCCAAAAAAAGTTGGGGGACTAATTTCGCCAAAATGAAAAACTTGGGGGAGGAGAGTGAAATTTAGCCCAATAAAAACATGCTTATTATGAATTACTTAACTAAAAGTATCTTTAGGATACTCGTTAGCAAAATCCTTTAAAAAAAAAAAAAAGTATCTTAAGACATTGCGAAAACTAATTAAATGTTATTAATTAAAAGTATTAAATATTGGGAAAATGAGAATAGGTCAGGTCGCTCGTTAGGGACCTATGACACATATTTAAAGTCTAGTCTAACCTAACCTATTTAATAAAAAAGTCTGGTCAAGGCTTTATAAAAAATCTATATAGCTAAAGAGGCCAGACCAAGGCATTAAAAAAAGCCTATTAGGCATATCATGCGGGCCTATTTAACACACACATATAAAATATATAATTTAATATAGAATTCTATAATATATTATTTATAATATTTATAATATTTGAAAATAAAGGCTTATTGACCCATTTAAATGTAGATGTCTAATTGCATATTAATTTGTGAAGCCCTAACAACCTATTTATCAGTGTAGGCCTACCAACCTCTTTATTATTAGAGGCTTACAAGTTTATTTACAAGTGAAGACCTATGACCTATTTATAGGTGGAGGCATATTTAAAGATCTTGTTGAAAAGTAGGCTTTTGAATAGGCTTCCAAGCCAAGTTAGGCTTTGAAATAGGCTAGATCAGACCTTAAAAATTAGCCTATATCAGGCTAATAGGCCAAGCTCAGGCCTTAAGATTTGAATACAGACCAGGCTCAAGGCTACAGGGCCTACCTCGGCTTAGCTTATTCCCACCCCTAATTACAGGCCTCACAATTTTACAATAACGTATTAATTATAATTTGTATTAAATTATATTAAAAAATAAGACAATTAATAAAATATTGGCAAAATAAGTTGATTGATGCTATACGTTAATTTAAATTTTTACATCGATCCCATAAGTTTTTTTTACTTTCAAATTGGTCCTACACGTTATGTTTGGTTTCCACGTTAGTCATTTCCATTTCGACCTTACGGCGTCAGATCGAGAGCCACGTGTCGCATTAATATCATAGCCACGTCAGCTCAGAATTAACGGCGTTAGGTCGAAATGACGGAAAGGACTAATGTGGAAACGGAATATAACGTGTAGGACCAATTTGAAAAAAAAAAAACTTATGAGATCGATGTGAAAATTTAAATAAAAGTATAGAACCAATCAACCTATTTTGTCTAAAATACTTATATACTCTTTCCCTATCCTAATTAAGTGTCTCTATTTTCTCTCACTTCTCATATTCTTATTAATTCTGAACTATTTTTTATTTTGAAAATTCATATCCAAAATATGCAAAGTGGAAATGTAAAGATTATTTTAGTCAAAAAAAAATGTAAAGATAATTGAAATAAATTGACCTCATATACTCTCACTTTCTTAAGTAACTAGCTAAGAAAATTCTATTTTTTTTCCCTTCCTACAAATACAATCCCTATTTCCTTACTACTTCTACTTACGATGCGTTTGAAAGGGCTTATAGAGAACTTATGAGAATAGCTTATGGAATTAAACTTATATAAATAGTTTATGAAAATAGTTTATGGTCTTTCCATAAGCTCTTTTTAATTTATTTCTATAAGCTTGTTAGAGAAGCTCACGAAAATAAGAAGCTTCTGGAAATAAGTTGTTTTTAGCAATTATTTGAAAAAGAACTTATTAAATAAGAGCTTAATTAAGTTGTTTACCCAAACACACCCTTAGTGATAAAAAGTCAGTCATTATACAATAAGTTTGCATCGCAAAAAGCTAGGATAAGAAGATTATTATAGTTTTTTTTTTTTATATAATTCAATTTCAATAAGAAAGAAGTCTTATTTTCTTATTTAGCTTTAGGCATAATGGTGCAAATGAACCAAGTGGAGCATTTGAAACTCAAGCTTGACTCCTTTCTTAAACAAGTTGGATTTAAATCTTGGGCTTGAGTTGTTTTAAATATATTTATGAAGCTTGAGTTTTACTTGTTTACCTCATTTAAAATTTGATTATTTTTTCCTTTATTAAATTTCTCTTTCAATAATCATTATAAAGTTTATTAAGTCATTCATGAGCTCTTAATATCAATCCTATAAAACTTGAGTTTGACTCATTTAAATAATTAAGTCTAACTTCAAGTTTGAACTTGTTTTTTTAACTAAACAATCTAGCTTCGTCAAGTATTTAACAAGTGGAGATCAAATAATTCACAAATATGTCGACTCATTTATACCCTTATTAATGCCTTTATTTTTATGAGCGTTGCTATGATATTCTTGGAAAGTAGAAGGTTTGGATATCTTATATCCAACCAGAATATGTCATCTCAATTAAATGAGTCATGTGATTATCACATTGGTCTAACTTCTCACCATCTTATTGGACCACATAGACAATGGTAGGTTACCCAAGAGGTACCATAAAATCTTCCTATATCTATTTAGTCTCATCTGCAATTTACCATTCCAAAAATTTTCTATTATCCTACGGCTTAGGGTGTGTTTGGGAAAGCTGGTAAAAAAAGATTATGCTGATAATCGATTTATGAATAATCGATTATTGTGATAATCGATTATAATCAGAATCTATTTTTGTTTGGGTCTGTTTGCTGAAAAGCGATTTCAAGATAATCTTTTTCGTTTGGATGGTCTAAAAAAATCGCTTTTTACATAGTAAATTACGAAAAAGGGTATGAAGTTATTTGTATAATTTAATAATATTTATTTGGAAGTTAGTTTGTAGGGGTAAATAGGGAAGAGAGTTTTGAGAATAAGAAATAATCAAATCATAACAATCTTAAGATAAAACAAATTAGATGACATAAAACAGCCTTTTTCCCCCAAAAAAAGCTTTTTTTATAAATTTAAGCTAATTGCCAAACATGATAGATTATATATGAAACAGCTTTTTAGCCAAAAAATAGCTGAAATGGGAAAAATCTATCTTTCCCAAACATGCTCTAAGAGGTCAAGCCAACAACCGCTCAAGCATGCACTAGCAAGTCCTAAATGTTATTTAATCAATGTCATTAAATTATTTATGATTAGTAAAATCTTTTATTTAATGCTTTCAATTTTTGTTTTCTTAACTTAATCTTAAAGATAATCATTACTCCCTCCGGTCAATATTATAAGCAAAAGAATCCCAAAGTTTTTGATCAAATATATAAGTAAAAGATAACTACTTCCTTTCTATTTAATGACGTTATTCTTAAAATACACTTTTCATTTATTACCAATTTTGTTTTTCAATGACTCATTTTATTCCAAGTCCCAAGTCCCTTTATGAAGGGTATTTTAGATAATAGACATAATTTTTTAACAACATTAAATGAGATTAACTAGCTTCCGTAATATGTGTGTTCTATTAAATTTTTGCTTATAATACTGATCGGAGGAAGTAACATATACCTTAGTCAATATAGTATTTGGATATTAAATTTTACCCAAACACGTTTTTTTATGATAAAAGCTGTTTTTCAGTAGAAACTGATGTGATTGAATAAACTGATTAAAATTTAAAATAATTGTTTTTATGAGAAAATAGTTGTTTTTAGAGAAGTTTGAAATTTATTTAAAAAATCGTAGATTATTTTAATCACTAACATTCTTCTCATTTCGTCCCTGCAAAATTAACTGCCAAACAAATATTATTAAATTATACAATAAGTTCGTACATTTTTTTTTTGTAGTTTATTATATAAAAACGTTTTTTTTTGCATAATACAAACAAAATAAATTATCTAAAATCACTTTTCAATAAACACATTCAAACATAAGTCTGATTCTATTATAATCGATTATTAAAATAAGAGTGAAGACTCAAACTGATTCTTGAGAAAAAACACAGAGACATATTTGGTCCCTATTAGGGATTATTTTAAATGTCATTTAAAATTTATGAAGAATAAAATATCCCCAATCAGTATTTTTCATTTTTCAGGAATTAAATATGTCTTCGTATTTTTTTTCCTGAAGGACCACTTTGAGTATTTACTCTTAAAACAATCCATTTTTCCTACGTAATCTAAACATACACTTAGTGCTTGTTTGGGAACGCTTGATTTTTCCCATTTCAGCTGTTTTTTGGCTAAAAAGCTGTTTGATATATAATCTATCATGTTTGGCAATTAGCTTAAATTTATAAAAAAGCTTTTTTTGGGGGAAAAAAGCTGTTTTATGTCATCTAATTTGTTTTAGCTTAAGATTGTTATGATTTGATTATTTCTTATTCTCAAAACTCTCTTCCCTATTTACCCCTACAAAACTAACTTTCAAATAAATATTATTAAATTATACAAATAACTTCATACCCTTTTTCGTAATTTACTATGTAAAAAGCGATTTTTTTAGACCATCCAAACGAAAAAGATTATCTTGAAATCGCTTTTCAGCAAATAGACCCAAACAAAAATATATTCTGATTATAATCGATTATCACAATAATCGATTATGCATAAATCGATTATCAGCATAATCTTTTTTTTTCAGCTTTCCCAAACACACCCTTACATTATTGATTATATTGATAAGGGAGAAATAGAGTCGTAGATAAGACAGTTAAAGGTGATATATAAAAAACAATCTACACGCTTTTCTGTCCTTGGTAATTAATCAATTTCTTATTAAAATTGGTCGCATTTCCAATTTCAAGCTATTACTAATTAATGTCATTAGATTAGATCCTCCATAAAGCCAAAGTCCATTGTGGCCATTTCCACACCAAACTATTCTCAACTCTCAACAACCCTATCTTCTATATAACGCAGGCCCTTGTTCCGATCCTTACTCTCTCGCTTTCCCTCTTTCCATTAATTCCCAAACCAACACAAACGAAGCTACATAGAGAGAGAGAGAGAGAGTTATTACCGTTAATTCATAGTTCTTCACGTACGGTTCACACTCTGTTCTCGAAACACAACAGCAATGGGATTCCCAGTTGGGTACTCAGAGTTTTTCTTCCCAAAGCTGGTTCTCCACATCCTCACCGTCTTGTCTTTCATCAGAAAACTGATTTCCACTCTCTTCCGTTACCTGGGTCTCCACGATTTCCTCGAACCCGACATTCCCTGGCACGACAACCCGACCCGGATACCCGAATTCCAATCGGTGTCGGCGCTCCTGATCCGAGAAATCCTTCCGGTCGTGAAGTTTGGGGAACTGGTGGACCCGCCCGACAGCTGCGCCGTCTGCCTCACCGAGTTCGAGGAAAACGATGACATCAGACGGTTGGCCAACTGTAAACACGTCTTCCACCGAGGTTGTCTGGACCGTTGGATTGGTTACGATCAGCGAACGTGTCCTTTATGTAGAACACCCTTCATACCCCACGATTTGCAAGGTACCTTCAATGAGAGGCTATGGGCAGCTTCTGGGATCCCTGAATTTTACGGTGAATTTCCTCCTCATGTTCCTGTCGCTGCTGCTTTGTAGCTTCTACTGTGAATTGAATTGAGTTTAATTAATTATATATTACTCATTTAGGTTCCCTGGTTTTTCATTATTTTTGTTTATGTGTATATATACAGATGTCATCATGAAAAGAAATGAAAAGCCGAGATTTTAGTTGCATATATCGATTTTTAATTACATGAATTTTGTAGAATTGGGGTGTGATTGTTCTTATCAGTTTTTGGTACGTACTCCGGTCATAAAATTGAAATTCACACGTTTTTTTTACACCCAACGTTATAATAATTAATTATCTGTCTTTTTATTTTCAAAATAAAACAAATGGTGTGATCAATGGTTATTATAAATTAGTAATAGGAGAAAAGAGTGTAAATATATCATTATTCTTGCCAGTTGTTGTAATCCACTTCTTGGATCTGAATCGGACCAAAGGCAGATCTTGGTTTTTGTCCTACAAGAAATTCACAATGATGAATCGAATGCTTGAGTACGTGCTGACGTGCACATTACATGTTTATCGACCAGTACAACTCAATTCAGTTTTCTTGTCAGTTTTAATCATCTATCTCATGTGTCAATTTGGCTTTTGGTGTTGGAGCATTTACCAACACCAGATTCATTAGTGCTTTAGTGCTGTAATTTAATGATGAATACAAGTAAAATGTGAAGAAGGGTGTGTAACTATATTTGCAAACAATTGTTTAGAAGTATATGTTTGTTTCCAAGCTGCAACGGTAAGTTTGGTCATTGGAGAGTTTTCCTCCATTCACATTGAATGCAATTTTTTTTATAAAATTGTCATTCAAAATGGACATTTGCAGTGTCAAACATAGCCTATTCATTGGTGTTATTGAATGGTAAATTCAAAGAGATGAGGTAACATGTACTTGCTTTGATGATCAGCTTTTGAATTTTAGTGCTTTTCGATTTTGGTTGTTAAAAGTTTGAGAACTGAAGGCGTGTTTGGTTTAATTGAAACTGGTATATGACGTCACAGATTCGAGTCGACAAATTATGAGTCATAAAAAGACAAGAAGGTATTTGTTCTTTCAATGTTTCCGCGTTGAGGTAACGTAGGATAATGGTAATGGTAGGCTGCTTTTACGTCCATAAGAAATCAGAAAAGGCATGGCTTGCAGTGACGTTGGTGG
Source organism: Ammopiptanthus mongolicus (assembly GCA_039655645.1). Classification (NCBI taxonomy): domain Eukaryota; kingdom Viridiplantae; phylum Streptophyta; class Magnoliopsida; order Fabales; family Fabaceae; genus Ammopiptanthus; species Ammopiptanthus mongolicus. The sequence continues at coordinate 6,260,881 of CM077343.1, forward strand.
AACTGCAAGGAAAATGCTTTTCCATGATTATGATAAGGGCGCTGCTATGCAGGGATGGATGTGAAAATGATTAATAATAAATATTGAGTAATAAAATTTTTTTAAATAATTTATGTTATTTATTATATTAATTTTTATATTTATTTATTTTTTGGATTTAATTAATATGCATTGTCAGTGTAAAGATTTTTTATAATGTTAATTAATTAAAAATTGACACATAAGTTAAAATATTTGACTCTTATCTTAACTAACTTAAAAGTCACTCATACCATTAAGTCTTATTGATTGACAATATAAAAAACTTTACACTGACCATACATATCAATTAAGCTCTTCTTTTTTTCCTTTCCTTTTAAATTTTAAAATTAAATTAACAAATATTTGATATATTACATAGGTAAATGCTTGAAAATAAAAAATCAATGTTATATATACCAATCAATTATTAACAAAAATGCATTAGGGAGGGAGAGCCCCTGGGTGCCCTTCCCTGCATCCGTCCCAGTTGCTATGGTATCCTTGAAATTTAAAGGGTTGGTGTATCCTATGTCCAATCAGAATGCGCTATCTCAATTAATTGAGTCATATGAATATCACATGGGATTAAATTCTTATCATTTGATTGGATCACATAGATAAGAATATGATACCCCTTGAATACCATAGAATCTTCCTTATGATAAACGAGAAAACAACAAAAGAAAAAGGGGTAAGCTTTTTCGTTGTTTGATGGTGGTGCTGTGCATGCAGTTATAGATTGGTTGGCGCCGGATGTGGGGATCAATATTTTCGTTTGTTCCCTAGTGATAGCATTTTAGTTAGAGAAGATTTGGATCCTTTCCTTTTTTTTTTTCTCATGTTGTGAAAGAGAAAGAGACAAAACCAAGTTTTCATAGAATCCACACACAAAAATGATTTTTTTTCTTTCTCTCTAAAATGAGATGAAGAAAATGAGAGGATCCAAATCCAATTTTCTTTGCATTTATAATTATGTTCCAGGTCAGCTCTAGAGACCTAGTTGTAACTTGTTCTAATTACTTGCCTCTAACTCTTCTCTGACCTTGGGGTTTAAAGGTCAATCATGTAATCGTTTTCTTCAAGGTCTTCATTACTAAGGAATCGAGATTGTTGCAATGTCAACAACGATCCGATAAAATTTCAATGCCTTAAGAATATCCCGAATTAACTATATTTATAAAATTGATAATCACTAAAATCTATAAAACAATGTTTGAAAGTTTTTAGTATAATTAGTTTTTTTGGTCAAAAAAAGTATAATTAGTCTTTTTATAAATAAAAATACAGCATCAAAGGCTAAGAGTCTATGAAATGTCACTACAAAAAAATGTATCATTCCTTTCTTTTTTATAAGCAAATGTATCGTTCCTTAACAAGATTTTATATAGTAGAGTATACTTACCTACCTTACTAATAATTCAAAAGATTCTTAAAGATTGAGTAGATTTGTTTTAAGCCTTGACAAATTAAGAATTTTAGACTAACACTTAAAAGAAATGCATCAAGTTGATGCGAGAGTGTGCCCTTACTGTGAGAGTATGCATGCCCTTACTGTCCTTGAAAAAATGAATTCAATCTCAATTAACGCAAAAAACCTAATTGCAAGATATGCTTTTTGTTTAAAAAAATAAAAAAGACTTTGCTAACATAATTGAAAACTTATTTACCATTTTGCTCTACTATCTCTTACGTTTATTTCACAATATTGATCTTGAACCCCACAATTGAAGATAGGTGATAGATTGCTTCAAAAAAAAAAGATAGGTAATAGATTCTCACCGATATAAAATCACAAAGCCTCAATAAATAAAATATAAGGCACACTTGATGGTTAAGTATCTGTTTAGTTTAGATTATTTTCAATGTAAACGTAAAAATAATACTTTTCGATGTAATTATTTTGAAAGTTATATAAGATGAGCTTTTTCCCAACGTAATTTTTAAATGTGATTTTACCTTCCTAGAATTAGAGAAAGCCGGGCAAGGAAGAAAGGTCTCATCTTAATTTTGAATGGGTATAGGATAGGAAATGGATGGAATGAGCTATATATATAATTATATTTGATGAAGGGACAAAAGACAGCAGTGGCTGCGAACCCTTCAACTCTACTGAGAGAGGATACAAATAATAATAATTGTATACGGCGAAATAGCAATGAGAGCAGCAGCACCGGCCTTATGAGACTGGTTTGAAGTTTGAACCTTAACTTACCTTGCAGCGGGTATCGCGCTCGACAAAGTGCTCAGAACAGGAGTGCAAGCTGCCTGAGGTGGAGGATTGTGCATTATTATATAATAATAATAATAATAATAATAATGTGCCTCTGGCTACCACAATTATTCTATTCCTTAATTAAAAATCATTTCATGTCTGCCTTCTGTAGCTACAAACAAATGACTCCTCATTCTAACATAATGTTTGATTTAGGGAATATTTTATTTTCGAGCAAATTATATTTTTGATAATTTTATTTTGAGAAATGTTTCTTTTTCATTCCACCCTGGTACATGCAGTTGAAGGCACGGCTTCTTCTTCTTCTTTAGGCATGCCTTATGAAGAAACACTTTATTTGTTGTGTTGAACTAGAGCTTCAGTGCTTCTATCACTCGGTCTCTCTCTGAATGCGAAATCGAAAGCAAGGAATTTTGTGGGGTTGATGGATCAGATCGGCACAATGGTTTTTTGGTATTGGAAGTTGAAGAATGAAGAGGAGAAGAAGGGAAAGGATAAGGACCGGAACAAAGGAAACGAAATAAAAATAAGTTGGATTAACTGTTGTTGACACTTGGATCTTGGCTTTGTTGGATCCAAATTTACTTGGAGAGGGTCGAAGTGGAATTCTAGAGATAGGGTGTTCAAGAGACTTGATCGTGCTTTGGCTAATGTGGATTGGAGAATTCGTTTCCTCGGATCAAGTCAGATCACCATCTCATTTGTGCTATTCTTTCTCCTACCTTGGTCTCTCAATTTCGAAGACCCTTTAGATTTCTTGCTTCCTGGTTGAACCATAGGTGAGTAGTTACAATTTAGTTAGGGTTAGTTATAAGTGATTAGTGCTCTATATCACTATAAATAAGAGCTTACTATTGTATTACTTCTATCCAGTGACGGATCCAGGACTTTGAGTCAGTGGGGGCAATATCACATGTATCACAAAATTTTGAATTTTGTACATATGAAAACCCTAACTTATCAATATTTATAATTAACTATCATTAAGAGAAAATTTCATAAAATTGACTTCACAAACATGTTACTCATGATTCTAATTTCTTAATCAATAAACCAATTTAATAGGATTAGACCTAAATACAAAAACCCCAAATTTCAAGCTTTTACAAACCTAATAATGGAGGTTCTACCATTTACATAATTTCAAGCTCAAAGAGATAAAAATCTATGCTTAACTAATTATTAAACTAACTAACACAAACAATTAATGCATGAGAATGGAAAAATAAACCAAAAATGGGTTCGTGCCTTATTATAACCGGAGGGCAATAGGTTCAAATATATAAAAATAAAGGGGACAAAATACAAAAACTGATAGTTACTTGTAGTTTTATCAAAGTCAGGGTATGTACATAGGTCCGCCACTTCTATCTTTTATCAATCAATCAATATGATTTCATTTGAGAAATCTATCTCTCTTTCAAACTTTCAAGCTTCCAAGCATTACTTCTCCTATGAAGTATCATCTCTATGAACCTGTGGTTTGTAACAATGTCCCAGTTTGTCCGTTTACTCTATGCTCTCAAAGGTTCATTTAAGTATTTTTGGAAACATTTCACCATTTATTAACCAAGATTATCGACATTCTCTTATCACGAGTAGCAAAATGACGTGGGGTTTGTCCCATTTGAAAGCTAATACATAGGGATACTTGGTGTTAAATTTTCATAATTTATACACTTTAAGTCCAATACCTGTTTTTATTTGAATACAGACTGGTTTCAGCAGAAACAAAATCCTGACAGCTTACATTCTAAGCTCCTAAACCTGAGTTTTATGGTAAAAATTCTAGAATTTTCAGCATACCTGAATTGCGCTGTGTTTTGCATAACTAGTGTTGTCATATTACACTGTGGCAATAATGGGTTCCTTCCAATTGCAATTGCAGTGGTGTATTAAGAAAATAAGGATAATTGCTTAACTTCACTTTTTATGGCCCTATTACTTTAAATTACTTTAAAGAACTTTACACTCTAATGCTGCAACTCTTGAAAGTCCAATAAATGAGTATGATAAGTTATTTAATTTATTTTTACCGATTGCTTATAGAAGCAACCGTCCTTATATTTGACATGCATATCAGATTGATTCAATGATAAAACTCACTAATAACCTTTGAAGCACAGACACCTCTAGTTTTAGGCGTGTCCTGTGTCCGACACGTATCGGACACTAACACCCGTACAACACATGTCAGACACCTCATTTAGGTGTCCATTTAAAAAAATAATTTATTTTTGTAGCGACACGGCTCCGACACCTATGGGACACCGTTTTGGTGGGAAGGGACATGACTCCTCCCGCATAAGCAAGTCGCAACGCACGTTCATCTTCCTCGGTCTTCTCTGTTCTCTTCCATTCCAATTTCTCATTTATGGTTGACGTCTCCCTCCCTCTCGGTCTTCTCTTTTCGCACGGTGACGCATTCACTCCCTCTCAGCACTTCACTTCAATCTTGGTGCTTCCCTTCATGTACGTCATCTTCACAATTCAGTCTGTGTTTATGTCTCTCTAGAATAGAATCCTGACTCTATCTTTCCTCAAAGTATTTATATTTTAAAATAAATTTGGTACTTTGATGATAGCATCCTACCTTAAATTGGTTAAATCATTTTCTTGTTTTATATATATATATATATATATATATGTCGATGTCCTATATTTTGGACATTAGCGGTGTCTACATGTCGTATTCAGTGTCCGTGTCTGTGTGCGTGCTTCATAGCTAATAATTTATCCTTAACTCAAGAACCAGTTAAACAATTCAAATTCGAGTTGCTCTCGTAAAGATTCTTGAAGTTATAGGCTTGCCTACAGATAACAAAGGGACTTTCATCAGTAATAGGTAGAAGGTCATACTGTAGTTTTTAATTTTACCTTTTTTATTTTATTTTAATGAATTTTATTTGTATTTTTTATACAACTTTTATTATGTGATAATACACGAGCAGGATCTAGTTCCCACGTTGGAGCATCTGGATTTACAACAGTACAAGGGGCACCACCACGTCCAACAAGTGGAACTGATAGGGTAAATTCCAAAGTGCACACAAATTTTTTTTATATAATGGAAATAGAATTTCTGTTGCGTCAAACGTTCATGGGGGAAATAACAAGTGAGACTTTTTTCAAATAGTTAATTTGTTACATTTCATGATATATCGTACCTCTTGTTGTTTATACAATTATACATTTAACTTCAAATTATTCATGTTATTGTTAACTCACAGGCAAACCAAAGGAACATGATACCATATAAAGCTGGGCCAGAAGGGTCACACAGAGTATTTAATAATCAATTTACCCAACCAGTTTGGTTGCAGACACAACAAATCAATAGGGATCAAGAAAGCGTTTGAATTGAAACAATGCAAACTGCTAGTAGAAGAATGTTAGGACCTTATATTATTTCGTCTCAGGAATCAATTTAGGGCAATATCACACAAAGTGTTGGAGCAGAGACAAATCAGCTCTCGAAGAAAAATAGACATGCTGCACAGAAAGGTACTCCAGCTCCAAAGCACAGTAATCCAAAGAAGGGGGCATGTTGCAAAACAGGCTGACCACAGTTCTGCAGTTTAGGAAACTGCTTATCTTAAACTATGTTAATTATTTTGAGATGGTCACCAAATTTAAAGCCCAATTTTTTTTATCTATTTCTAAGACCAATGCTTTTGCGGTGCTTACACTTCATTATAAAAACAATTATGTGGATTGGCATTATGATTTGAGCTTGTTTAGATCATTTTTCTTTGACCTGATAAGATCATGTCTATGACCTCAAATATGGTTTATTAAAAGGAAGCAATGGATAACTACAGATTTGTAGCAAATGAAATTAATGGGAAGCCTGTTGATTAGTATTGATGTGATGGGGTTGGTATTGTGAATATTACTTTGTTTATATTTGAGATAAATTGGTAACAGTTTCACGAAGCCAAGTTGCTTTAGTTGAATTTGAGAATGAATTTTGGTTTTATAAAAAAAAAAGTTAGTTGATTCAATTAATAATTTAATAAAAATGTGGTTGATTCAATTAAATTTATGCAATTGAACAATAAAAAATAGAAATGCAAAGGTATAATATAATTATTGTTAATTTCTTATGAACATTTTACGCTTTTAATCTTTTTGACAAACCATGAGGGAATAATGCTAAAAATTAAAACACTGCAGAGCCATACAGAGTTAAAACGGTGGGTGACAATCTTAGGTTCTTTTCTATTTCCACCATATAAATTATCACTAATATAAAAGAAAGGATAAAGCTACTCTAAAGTAAATTTGAGTGTAAAATGAGCACGTAAGGGTGCATATATCTTTCATTAGCTAAAATGAAATGAGATCTCAATTTATTTTAACTAATCAAAGATAGAAATGTCCTTACTTATTCATTTTACACTCAACATCACTTTAGAGGAGTCTAATTCTAAAAGAAAAGTTATACAAAGTGTACTTGGCCAAAGTTGAAGAAAATTGATATTTCAATTCGGTAAGAGTAGGAGGGGTTGACCATTGAAGGATCATACAGTTAAAAGGTGAGTTCTTGTAATAAATGATATTCAAAGTCGAAGAAAAGTCGAGTTTCAGAATTAGCTTGATAGAACTTGCATTAAAAAGTGAGACCACAGTTATGAAAGATCCCCGAATTCACTTTGGGTAAAAGTGTCATAGCGAAATCACAAAATTCTCAACAATCAGTAAAGTGGGGGGAGAGTAAGAGATGGGACAGAGAGTTGACGATTATTATTTTATGTTGTTTTTGCTTGGCTAAGAGTTGAACAAAAAAAATTTAAATGGTGATTTACTATGTCATGTCAAACTTAGCAGTACATGCAGATTTGTTAGATGTTAACGGTTAACGGATGAATTAACACCAGGATGTAAATAAACTAATAAAGTGGTTTTAATTCTTTAAAGGACTCGATTGAGAAATTTTATTTGTCAAGGAGTAGATTGAGAAAAACTAAGTTTTTTCAAATTTTTTAATGAAAAAATATACTTCAAAATTGTTTATTCACCCTCCTCACTAACCCATCATAATTTAGTTTGTATTTTATCAAATTATTGTTAGTTAACTAAAAGTGCAAATAAACAATTAGAAATATCACTAATCTCACCTTAATTTAAATTATCATTAGACCTCTGTACGTAGAGATCACCTTGTACTTGTATTAGGGGTGTTCGCGGATTGGATTGGATCGGTTTTGATCCAAAAAATCATCCAATCCAAAGATGAAAACAACTTGCGATTTGGATTGGATCGATTTGCTTACTTAAAAAAATCCGATTCAATCCAATCCAATCAAATGCGGTTTGGATTGGATTGGATAATTCGGTTTTTACCGATACATCGTTATATAGTTATATTAAGTCGAAAACCAACATTAAACCTATATATACTAGAATTAATGTAGTTCTAGTTCCTAAGTACATGCATAAAATCTTCTAGTAAATGAATAACTATTGATTCCTAGGTACATGAATAACTATACACATTCCAATACATCTAGTATTTGACAATTCCAACAAAAATATTAAAGAGAATGAGAGTGTTCGTTCATAAAAGTATGAAAAACAATACTTAAATATGAGTAATACTATAATTTAAAAAATAATAATATATGTATATAATAGGTCGATTTGGATTGAATTGATTTTCACTAAGGAATCCGAAATCTGATCAAATCCAATGAAAAAAAAACGATTTTTTCGATTTTCGATTTTAGATTTATTCGGTTCGATTTTTACGGTTTGAATTGATTTGGATCGATTGATGAACATTCCTAACTTATATCAGAAAACCCTTTTCAAACGATCACGTCAGAGTTAATTTAAACTTTAAACCAAGACTCCACTTCTCACCATCAAACACAACCTTTTGTTGTTACACTGTCCAGAAGAGTTTTCAGCCATCACTGGGCTAAGAGCTCAAGGGGCCCGCGTTACACATTATTGAATCAAGGGTTTAGTAATATTTTGGACAGGACATTATACCACGTATTGCACATAACAAAAGAAAGAAAAGAGAATTATATACGTATAAACACCAATGAGACCAATATACAAATAGAAGGTGAAGTACCAGAATGGACAACGCGCCAGGAATTACAATCTCAAGTCATAACTGTAATCAAAACTTGACGGAAATGCAAAATAATTAATAAATTTCACCACACGCATGAGTGCTTGTCACCGATATGAACTAGATTGAAATGTCTAAACAACACTGATTGCTGAAACAATCAACTGGCGCTGTAGCCCAGCACAAAGGATGCTAAATCAATCACCTAGAGTAGCCAGAAGGGGGATATCCTGCTGGAGGATAGGCAGCAGGGGGGTAACCAGTAGCAGGATAGCCCTGAGAAGGTGGTGGGGCAGGTGGATAACCATAGGGCTGTCCATATGCTGGTTGTGGTGGATAACCAACCGAAGGAGGAACTGACTGATCAATGCGTGACATCTGCTGAGCGGGGGGCACTGCCATTGCTGGTTGGGGTCCAAACTTCCCATCACGCTTGTCCATTTCAACCTTGTGCTGGGTCTGCAAATAAAATTTGCTTTTGTGATAATTATCATGCAAACGAAACATAATGTCTAACCGTGTGTGAGTAATAACTAACTTACCTGCATGCATGCGCACACCCTACAAATAAGAAGAAACATAAATTTAGTACAAGTAGTACAATGCCTTCCACTATAAAGGGCACAATTGATTGATGAGAGAGAAAAGGAAGCCTTACGTGCAGTACACAAAGTCAGCCAAACAAGATAGCAACTGAGAAGCCTCTTGAATTTCATCACTTCCCACAATTAAGGCAACAATAGAAAATATGCATGCAATTTGTTGAAGGCAAAACATGAAACCCTAAACACAAGAATAACATAGAAGTTAACAGAATATCATAATAAAGAAAATACTTCCATGTGCATCTGTCTGCGAATGTGTGTGTGTGTGTGTGTGAGAGAGAGAGAGAGAGAGAGAGTTTACAATGATGCAATTATCACATTGCGTAGTTTGAATGTTAAATTCATCTTGCAACAGAAAGCGAGTTGAGGCCACTGAATTTCCAAAGCAGAGGAAAACCTGAAACAACAATGCATAAAAATAAATTTAACAGGTGAAGAAAAATGCAATGTGAAATAACCACGGAAAAAATAGGTTAAGTGACCCAGAAAACCAGCTTCAGAAGAATCCTGCATGCTCTTAACTTAATCGTAAATCATAATGGTAAATAACAGCTTAAATGCTATTTTCTAATTTTTCCAATCCTTCTTCAACTTAAAAAACACGATATTTAAATAAAAAACCTAGTTAACTTCAGCTCTAGTTTCAATACATTTTTATCCTTTCAACTATGTGATAACTCAACAACCTACTCAGCACATCCACCACAATGACATAAAAGTATTTAACAATGACATAAAAATTGGTTGTGGAAAGACACCCTTGGGTCCACGTTCTCCATCTTGAACAAATAGCATTTCTGTCTAAGACTTTGTATACAAATACTCAATTGAATTGATCATAAGCTTTCTCAAAATCCAGATTAAAAACTAAACCTCAGGGTTTCCCTTATAATCTTGGTTAAATATAAATCGAAGGTCCCTTGGGCTAACCTCATGCCACAGCTAAGGCATCACGGCCCAACCCTGACTTGTAGGGAGGGATGATCTAACCACAAAAACACCCATGATACCGTGTACCAATACCAGGTATATAAAAATGGAAACAAAATGAGTAAATTTGTATACCTCAGTGCAAAGACAAAATTCAGGACATTTACTTTCTCCACACCTACCACTGCAGGGCATGTAACCAGCACAACATGTGTATCTGTAACAAGCAAGACAAAGAAATATCACACCAACAGACCATGTAAGTCATTTTAAAAGCTTGAAAAAACAGAAACAGTATCAGTTACCTTGACATATCATCATAGAGAGCTCGTTTGCGAAGCAGGTAGGATACACACGGTGCACTATAATGAGATAATAGAAAATTAGATTACTCATTACTACTGTGGGAAATATATTCAAAAATCACATTTACACCTTCAATGCAGGTCCTTTTAAAATTGTGATCCAACTGAAATCGCAGTGGAGATGTAAAACATCAATTCATGAATGAGATTGAAATGACAAGCACACATAGAAGATATCAAAAGGGGTGAGGGCTTTTTTCCTTATAGTAAATAACACGCTTATCAACTGGCTACTAGCAGAGACAGACATAGCACAGCAGCTCCTCAAAAGATCAAAGCAAGATAGTTTCCAATAATTCACAACCAAAAGGAAGAACTCATTATTTATTGTTGAAGATAATATTAAATACTGCCCTTATCACTTTGTTGAATGTGGAATCACACTGTCTTATAACTTTTTTTTATGGGCCAGAACAGTGTTATAATTATTGAATTTTCAATATAAAAGCCCTCACGTTCTGTGGTTTGACCTATAAGGAACAGTAATGTGGCCCAGACACAAACACCAGATTCCTTCCACATTCATCATCATCTACCTTCCCTCTCCATGGAATCATGGCTAAAGACAGAGATCCCAAATAGTAATTTTTAATACCTCCCTGTAAGTATCACTATAATCTTAATTCTTAAACCACCTGGAATAAGTATAGTTTGTGTTTGTCCTACAATATTGATGTTTTTCACATTTTCTTCCACAGATCTACTGATCTTAAAAATACATAAAAGTTTAGCAAAAAGACCACTAAGAAATTAGATAACATATTATTGCAGTTTCTTCTTAGTGACCTCATATCTTGATCAATTTGAACAGAGTGCGGGAATTCAATTAAGCAAAATCTCAAGCAATTTCATTAGTCAATGCAAGTCAACGTAAATCCAAGATCTGAAACTTTCAAAAGATAAAAAACAGAAAATGAAAAATCAAACAAGTCATTCTCTACAAAGCGGAAACAAACAATACGCCGAACTGAATCAGCTTTATCGAATAGAAGAAGATCAAATAGTTCTATAGAAACAGAAAGATCCAGATCACTTACCACCACAACGCGAAGCAACAATCTACACGCGATTCAATTTCAATTTCACACACACACACACACACACACACACACACACAATGTCAGTAATAAGAAGGTATAAATAAGTGGAAAATTGAAAGACGCAAAGAGAAAAACAGAGAGAGAGAGAGAGAGAGTTGTTACAAGGAGTGTCGGCTTGAATGGTTCTGAGAAGATCGGTGTGCCAGAGATTACGGTAATTCTGGCGTAGCTGCATCTTTTCAAGGTGCGCCTGCGACGCCATCAGAACTTTCTTAAGGAGCAGATTAAGACCCTCACAAGAACCCTAGATCCGATTATTATATCCAAGATAAATCAGAAAACGGAAATGCGTGTATATATATATATATATATATATATATATATATATATATGTGCGGGAATTTGAGGAAAGTGGCGTCGGTTTTGGCCTTTTGGAGGGGGTTTAAGCGTTGATCTTGATGACGACTTTGAAGTTTGAAGACACCAAAGTTGGCAATTTCTTATCTTATTGGCGTATCGACTTGTCAGTTGCCCAACAGCTGGTTCGCAAAACTTTAAAATTGAGGATACTACTCTCAGACGATCTTGATTGGACTAAAAATATTCAATTTGTTTGTTGAAGTTATAGCATCGTATCAATTTAATTTTTTATATTATTAATATTTTAAAATGATTCTTAAAATTACAGAAAGTTAATCAGATTTGTCCCTCTATTGATATTTGCATAGACTATAATGATATTAAGTTGGTAATGTCAGGGATGCATTTGAAACTAAGTGAATAATGTCAGGGATGCATTTACTACATTTTGTAATTTCAAGGATTATTTTAAAATATTGATAATGTGAGGGACTAAATTGATACAACCCTATAATTTCAGGGACCAAATTGGGTATTTACTCGATCTTGATCACACATCTCCCTTCCTTTTAAGGGAAAAAGATTCTCTCCATTTTTCATCTCTCCATTTCTGTCCATTTTCAAAGTTTTGAGAAAATAAATATGTATTATACATATATGTGTAGCTCTCCATGCATTTATTATCAATAAAACCTTAAAAATGGAAATAGATGTCCATTTCTCATAAAAAATGAAGAGGATCTCAGAAAGGATTCTAAGAACATGGATGGTTAAGGAATCAAGTAAAAAATTTTTTTTATTAGAAATTAATCTATTTAATATTTGAATAAATTATATATTTAATTTTTTAGCATTTGTTAGCTTGATCCTTAATTTAAAGATAGAGTATTTTCTCACTTTTAAAATAAGTTTTGTTGAGAAGAGTTAAATCCAGAATTAAAATGGTTTCAATGGACTTTTGTTCCAATACTTTTATCATGTGAAGTCATGTGAAGTTAGGTGATAGTTGACAGTTGAAAAATTAGTTGATTGAATTTGAAGTATTTGATAAAATTAGTTGTTGATTTAGCTTATAAATGTAAAATGACATATAATAACATATTTATGACAAACATCGTAAAGTGAGAATTTTATTAAATGAATGAAGATAAAAATGAGAGAAAAATCAATAAGTTATAAGTCAAATAAATTAGCTTATGAAGGAAAGCTATAAGTTCATGAGATAAGTTTGTTTATCAAACACCTCCACTTTAGTCAAACTAGCTTATAAACTAGCCAAATAAGCTATAAGCGAGCTTATTGGACATGTAAAACTGAGTCTAAATATCTATGGAGAGTTAGTGTCCCACGTTAAAAAATGAAGGCTCAAATTTAATATATAAGATTTGATTTTAATATTGTATTTGGAATTTATAAAAGGATTTAATTGGTATATATTGTTGGTGTAAAGATTTTTATACTGTCAACCAATCAGAAATTGTCACATAAGCTAAAATATTTGACTCTTATCATAACTACCTTAAAAGTCATTCATATCATGATTTTTGATTGGTTGACAGTATAAAAAACTTTACACTAACAGTATATAACAATTAAACTCTTTATAAAAATTAAGTAATTTTATAAAATACATATTAAGATTTAAACATTTATTTAGTATTCAATATTTAACTGATTAAAATTAGATCTTTAAAAAATTGTACAACCTATATTAGAATTTTTTTTATCATAATTATAAATAAATAAGTTTATCTTGGCCAATGTTTGTTAGTCGAGTGACAAAAAAAAGTCAACTTCTTTTAAATAAATAGGAGAGTTTTACACCCTTAAATGGATCAATCCAATTTGATTCAGATTGTTCAGATTTTTAAAGTATTTTTTGTATAGAGATGGTCTTAAAAAAAATTTCAAAACTTAAACTTTTCCACTTTCAATTAATAAGTTAATAGTTAAATTATTAATTTTTTTCCTTACAGTTTTAGTGAATTTTTCCATTGTTTAAAGTTTTTAATTAGGTTCCTATACTTCAAAAAAAATTAAAATAGATCTTTACTAGTACAAGTTTTAGGGGCCCAATTAAAATATATATAATTAGTGAGGATTTAATTAAAAACTCATTTAAATATAAAAGCTTATTTAAAAAACTTTAAAAGTATAAGTATGGACGAATGTAAGTTGTAACTATATGGCCCGACTCTTCCCTCTTCCTTCCAAATAAGGGGAGGGGAGGAGAGGAATTTTAATGGAGGGGAGGGAAAATAATACTATTTGTGTTTGGTTCACAAGGGGAGGGGAGAGATTTTAAAACTAACTTACTTTTATATCCTTATAATTTTAAATTTTAAAATACATAAGTAGGATATTTTAGTCATTTCATTCAAAATGTTTTAAATCCCCTCTCATTCCCTCCAAAGCCCCCCCACTCTTGGAAGGGAGTCAAAATTGTGTGAGAAGGGATTTTGCTCCCCTCCATTCCCCTCTCCTCCCCTCCTAAAAAATGAACTAAACAACAAATGTTTAAAAAATCCCTCCCCTCCCTTCCCCTCTCCACCCCTCCATTCTCATCCAACCAAACACTATGTAAGTGATTCTCTGTTAGAGTTGTCAAAATGGGTTGTGGCTCGTGAGCCAACCCGATCCAACCCGGCTCACTGGTGCGTTGGGTTAAAAAAATAGACTCACTTTTACTCAGGATCAAAATAACCCAGCATACTAAACATGTGGGTTAAATGGGTTTGAACCGGGTTGACCACATTTTTTTCCTTCTTTAAATTGTATAATGTTATTGTAAAACCTAAAGGGTCCTTATTTTTGTGGTTTTTTCTGTATTTTTTTTTTCTATTTTTTCTATGTTTATAATTTTCTGGGAAATTTTACTTTGAAAACTTTTAAGGGAATCAATGCATTTAACTTATCAACTTCGGGTGGATTGAGTCGGGTTGACTCACTTTTTTGTCAACTCGTGCTGGATCAACCTGGATGAGTCGGGTTGGCTCACTTTAATTGATCTATTTTTCGCAATGGACTAAACTAATATTATTTCACAAAAATAATATAATAATCAGTGATATATTTTGGGATAAAATATATAGAAGTGAGTCAAAGAAAATTATTTTTGAGAGAGGTTTGGCTCCTCATTTGTAATTTTCCGGATTCATCCTTGAGGATAACAAGTTAACTACTTTTTTTAAAATTATAAGGAACTTTTTTAAAAATCAAGTAAAACTGCAAAACTAGGAAGAGAAAAAATAATTTAACCTAAGTTAATATAAAAAATCCTTCTATTAATCCTCCTACTTTTATTAATATTCATGTTATAAGTAGGAAGTACTCATCATCATTAACAGTGATTATTAATATTCTCCGTTCGTAACCTGTTGGACACACAAGATTGATTGTCAAATAAGGAAATATTAAATACTTTTTTATATGTAACCAAAAAACAAAAAAATTTATATTTTCAAGATATTAAATATATTTCTTTTTCCATTTTTCTTTTTTAACATTAAAAAAATTATTAGGAGAATATATCATAACTCATTAATTTATTGTCTCACTAATGGGATCCCCAAAATGATCGAAAAAAATTGAAAGTAAGAAATCGAGAAGGAGTCATTTCATTGGCTTGGTCCTTAGCTAAAATGAAAAGGTAAACTCCATTTTAATTAAACTATCTTTTATTAAATATATATAAAGTGGAAATTTTATTATGTTACATCAGCTGAATGTTGCATAAATAAAAACACGATAATTTTGGGTCAAGTTTTACTGTTTCCTCGTTCTCCATTGATATTCGATTCTCTTTTTAGAAGGACAAATACTAAATAGTATATTAAAAGCATTGCAAAAATATGCTTAGAGTATAAATAAAGGTTTACGCTATTTCTATTTTCGAAAAACTACGCCCAACATTAATTTTCTTTTAAAAAAAATGAAAAGTATTATCGAGGGCATAGTATAAATTAGAAGAAGATTGATATTCACACAATTTTTTTTTTATTTATGCTCACAAGAATATTTTCAGAACAGATCATCGAAGTCAGTTTTATCTCTCCCAACGAAACTTTTTTATGCACACGATAGGAATCGAACCCTTGATAACATGATTAAGGAAGTCAACAATCTACAAATTGTATTGAGTTTATTGGTTATGCACACATTTTATCACACTATATTTACACAATTTTTTTTGGTTTCCCAATTATTGTCCTCGTGTAACTGCGGAGACTAATCCTTGAGATTCTGGACAGTATTGAAGAGTTGATCTCTCCCAATCAGATTTTCTTATACATAAGAGCCAATGATTGAACTTCTGATCACTTGCTTAAGGGATCCAAGTCAATTATTACTCGGATCAATCACATGTTGATTATTAAACAAATTTTATTACACTATATTTACATCATTTTGACTTAAGTAATAAAATACGATAATTCCACATCTCAACATAACCTTTTTTTTTCCAGTCAAAAACACAAACTTTTTACCATTTGTAATGTTGATTTTATTTTCCAATTTAGAAAGGCCAACTAGGAAATTGAAGCTTTGGAGAATATTAAAAAGAAAAGGGGTATATTTGTAATTTTATGGATGATCATTGTCTATATATGGCGAACCATTTCAAGCTGGATGAACTGGTCTCAAACCCGTGGTGTTGGGCAGACAGAGAAGAAGATGAGAAAGTTATAAGTTTGGATTTGTCTTGTTGCTCCACTTCTTCCATTAAATAATTCATAGCCCAAAGTTTTTAGTTTAGTTTTCAGTAACACATACACAGACAAAACAGCACCCCTCACCAACCAAAACAAAACCAACTTTGTTATTATTTTTATTTTTTGTTTTTCATTGTATCAACTAATAGTTTCTGCTTGTTACTAATTTTTTTTTTTTTTTGCTTCAAATGTCTTCTGATTTGTATGCTTTTGGCACTTCTAATTTCCACACACATACACATTCAACCTCAGACATGGTCTCATCCTCCGATGGAGGTGGAGACCTTCTGTTTTTCTCTGACCCCTTCCCTTTCTTCACTGATCTACCTCAAGAGAATTCCAACACCACCAACCAACACTCATTTGATGAAACTCTTCCTTCTTCTTTAGACCCTTTTTCCACTTCTTTTTTCTCTTTCTCTCCTCTCTATCATCAATCTAACCATGTGCAGCCTATGTCAAATGGCACAACTTTAGAAAGTGAATTTGGAAGTTTCTCATCAGCTATGGATAGGTTTGAACTGAAAACTGAGGAATGCCAAATGAGTGTTGATTATAATACCTACAATCAGCATCACTTCTTTCCTCACAGTTACAGTGGTGCTGAAAATGTATCAAAGTACATGCAAAGAAGTTTAAGCAGTAACTCTTTTAATGGTAAGCCAGGTTTTTTGTTCCCTCCTCACAGTGACAAACTCAATGATTCACCAAATTTTCAAAGGCATGCCATGAGTTCACCTGAAAACAGTTGCTTCAATGGACAAATGAGGAGGGTGTGTAGCACAGGAGATCTGCAGGTAAAATATATAACACAATTAGATTTATCTTCTTTTTTTTTTTTTTTGTCCATGTTGATTTTATTGAAGTTTGTTTTACTTCTTGAGCAGAACATGAAAGCGAATCACATGTCCCAAACGGAGGGGTCCTTGTTGGAGGAACCAAACCTCAAAGTAGGGCGTTATAGTGCTGAAGAAAGAAAAGAAAGGATTTCTAAATACAGAGCCAAGAGAAGCCAGAGGAACTTCAACAGGACCATTAAGGTAAAGAAAGAAAAGAATAACATTATTTGAGTACCGATAATGAAGTGGGAGAGTAAACTAATACTTTATAAAAGATTCCACAATATTCCCCCTCCACACACACATATAATAATTTTGTTGTACAAAAGTTTTATACTGGCAATATTAGTTCATAATAAGGTCTAAGAATAAGGTCCACACCAGCAATTGTGATGGCGATGTTGACCGTATTTTTTTTTATAATTATTCATAATAACGATAAATGTAATGCAATTACAATCGCAACTGTAATTTTAAACCTCACTTTTATAGTTAAAACTATCCTACACACTCATGATGAATGGAAGTTAAGTTCTATATATGTGTATAAGAATGTATGAATTAGAAGAGAAAAATAGAGAGTAAAAAAAAAAGGGTCTGAATGTGTCTGTTTTGTTGTTTTTTCTGTGGTACCAGTATGCATGCCGGAAGACACTAGCCGACAATCGACCACGCATACGTGGCAGATTTGCACGCAATGATGAGGCTATTGAGATTCCCAAGGCTCCTTGTTCAACCCGAGATGAAGACGAAGTTGATTTCTGGGTAAATATTAATTTTATTGCTTTATCAAATATTATTGAGTATGAATGAATTTAGGATGATTGATTAATTAACTAGTAGGAGTACTTTAGAGTGACATTAGGGGACACATTATGTGTTTTTCATGTAGATTGAAGAGTTGCGGTTGCATGAAGAGCAAGAGGATGTAACGGTGGGAGCAGGACAATATATGAAGAGTTATGGAGCTAGCCAGTTTCAGTACTGTGGCTTTTGAGTTTTTGACAGCAGAAAGAAACATCATTTGCTGGAAGAGGCTTTAAAATTTAGGCCGGTGGAACTTGATCAAGGCAAAGAAAGCCTTTTGCAAGCCAAAATTAAAGTAATGCAGAAGTCTTTTTCTTTTGAATATATAAATATCAATAAGTCACTATAAGTGGGATGTGAGATGATCCTGAGGTCAAATGTGAAGTTGGTGGTTGGAGGGTGCCTCCAGTTAGTTTCTAGTTAGTTGCATCTTATTTCTGTTACTCTTTTATATTCCAGCAAATAATTTGTCATTTGTTATTAGTGTAAATATATAATCATATTCCATATTCATCACAAAGGAGTGATCCTTCCATACATTTTTTTTTTGGTGAACATGCTTTTTATAAAATTACAAACGATATATAACGTTATCTTTGATTTATCATTTCAAGACATACGTTCGGATCTAAACGTATGCTTACTTCAAAGGAATTTTATAGATACTTTATCTCAAACGTATGTTTGCAATTTTTCAACTGTACACCAAACATGCACCAAGTCATTGACTAAATTCCCATTCTTAATTAACTATTTGACAATTTTTTTTAATTAGTTCGTCAACGAAAAGAAATCATTTCATGTACAGTTGCCCCATCAATATATACAAATAAGTGATTAACACCCAATAATGTTTACTATGTGCTAGGCAACTTTATGAAAAATGCATAAGGATATGTTCCTTATTTAAGTGTTTGGACGATTAGAACTAGCACCAATTCACTGCTCTAACCTCTTTGGTACTTTAATGTGTCGGAGACGGACAATGAAATATTTGTAAAGACTCTAATACTCAAGTAATAAGTAAGGGTGTAAGATGAATGCAATGAATAATAAAAGATCCATACCATTATGATTCTCGCCCTTATTTTTAGGGAAGAGTCTTGATGGACAACTTGGAGTATGGGTAATTAAGTCACTCTGGGTGCCATGGGAAGCTCTCTAGCTTCTTCCCTAGGTCTGGGCATTGACCTTTACATGTTTTCCTTACAAGAATAGGATCTTTTGCGTGCTCTCCCAATGGACGAGACATTCCTTTTGGCGACGGAGCAAGTCAACTTTTTTAGGGACATTGGCTTAGCCTTATTGGGCTCAAATTAAACCTAGTTTGGATCATTACTCTCATGTCGGTGCTTTGATGGTTATGAGAGTGTTGAGCTATGTTCGTATTGAGGATTTGGGCCATTGTTGTGATGTTTGCCCTTTCAAGGCTATGTTCATCTGATGAGGGATCATAGGGTTAAAAGGTATGTGAATTACTTATGAAAGTGTTTTACCATAGCCGACGAGTTATTTGTCGTGGTCATGACCATAGACCTTTTTAACTCTATTCTGCGGTGGAGGGATTTTGGGTCTTTGGGTTTATGACCTTTGGTCTGTTGAAGACTTGTGGGTTGTTGTGCCTATCTTTTCGCTTGTGCACTAGCAGCCTTTTCGCCACATGGAGCGTTAGGACTTGCCCGAGTGTAGCTGTTGCTCCATTTCACGCTTGGTAATCATTTTTAAATTTTGTTGAGAGTGAATGCTTTTGCCCCCAAAAGTAATAGCTACTACCTCAATATTTCCCTATAAATACGAGACATGGGCAACTGCTTCTCTCGTACTCTAGCCTCCATATTCGCCTTTTACTCTTTTTCTAGCAACTCTCCTGTGACAGCACATTGCCTTCAATGGTCTTAACTAATCTTCAATCTTTGTAGCTCTTATTTTGAGATCCGACACTGGTAGGAAGAGAATGAAGTTGAGCGAGGTCTATGAGAAGTTTCCCCTCTGACGTGGTCAAGTATAACTAGGTCTATTACGAGCCTTCGTGGGATCCCCTCGGTAATAAGGATGACAAATTAAGTCAAGGATCTTTGGAGATACACAAACATGATATATGACAAGTCCATGGAGAAGTACTACTTGATCCTATTCTTCCCAAGCACAAGCAAATATGAAACAACTTGAGGACATGGCCTCCTTACATGTATAGGACGTTCTTCACACGATTTAGATTTTGTATCATATTCCTCGGTTTCGACATCAAGGTGCTTAACAAGATCTAGGCAGCACCCATCCCAGCTTCATCCTGCCACTTGGACATATATACGGGTTTTCCAATCATATATTAGTACTTCGGACTTGAGCCCTATTTGGACATTTTCTTCTACCTGTTTGATGTCTTCGGGTCCACTGGGAGAATCAAGCTGGTCTGGATCAACATTCGAAAGCATTAGGGATGGAAGTGTTTGAAACTCTTTGGCGAGTCGTACAAGGACTTTAAGGAGGCTTTTTCAAACTTCGAGGATCAAGGAGTTATCCTCTTTATTTCTTTATATTATCTCAACCAATAGCCTAAATTCTAACTGCATAGGGACAAGAACTTCTTATGCAAGAAGAAAGTGCAGATCAAGTGGGATTGTATGTCGGAGTTCGACCAAGAGACCTACAACTTCTTCGAGAAGATCAAGTAGGATATGAACTTCAAATGTTCACAGTTAATCAATTGGGTGGCCTCTAACGTTAAGGCCCTCTTAAGTAGGTTTCGTAATCCTGTGTAAGGTGATAAATCACCTATTTTTGGTAGTGGTAAATGGGCTTATGCTTGTTAACATTATAGATGTGTATGGTTTTGAGAACTATGGGTGTACTAATTGGTCTAGCTTTAGCAAATGATTGAGTGAGTGCTTTGCAACTCTTCATAGAAGATTGGTAGAGTAATTTCACAGTGATGTTGTTTTGCTAGAAATTATTGAATAAAATTACTTGAATTATAAAAAAAAAAAAAAAAAAATAGGTTTCATAATCTATTGTTGTTTTTCTCTTCCTAACGTCAGTTAATCTGTCAAGGAGCATGGCGGTCGACATAGCTCTGAGGGCAAAAAAACAAATAAAAAAACAAACAAACAATGCAACGTTATCATTATCCAACTGCCTGTCGTTCTTATCACCAACCTTGTTTCCTAGACTTTCATGGGATCGACCCTAGGAAATTCCTTGATGTTTGGATAGATGATGGATACTTGCTCTAGGCCTTCTTACCCTAGGTAATAACATATATATCCATTGTTAAATTGAACTACAATGACAAAAATAAACTGTCCCTAATTTTTTAGCCACACCATTTAGGATCTTACAAAACATGGTAACTTTAATTTAGCCACATTTTAGGCTTATGAACCACATTTAACCATGACTAAACAAGAATTTTTCTGTAGTGTTATTACTATTTATATAAGCTTCCTACGCCAAAAGAAATTATTTGCAGTATACTTTTTTTTTTTTTTGGTTACATTTGCAGTATACTTTAAGCCAAGGATAAGTGTACTACATTTATTATCTTCAGCATATTAAAGTAAAGATATCAGACTGCTCATTTTCGCGAACAAGAGAATTTATGCATATTTATTCAGAAAGACAGCAAAAATTGGAAGAAGGCACTCAGGACTCAAATATCGACCTATTCTGTCAAATCATTATTCCAGTTTCCAACCCATGTGAGTAGCTCCAGCTTTGTAAAGAACGAATGGTAATTGATAAATGATACCCGCGGTAAGTGGAAGCAAATATTTTTCAATGTTTTTCGAGTGGAATATTCTATTGCTTTTCTAAGCTACCCCGCACACTGTACGTAGTGTAAATTGTCAACTTGGCTTAGCTAGATGACAATCAATCCCTCTTGATCTATACAAATTGCTTGCAAAAAGCCATTAAGAAAAAGTGTATATTCCACTATGACACGTTTTATTTATCCATTTACCTCAATTACGACATTATTGCTTTTCTAAATTGATGTGGAATGGAATAATTATATCTGGCTGTGAAAAATTTGAAATTGAATCTGCGTGAACCCAACATAATAAATTGGACGGTGTAGATCAAACTTGGCACCCGTCTGCACAATTTGATTGCCAAAAACATATGAAGCAGCCATAGCTTCACGCCTAAGTTTTTGGGGGACACACAAGAAACAAAAAGAAGCATAAATATAAGATGGAAAGTTATTATTCTTTTTTTATTATCCTGAGAGGTAAATGTAGATTTATTTCGTTAATTCAACATGACAATTTTGTAAGCGGGATTTCTATATATTCCAATCAAACATCGGTCAAATAATCTCCGATGCTGAGCGGTCAATAGATAGATTTTGGAGAATGGTAATCGGTACTTCTAAGGAATCAATAAAAAAAAAATTTTATTAGAAACATATGTATTTAATTCTTGAAAGAATAATATATTTAATTTTTTAGTGAAACATTTTCTTATAGATTTTGCTAACAAGTGTCCTAAGAATATTATTTAATGTATTGAATACATTACTTTTAATCTAAAATTTCTATCTTTAATTTTTTAATCAATATCCTAAAAATATTGATTAACATCACCATAGTTTTTTCACACTTAAGTGGTGTCAAATCCTTGGTCAGAAGGAAGACTTAGTAAGTACACAACAAACTCAAGTGTGGTGTGGAGCACAAAAGTCCTTCACGGTTTGTATAAGTGCATGTGCAATGTTTCTTTCTAACAAAACTCAATTTTGATATAAACTTTTCTCCTTAAATAGGAAATCACAATGGAAATAACCCAGAGCCAGAAGAAGTGGGCTACTTATGATTAGTTTCGACTTTCAAACACAACTCATATTATGTTGATTTATAACGTCACTTAATTAATAATCTAGTCCATCCTATTGAAAGTGAAAGAGTGTTGATTTTAAAATGTAAACCAACGGTGAATGGAAATAATAGTAACTACTAGGAATTTCGGTGATGAGCCTAAAAGCATAATATAGAGAAGGAAAGAGCTAACTATCATGGAAAGCAAAGATAATCATCTCTGATCTTATAATTTTTTTGTTTGATCTGGAATAAAAGTTAGATTTATTTATTTATTTATCTATTTTTGTGCGAAAAAACTTAAGTTTAATTAATGATTGAATTGAAAGATGTAATAAAGGTGTCAAATTGTCTTTTTTTTTTTTTTTCCTTTAGTTTTGAATTTCAAAAGCATAAAAAGTTGCATACTTTTGTTCTTCAGGGCATAAAGACACAAATTGATTGCCAACTAAAATAATGCCTAAATTATTATGCTGCGATTTGTATGCCATATACTACCAAAGTGTGACATAAAGTGAGGTAACGTGTTAAGCTGCCATTTTGGCAGCAATGCTCACTCGCATAGACACAATATATATGTGAAGAATGGAAGGAAGCTCCTCTATATACATGATGCTGTCACAATATCACTTTATATTGAAAATTAGAAAAGAAGAACATTTTGAAGATAGAACAACACAGTGATTGCATATCAGGACTGTTTTGATAGATTCCCTTCTTAAACAATGGCATTCGTTTATACAATAGTGCCAGAAGAAAAGAGATGCTTCTGACTGTAAAGTTTACACATTTCTTTAAAAAATAGCCATTGTCCTAAGTCATAACCTTCATCAAGCTTTGCAACTTTCCTGTATCATTTTGATGAAATGATCATCACCTACTTTAGAGGAAAAGAGATAGAGATTTTCTGAATAAGTGATATTGTCATATAGAATCCCATAAAAAGCACTGGTTCCTATGCTCAAACTGACAGCCTTGATAGTAATTGACCATACATGTGTTCGAACAAGAACTAAAGCGTCCCGAGTATGCTTAACTAGCTAGCTCTCGAGACTTGTATAGAGTATGTGAAAAATGCTTAGATTCTCCTCTATTATGGATCTTCTCTATATAGGCCTTCATTGTAACCGTTCCTTTAAGATCATTAGTGCTGGACCGATTCCCTCCTCCTTCATAGTGACTAAACAAAACCTTAAATGCCTCGTCCGTTACGCTTCTGACTAAGTTGTCTTTGGGTTTAAAGAAATTAGGCCCAAAAATGATTCTTGATCCAATGGAAAAATGGACTGACGTCTAAGGGCCGAAGACTTTTAGACCCATATAACAACATTCAATCAAATATCAAATAAAGGTAACAATGGGAACCCGGAGAGCATGGAACATAAGTTATGAATGGGAATCAAAGACCACAGCTACCCTAGCCTCCTTTTGGATCTGGTCCTATAATCCTGAATAGATAATAAACATAAACTAACTTGCTTCCTATAATGATAAGAATGTGATGGGAGATAGAGGGAGACAATGCCCTTAATGGGAAGAGCAGTAAAGAAAAGAATCCTTATAAAATTTAACTTATGCACCCAAAATGATTCCATACAACCACTTTTGACCAAGCACTACAAAGCAAAAATGAATATTGAAAAAATACTTCAACATCCTATATCATTGCAATGCTATAGATTATAAGATGATTAGTCCTTGTTCCCTTAGCCTAGCTATAATAGGAGAAAATGAGTGCTTGGGAAAGTTGTCCCCTGGGCCTGTTCTTTTGTTTAGTCTAAGAAAAGGCTTCTGATTGGAACATCTAAGGTTCCATTGTTCGGTTCCATTTTTTGGAATATTTTCCTAGCGATTTGATCGATGGCAATGAAACAGAAAAATTGTAGTTTATTGTTTTGCACACGAATGGTATGGTGTGAGCCCTTAGTGGACAGGCCAAGTATTATAGAATAATAAGAATATATATGTGATCTGGCAGACAAGAAAATAGCTCATGTTGAGATGGAACTTTTGTCTGGGGTAAGACTGGAAAAGATAAAAAATTTGAGGACCCTTTTAACCTGAGTGGAGAATCCCTCAAGTTGGTCTTCAAAACAACTAAGCCGTAACACTATCCAATCTGAAAAGGACAATATTCAGTTCATCTAGCCAAAACTCATGGAAATGACAAGGTTCTAAAAGTTGAAGTTAGGAAATTGTTGTGGTAAACTTATTTCTCTTCATTTGCCTTTTGATACAAATTAGGACTGCTTTGGGGTGACAAATACTTTACTTTGCGTGCCCTCTTTTCCTAGTTTTTAGTGTGGTTGTGTGTGTTTTGGTAATAAATGGATGTACCTGATATACCAATGAAAAGTTGTCTCACTTTGATGTCACACACTTTATTCCTTTAATACTGTTTTACTATGTCAGTATGCTTTGTAACATTACAAGAAATTTTTAATTGATGTGACAAGATAATATTGGCGGGGACAACATGTATGACACCAAAGTGAGACAACAAATTTTCATCCTTGGCTTACATGCCCCTTGAAAGCTCGAATTTATGAAATCAATGATGAGCCGGTTAGAAAAATGAAACGTTTCAACGAATGCTCGGGAAGGTTGGCTAATTCCCTTTTCTTTCTCTTGAGCGTAGGTGTAATGAGTGCTTTGTTTGGAATGGGATTCATAATCAAATACAATTAGGCATTAGCACAAGCCAAAAGCAAAAGCAAAGAGAATGTCCCAAAGATAGTCAAATGCTAGATCTCCCTAGGTCTTCGCAAACACAAGAGATTCCTTCACCAACGTCTAAAAGTATCCACAAAAGGCAACCATCAAGTCGTTTCCTCCCAAAAGTGTGCTTGTGGGCTCTCTCTCTCACCAAATATGAGATAGTGACAAGATTAGTGATGTTTCACTGTATATGACCCCACCTTTTTCAATTCAACTTCCACTATCAATTGGTAAGCAAGAGAAAAATAAATATAAACACGCTACAATTAATTTAGTATTGTTAGAACACACACAACGTACAGACGGGTGAACAGTGCACAAACGGGTTGAATAATATGCAGACGAGTAACGAATATAGTATAGACGGGTGAACAGTACATAGACGAGTATCAGGGAAAAATGATTACTGAATAATATTTCACACACTTTATTCCATTTGCACTCACTCTATTTATACACTGCTATATCACTCTAACAGTTACCAATCACTTATAACTAACTAACTACTTTCTTAACTAACTAACCACTTATTTGAATTACAATATAATACTTCCCCTTAATTCAAATACTCAAAAGATACAACACCTAAATCATTTCTAATCTTTTCAAATCGATCTAACTTCAGTGGCTTAGTCAGTATATCAGCAGTTTGTAACTCTGTTGGACAATAGACTAGCTCGAGCCTTCCTTTGCTTACATGGTCTCTAAGGAAATGAAACCTGGTTTCTATGTGTTTGCTCCTGCCATGAGAAACCGGGTTTTTGGCTAGATTAATAGCTGATTTATTATCAACCATTAGCTTCATAGGCTTAGCTACTTCAACCTGAATCTCACTCAGTAGTGAATCAGGCCAAAGAGCCTGACAAGCTGCATAAGAGCTTGCAATATACTCGGCTTCGCATGATGACAAAGCAATAACTGTCTGTTTCTTTGAACACCAAGAGATTGGTGCATTCAAAAACTGAAAAATGTAGCCAGATGTACTCCTTCTATCAACTCTGTCTCCACACCAATCGGAGCCAGAAAAACCTATGAGAACACTCCCCTGCTGCTGAATTCTGTTAGGAAACAGAACACCAAACTCTAGTGTACCTTGCAAGTATCTCATTATTCTCTTAGAAGCAATCAAGTGTGGTTTCCTCGGATCATCCATAAACCTGCTAATCATGCCAACTCCATAACATATATCTGGTCTACTGTTGCAGATATACCTCAGAGAGCCAATTATCTGTTTAAACAAAGTGCCATCTGCTGCCTCTTCTTCACTGCTCTTTTCTAACTTCACATTAACCTCAACAGGTGTTGCTGCAGAATTGCAACCATTCATGTTGAATCTCTTCAAGACTTCACTCACATACTTTCTTTGATGCAGCACTATCCCTGCTGTTGTTGCAGCAAACTCCATACCAAGGAAGTAAGTCAGCCTTCCTAAATCTGTCATCTCAAACTCAGTCTTCATTACCACTTTGAACTCTTCAATTTCTTTGCAACTTCTACCAGTTACTAGTAGATCATCAACATAGTGACATAGCAACAATAGTTCTGACCTGTTCTGCTGAAATCGTACATAAACACCATGTTCAACTGAGCACTTGCTGAATCCAAGTTGAAGTAAGAATGAATCAATTCTTTTGTTTCAAGCCCGAGGGGCTTGTTTTAGGCCATAAAGTGCCTTCTTCAATCTGTATACCATTTCTTCCTTCCCCTTAATCTCAAATCCTGGTGGTTGAGAGACATATACCTCTTCTTCAAGAGGTCCATTTAGAAATGCAGATTTAACATCAAGTTGAGATAGAGTCCAACCTCTTGCACTTGCTAGAGCAACAACCAAACGAATTGTCTCTATCCTTGCCACAGGTGCAAATACTTCTGAGTAATCTACTCCCTCCCTTTGCAGAAAACCATTTGCAACCAACCTTGCTTTGTGCTTAGTAATTGACCCATCAGGATGCAGCTTCAACTTGTAAACCCACTCAACAACAATTTGGTGCTTGTTTGTAGGTAGACTTGACAATTCCCATGTCTGATTCCTCTCAATGGCTTTCAATTCTTCAATCATAGCATTTTCCAGACCTGCTCCTTCATAGCTTCCTCAAGGTTCAGTTGTTCAGAATCAGCAAACATAGCAAAATGCACCAGATCACCATCATGAGCTATTGCACTGTCAGAGAACAGCTCATAATCCGCTAATCTAGGTGGCATTTGCCTATGCCTGTGTGGCCTCACTTGAGCTGTCTGAGTTCCTGTCTGAGTTCCCAGTATGCCATGTTCATCTTCTTGTTGATCTTGCTCCTCATCTAACAATGATGAGGACACCTATGTCAGAGTGTTGCTGCTACTGCTACTGCACTTCTGATTCCAATCCCAAGATTCAGTTTCAGCCACTATTACATCTCTACTAATCACAATTTTCTCTTTAATAGGATCATATAGCTTGTATGCACCAGTCGGATGATACCCCACCAAAATCATTGACTCACTGTTGTCCTCCAATTTCCTTCTTTTCTGATCAGGGACATGTTTGAAGCATAGTGCTCCAAATGTCTTCAAATGGCTCACAGTTGGTTTCCTCCCAGTCCATATCTCCTCTGGCACTGCTTCCTTTAATCTCTTTGTGGGGCATTTATTCAGTATATACACTGCTGTAGAGACAGCTTCACCCCAAAAGGGATGTGGTAAAGCTTTCTTTTTCAGCATACTTCTTGCCATATCAAGCACTGTTCTATTCCTTCTTTCTGCCAAACCATTGTGTTGAGGGGTATAAGGGGCTGTAATCTCACGTTGAATGTCATTCTCTACACAAAAGTGCTCAAAATTACTTGAGGTATACTCCCCTCCTCCATCAGTTCTCAAAATCTTGATGGACTTCTCACTTTGTTTCTCAACTAGCTTCTTGAAGTTTTTAAAGATTTCAAGTGCTGCATTCTTTGTATTAATCAGGTATAACCACATCATTCTACTAAATTCATCAACAAATGAAATGAAATACCGATTACCTCCTAGTGAAGGTACCTCAAATGGTCCACAAATGTCAGAATGCACAACTTCTAACAAGCTTGTTGCTCTCATTGGCAGATGTGACTTAAAGGAATTTCGGGGTTGCTTTCCTGCCATACAAACTTCACATATCTTCTCTAGTACAACAATCATGGGAAGACCAGCAACCATTTGTTTGGAAGAGAGATCGTTTAAACTTCGAAAATTCAAATGTCCAAACCTTGAGTGCCAAAGCCAACAGTCCTCAACACCTTGCTCTTTCTTGTTGTGTCTAGATCAGCCAACCATTCCTTGTGACTGGTCATATGGTTTGAGCAACTCGTATCAAGATACCAAAGCTCAGATTGAAAGGATTCCTCACTAGTAGTCACCATCAGTAGAACTGGATCAACATCAGAATCCTCTTCTTGAGCAGCACAGGCTTCCTCATTAGTTGCTTTCTTCGATTTGCCTTTGCCATGCCAACATTCATCTGCAAAGTGACCCCACTTTTCACAATTGAAACACTGCACCTTGCGTTTATCAAAATTCTTGAATCCTCCTTTGGTTTTGGCAGATCCTCCTCCCCTTTTACTTGAGGATTCAGACCTGTCACCCTTCCAAGAACTCTTCACAAATTTCCCCTTTCCTCCTTTCCTCCATTTCTTCTTGTGATCAAACCCTCTCTTGGCGGTTTGAGCTTGCATTGCCTGATCAGAGGTTTTCTCAATCGCCCCTCTCTCATTCATCCTCATCTCCCGAACCTCCAAAGTCCCTTGCAACTCCTCAAGACTCAGGGTTGCAATGTCTTTAGATTCCTCAATTGCACACACTATGTAATCAAATCGAGGATGCAGGGTGCGCAATATCTTCTCAATTATCTTCTGATCAGATAATCTTTTCCCGTACCCTGCCATCATATTGTTGATGTTTCTGATTCTTGCAATGAAATCAGCCACCTTCTCTTGATCCTCCATTTGCAATAGCTCATATTGCCTTTCCAAGACTTGAAGTCTCGCTTTCTTGATCTTTTCACCACCCGTATAACACTTCTCCAAGATATCCCAGGCCTGCTTTGCTGTTGCAGCCCCCAGAAATCTTGTCAAAATTAGCCAAATCGACACACTGATGCAGGGTAAAGATTGCCTTGCAATCTTTCTTCTTGTTCTCCTTGTACACAGCCCTCTGAGCAATGGTGGCACCCTCATTCACTTCTGGGTAGCCATTCTTGATGATTTCCAGCACATCCTGGAATCCAAACAATGCTCGCATCTGCACATTCCACCGATCCCAATTTTTGCCATCAAGCATTGGCATTTGCGCAGGAAAATTGCCATTGGAGCCCATATCCTCACTTCACTCGTGTTTCACCTCACTTCACTCGTGTTTAGATCCAAGAAAGAATAAGCTCTGATACCAATTGTTAGAACACACACACAACGCACAGACTGGTGAACAGTGCACAGACGGGTTGAACAATATGCAGACGAGTAACGAATACAGAGTATAGACGGGTGAACAGTGCATAGACGGGTATCAGGGAAAAATAATTACTGAATAATACTTCACACACTTTATTCCATTTGCACTCACTCTATTTATACACTGCTATATCACTCTAACAGTTACCAATCACTTGTAACTAACTAACTACTTTCCTAACTAACTAACCACTTATTTGAATTATAAGATAATAAGTATTATATCCGCAAATGGCACTGCTAGTGAATTGGCGGCAGCTGTGGCCATTAACTGTGTTACTAGTAAACCTGTTTTTGCTCCAAATTTTTTGTGGAGAATAGATGTATTATTAGTTTACCTTTGTGCTAAAATTGTCACAACAATCTCGAATATGATAAAAATGGCTTGAGAAGTGAAGATCTATTATGTTTATAGAGAAAGTAACAAGGTGGCTGATTGATTGGCTTCATATGCTCACTCTTTAACCATTGGCCTGCTTATTCTGCTTGAGGACCTAAGGGGATCTCTATTCCCTATCTAGATCTTGTTTAGGGTTGTTGTTCTCCTGTATCTCACCAAAAAATAGAATATTGTTCATCATATACAGTCCACAAAAGTAGCCTCCTCCAAACATGAAATAATTTTACACATTATAAGACCTAGCAAAACATGGTAAGTTTTAAATAAATATCTGTAACGTATTCCTAGAATTCTGCACCAATGCATTTTAGGAAAAGCCGGATATTGCATGTCATTAGGTTGAATTAAGACGTAAACATTAAAAGTCAAGAGAATGAGACCTATACCCAATGCACAACCATTCACATGAATCGAGTCATAGACATCTGAATTTACACAACTATTGCAATATGGAAATTTGGAATACAGATGTAATTAAACATTACTATTCTATATTAAATTAACAGAAATAAGACATCTTTCATTTTAAGATAAAGTTTGATTATGCTTCATCAAGTCTCGGGAAGTTCTAAATCATGCCATCCAGACCAAATGGAGGGCATGTTACAAAATCCGTTCTATCACTGTGCTAATATGCTTTGTGAATAACTACAATAACTACTGTCCTTTTGCATACCACGTAAGGGCTCCATGTCAAAGCTCCCACCTCTTCTGCATTCCTCAAACTTCCGTGCAGTGCCATTAATGTGTTTCGTATAGAATAAGTAGGAAAGAAAATTGAAAATTAAAAAGCAGCATCGGCATAGAATAGAAGTATATACAAGCTGAGCTTTTCAATTCACCATGTGGGCCTCATGTAAAATAAAGCAAATGATTTTTACGTACACATGTCATTTGTTTCAGTATAGGGCAACTAGCATTACGTCAAGTAAGGTTGTAAATCCAGCATTCTTTATCCCTGTCGTACAGTACATTACAGACACCACAGCCCTTCTCGTTTCTATCTCAGATGAGGTGCACCTATCAGCTTGGGCCATATCGTCTTTTAAATAAAAAGTGTCTCTTTGATGGATCTTTCGGCTTGCTCTTGATCTGTCCTTGGCCTTTGTTACGCCCAGTACTGCGAGGGGAAGAAAGAATCATGAGTTATGACCACAATCACTAAATTTACATCTAGTCAACAGATCAAGATTCTTAAGAACTCAAAAAGGCAATTCAATAACTTGAGATAGATTAGCACATAGCTATTAGGCAAATAAAGAGGATAACACACCTGTACTCCATATAAACCATTCCTTTTGCACCTGACATTGCACTCATGGATGCTTGAGAACGACGAGCACTATTAAGAGCTATCTCATCTGTATCTTCTTCTAGTTGCTCTAATCCAACTGCATCATCACCAGCACTCAATACCTGATAGATACATTGTCAGTTATTTCCCAAACAAACAATTCAATTCCAAGTGAAAAGGGAATGAAGATGGAAACCTTTCCAAGAAGTGCCAATTGATCCTCAAGATGATGATAGCTCAAACGAGATCCTTCATCAGATGGAGGCAAGCTTGTAATTACCTGTCAAGTATCATAATAGCTCAGACTATATTGATTTTTTTTTGTACGCAAGAACATATTAATTGAAATCTTCACAAGACAGTTTTGGTGGCAAAAATACATTACAAATGATCAAGCTTGGCCCTGGGAATACCGTTAAACACTTCTTCTACACTATTGGGCTCAACAAATTCAGGCAATTATGCATTAACATGACCTACTTCTGGAGTACTTTATTTGAACAAACAAGCAACCTGGTTATAGCAAACATCATAAGAAAGCCTAGCTTCACCCCGAAGCACTTCACGACTTGCTTTCTACTATATTTCAAGGACATAACAATTTTTAAGTCGCCAAGAGAATCTTAGCAAAGCAGCAACTTGTTGAAGTTGTTTTGCTAGAAAATCAGATACATTAACAAAAGGAAGCTCGGCTCATTCAGAATTCCAAGACAACAAATCACTCATATCCAATCTATCGGATCAACCACTTGGAATACAGTGAAGTACATGTCTCCTGAGGAAAAATAATTACAAGTGCAACATGAAGAGAACATAAAATCAAAAGAAAATACCTTAAAGCTATAACCCTGATCAATTAAAAATTGCTGCCTCTTAGTTGAGTAATACATCTCCTGCAAACACAAGCAGCGAAAAAATGTACATTACACCATATAAATACCATGTATGATAAGCTCCGAATTTATTTTGCACTGGAGGCATGATCCATTGATTCAACAATATAAGACTCGGTAAAATATATATATATATATATACCTGGGTATCAGTTGACACAAGGGAATAAAAAAATGCATTATACTCCTCTTTACCCCCTGCCATCCTATCCTGAAGCTTTCCCTGCCATTTAATTGATTAATTTGAATATGTCAGCATACCCATTGGCACAATACATTATTGACAAGCAAGTGGAAACATCAATTTACAGCCAGCAGAGAACATCCCACTTTCCAAAACCATCATTTTAGGTTTAGAATTCAATCTGTAGGGTGGGTATGAAAGACAACAATGACAAGTAGTTCTCCCTAAGAAGTAATAAAATTAGAAAATAATAATAATACTCACCAAAATCTACTAAGAAGAAATAATACTCACCAAAATCTACTAAGAAGAAATAATAATACACATGAGAAAAGTTCAGAAACTGACCTTTGCCCTAAGAATACGACCTAGACGTTGGGCTTCTTGACGCCTTGAACCAGCATGTGAAGAGATCTGAATTATCACATTAGCTTCAGGAATATCAATTGAGTTATCACCCACCTGAGAATATTAGAAGGATGCTAGATTAGATTATCAACTGTCACATTATTTACTAAGATGATGTTGACAGGGATAGCTCATAATTTCAATAATATCCGCAGGAAGCACCAACTCAGACAGCTATGAAACATACTACATAATGTACAAACACTGGCTAACCAAACAAAACTTATGAAGATATATCCATTCAAACTTTTATATTCATGTCAAGATGCTACATCAGTATCTGCTTTGACATATCCATGCAAAATAAAAAAAAAAAATAAGCCTCAAAATAAAACTAAAGAAAACAGGAACAGATACCTTGGAAAGAAAAATAGTGTTTACGTCTTTGCTAGTTTTGAATGCTTGTAGAATTTTTGTCCTTTCAACATGGCTGCACATAACGCACATACCAGAATTTCAGAATATAAGGTTCAAAAGCAAAACAGAAGAACCCGAAACGAAGTTCCAAAAAAGTTAATATACGTCAACAGCACCTTGTAGCACCATATATCATTGGTTTGCGGAGTTTCATGGCATACTCAGTGAGAGCAAAAAGATTATCAGCAAAGACTATAATTTTATCACCACGTGCCCTTTCATGGTAATTTATGAGAAACTCACACGCTCTGAACTTATTTGGATTCATCACATAAAGTGCCTGCACAGGTGAAGATTATCAATTAAGATGAGTGAACTGATGCAGGTAAATTGTTAAAGAACTTTGAGAAATTAAAAGTTCACATAAAAAGATTTGTATGCCCATTAATAATCAAAACAACTTTAACAGAAAATGCAATCAATCATGGAAAAGATAAAATGTTTGGTGAAACCAAGACATCACAATCCATATTATTTCTACTATAAAGAGCTACAGTGTCCCAACAGGCCTTACCTGCCTCTTCTTGGAGTTCTCTTTCTTCAAATACTCAGCAAAAAACTCTTTTGTCATTGGACACCAGACTTCAGCACACTGCACATTTGCAATAAATCCACCTTTTACTAGATCTAACCAATTTGCCTCATACAGCTTAGGACCAATTAGGAAGTTCAGATCTGTAATCCTTTCGTCCTCTCTCACAAGTGTGGCTGCAATGTTAACAGTCAAGGTCTCATTCCCAGCAAAAAAGGCTAAGGTCATAGTCAGGGTGATATGAAACCAACGTAAAATGGCATACCTGTGAGCCCAAGTTTGCAGTGAGATTTAGTGAGGCTAATGACTTTACGAAACATATGGGCCGGAACAACATGTACCTGTTTATTATGCCATGATATTATGCACAAGGAACAACCTTAAGATTTCAGGCAAGAAGGAAATAACCATAAATTTGCATGATTACCTCATCCATGAGGAGCAATCCCCATTCTCTGTTTCTTATTTCTTCAATGATCTTTTCAGATTCTTCAGACCGCTTACCACCAAAAGCAACCATATTATATGTTGTCACAACAACTCCAGCATTACCACGGAATCTCTCTTTACTGTCAGATGTAAAACGACAGATTTGTTCATCTCGGATAGTTGACCACAGTTTAAACTGAAAAGCCCACTGATCTACAGAGACAGCATTTGTTGCCAAACAAAGGCAGCTCTTTTTTATCCGGCAAGCTGCAGAAACACCAACTAGGGACTTTCCAGCACCACAGGGTAGAACTATTATACCAGATCTTGCTCTACCTGAGGGGGTAAACAATAAAATTTCACTTAGAAGTAATTTATGTTTCACTGTGCATTTACAAGATGCAGACATTAATGTTGCTGTAGTCATTAAGAAAGGACTAAAGCTTAACTACACCAGAGATAAGTTATGCTAATCCAAATAATAAGTTGTGGTACTTAGAGGTGGCAATGAGCCAAGCTGGCTCGCATAATACTTACGGCTTGGTTTACTAACTGATCAATAAGCTGGGCAGGAGCGGAGTTAGAAAGTTTTTATTGAAGAAGCCAAAGAAGAACAATACATTTTTAGGGGCCCAAATTAAAAAAAAAATGTTTTTTTAGAAAAATACATGAAAAATATGGTGGCTGTTTTCTTCATGTTAAAATAGTTGGTAATTGTTTTCTTTATGTTATAAGTTGGCTCGTTGAGCTTGAATTGCTCATGAATTTATAGAGAGTTGAGCTTGAGCCAACAAAATGAGCTTGTTTTCTTATTGATCTATGCTTGACCCAAACAAATTTCATCGAGCTAAGCTTTAGCCTACCCAAGCTTGGTTCAGCTCAGTTCTTGCCAATTCGTTGGTACTAAGTACTAACACATAAATTTCCAAAAGTTATAAATAAAGAAAACAGATAAGGTATTTTTTTTGTACAATGATGACGTGGAATCTTAAACATAAGTCCGCCTGCAAATTACCCAAACCCTTCACCACTAGCCCATTCCTAGTGGCTAGCCTTCTAAGTGACAAAAAAATGTAAAATACCATTGATCCAAAGCTGCATACTTCTAAACATGTTCCAAAGCATGTATGTTTTCTTTTACTAAAACTACAACTTTCCTTCCCATTACTTCATTATTTAACAACGAGGCAGAAAATGATAGTCTTGAACATATGCAAGACTGGAACAGTGTGTTTTAGATCACAAGCCAAACAATTCAAAAAGTGAAGTCAATTGATTTAAAATAACAAATGATGGGTGCTCTAAATTGACCATGGTAAGAGGTCAGAGCGAACTGCAAGGGACACATGTCCTTGCAAAAGTTGCCAAGCTTACCGTTTCCAAACATTTTGCTAAGGCTCTTCTCCTGATATGGCCGTGGTTGTGCTTGAGGCTTTAGTTCCATGTCGAGGTCTGGGTTCACCTGCAGCATTAAAAGATTAATACTGCATGAGTAGCAGATAATCAATTTAAACACAATAACCATAAGTGTGCAAGATGTAACATCACTAAACATCAAGTGATTATAATCCTCAAAGATTTTAGCAGGCACAAGTGTATAAAGCATTACTTACTGTATCATTTCTGAAGTCATACTCCTCCAACATGGGATAATTTAATGCATTTGGCAAGCAGCGTTGCTTTACATTTTCAACCTGTATATAAATCATAGAAAACTTTAAATAAAATACTTTGATGTAAAGCAATTGCAATTACTCTATTCTGATTTCTGATAACAATCAAGTTTACTCAAAACAAATTTCAATAAATTTGCCATGGACAACATTAAATTTTCTAAGATGCTTCTTGTAGTGAAACTCATGGGATATTTTGGCAATGAATGAATTAAGTATTGGTGAATTCTACAATACAAGACATGCACCCGTGAAGTGACATAAAGTTCACTCCCAAAAAAAGGAAAGATGAATTCTATCATTTTGGCAGGGACTGGTAGTAGAAAAAGTAAGGGACATAGCTAAGAAGCCACATTAAGTATTTACCCTTATCACTGGTAAGTAAAATAGCACACAGAACAACATCACAGCTGCAGCACAGAGAAGTAAGAATTTAGCATAAAAATATATGCAGCTAATACTATCACCTAGTTCTGATAACTGTATATATTCAATTTTTATTTTCTTAAATTCAACAATTAACTCATCCTCTTTTTTATTTAGACATGAATACCTAATCCAGAATATTTTTTTCATGACAAATGACAGATCACTGGTTCAATTGTGGTCTACAACTTGGTAATATGATGCAAAAACAAAAACAAAGAGATCAAGGGCATTGCAGTAAAAAATACTGCAATCTTTTCCAAAAGCTCACACCTACATTACCTGAGAAGGATCGATTTCAAATGAATGAGCTTCTTTCTCTTCTGCAGCCGCTGCCACTTCTGCTTGATTTAGCAACTCATCATGAGTGCCTGCAATTTCACCTGCTGCTTTGCTGATTGTAAATCCATCTCCATTTGCACCCTAAACAAACAGTGATATGGGTTTTGAATTTCACTAGTACATGGGAAAAGGGTAGCAATAGGAATGCACAAGCAAGACAAGGCATTGTATTCAACTATTCATGGTAATGTTAGCAAATGCAATTCAGAGACAAAACTAAAACATTTTAGGGGTCAATAATCTACAAAAGGAGAAAAGACTTATGATTTAACAAGGCAACCAAATAGCCAATTCAATACAAGATGGTAGCATTTTAGAAGGATGTCTGATGTATGCACTGTCATTATCAAAATAGAAAGTGGACAGCAATAAAGAGATTGTTCCAATCTTGCCCCACAAATATCCACTCACAAGCAAATACTAGAATTGTAGTTACAGGGGCAAGAAATCAGCAAAGAACATCTAAGGATAATGCATTGAGAACATCCATAACAACTGTCACAAATCCAATTATATTTATCTGGACATGAAGAAAAAAAAATTTAACAAAAAAGGTCAAACAGTCAAACTAAGCCACCCAAACGTGTTAAATAGAGCCCGACAAACAAAGAATGTGATCACAAACCTCTGAAGTAATCCTTGCTCGAGATATAGCTTCATCCCGCAGCAATGTCTTCAATACCTGCCAAATTTGTTATAATGAACCAGATTAGATCTTAGTAAAAGATTTGAAGCAATTGAAGGACATTACAATACAAGGGGATAGCAAAAGGATCATTCATATACCTCAGGAAATGGAGATTCAACAAAGTATCGATTCTTCTTAAGCACGAGCTTCACTTTGCCATAATTTGCAGTAGAATCATGTATAAACTTAATCATCTCTTTGGGAAGCTTGGTCTTGGACAACTTGTTCAAAACAGCTATGATTGTTTCTGTTTCTAGACCAACAGAAACCGCGGCATACAGCGAATGCGGAGTAAGGTTGTATTCGTGCATTGACTCCGGCCTATCCATAACCACCATCACACATACCAAGCACATAAGTAACAATCTAATAACTTGGGATCCGGATTCCCTGCATTCAAAAAACCCTGAATTTAGGCATTCACGTGCCGTTGGATCAATCCTAGGCTTCCTCAAACACTACCAATGATTGATTTGTCCAACAGTGCATGAATGCGTGAATGCAAAGTTTTTTGAATGTAGGGAATCCGAATTCAATAACTTGACAATGCCATTGCAATGGATTTATTAAAAGTTAGAAAGAGACTATTTACCTACAAACGGGTTCCGCGATGGCAATAAGAAAATCATAAGCTTGCTTGTACAAAGGAGAGAAGGTCTCAAGGAATATGCGGCCATTGCCACAAGCCCATAAAGGGCGATTAGGGTGATCGGGTTTCAGCTCTAATTTGCTAAAATCTTTGGTTTTGGTTTCTGTTTCACACACACACAAAAATCCTCAATCAAATATTATCTCATAATCCCCAAAAACAAAGAATTGAGATCCTCTCCATTTTCCCTCTCCATTATTATAGTTTTAGGGGTATAAATATGATAATGTGCAATGAGTGGGGTCCAAATATCTCTATACACCCCAAAATCTTAGTAATGGAGCTCTCCATTTGTCATGAGAAATGGAGAGGATACACTCTAATCTTTAATGAAATAGAAAATTGATTGATATTATTACCTTCATCGTCGTATCCATCTTCACCTCCATAAACGTCATCATCGTCGACGATTCCTTTTCGGGAATCTTCCTGCTGTAAACAATATGAGCAAAAAAAGGAAACGCAAAAATCAACAAAGAAAGAGTGTAAAGTGAACTAACGAATTTGGCGGAGGATTTGAGCTTTTTGAAGGGTCGGCCTTTCTCACCTGCAAATATCAAATTCAAATTGAAATTAAATGTGTAAAATTGCATATATTTGATTTCATAGATGGATTAGAAATTTTGAATGAATGGTAGGGTAAAGTACCGTGTCCCATGAATCCAAGGAATCAGATAAGGGTATGAATTTTTGTTAAGTACTTTTTAAGTTCCTTGTCTCTGATCAGTGAAATTTAGAACGGAGAATGAATGAATTTAGAAAAGAAGGAGCGAATCTGCTTGTATTTATACATCCACCATTCATTCCGTTATTACTGCTCTGTTACTGGTTACAGGCTAATAACTTAGGGAGGATAACTTTCAGAGGGAGAGAGAAGGAGAATGCTCACTACTAAATGGTCTGGGCCGTGTCGGCCCAAAATCTCTTTCAATAAAAGGCCAAAAAAGTAAAGAGCCAACTTCATTTAGATTCTGATAAAAACAAACGAGAAAAAAATATTTTTCAATACACTTTCAATCAACTTTTATTTGAAGCAACACATGCTGATTTGGTAAAAATTGCACTGGAAAGCATGTTTTTTTTTATTTGCTTCCACTAAAATCTAAATCAAACCCGTTGGCTCCTATATTATAGTGTCATCAATTGGATCCCTAAAAGTTGTGTCACCAATTTAGCCTTTGAAGTATGCAAAATGTTAACAAGTTTATCCTGATGTTGCCCACCATTTAAAAACAAGTTAAGGAAAGCTAACATGGTAAGTTAAACAGTTAGGTGGCTGATAAATGCCAACTGGGTTGCCACATGATTATCGTGTTGGATCCTAAGTGGAGGAAAAAAACAAAATTAAAAAAATAAAAGCTGGTTCAAACAGGGAAAATGGAAGACTCTAACCAAATCAAACAGGTGAAAAATATCATAATCGTGATATTTTTAGAGTTGAACCCATCCATAGAGGATTAGAATTTTTTACTATATTTTCAAAAATTAAAATTAAATTAAATTAAATTAAAAAATAGATTAATCTGATCCTAACCAATCTGAATTTAATCGGATTAGTTTGATTCGGATTCATAACAAAACTTTTCAAAATCCGGTTTAATCCAATCTGATCAATTTTAATCGGATCGGATGCTGAATTACCTCAAGTCTAATCCAAACCGATTCGTTTACATTCTTTTCAGAAACGTCATGACATTTTGCATCTTTAAAGGGCTTCAATGGTGACAAAAAAAACTTTCAAGGATCTAGGAGTGGCACTATATTCTTTGGATAATTGAATTGAGGGTTTACTCAAAAGGAAAACTTGATCATTCTTGTTTTTATTTTGTTCTTTTGAAGAGCACATGTTGACAAACACTTACTCGTCACTCTCGAGAACATACAATAATGTCTTTTTAAACATCAAGAAGTGGACACGTTAATTAGACATTATATATAAGGTGACTTTTTAGTAGTAAAAAATGTTCTTTAAACTTTTAATGTGTGTAAAATTGTGTAAGTAATCAAATTAAGGGTGTATCCACTCTTAGTGTACGTTTGGTAGTGCGTCCAAATTAAGGGTGTATCCACTCTTAGTGTACGTTTGGTAGTGCGTCCATTATTTTGACGCACCGTGGAAGCTGCCCACTACAGCTTTCACGTTTAGTGAAAAAAAAATTACACTTCTGTCATTTCCAACGTGATTTCTTCCTTGCCGTAATTATGTACCGCTAAGCCAAACACACCATTAATTGTTTGCTTTAGAGACAAAAACAATTTATATCAATCTTGTCCTTTTTTATTATTAAAATATGTGTGAGGAGAGGAAAAATAATAAATAATATTAATATTTAATTTAATTATACAAATAATAAAACTCGAAATGGATTATGTCTTTCACATGACCAAAGAGATCCACCAAGGATTTAAATAGATGGAATTTTCTTAAAAAATGTGTGACTTTTATTATTTCTATTTTTTTCATAATAAGATACAAGAGGATCCATTTTTGTCACCAACAATGGTTTCTTTATTACTGTCGATGCAGTACTCAAATAGTCATGAACTTGTTTATTTTCATTTTCTAAAAAAAAAAATATACATACAATTACAAAAAATTAGGTGTATTTATGGGACATTGTATATGTTTCTTTTTGTTTGAAACCTGATATTCAAAAATTACATTGGACTTCGATTATTGAAAGTCGAGTCGCAAAGACCCATTTAAGGGACAAAATTTTTCCAACGTCTATTTTTTTCATTCATAAGATTCAAACTAATTATGAAAAACATAAATTTTAAGAAACTTATGATACCAACCGAATTAAGATAAAAATAAAGCAGAAGTAAACTAAATCTAAGTTTTAAAAGGGTTTTACTAACTAATGCAGTAAAGGAATCAAAATATATAAAATCTTTATTGAAAATCAAAATTTTAAAAAATCTAATATATTAAATGACAAAACGTACGTGCAGTTCTATAGGTATTTATGATGCTTTTTTTTCAATAAAAAGAATATATATGTAACAGTTCATTGATGAAAATATAACATTTGTAACAAATGTTATATTTGTCTTATTCTCATCGATAAAATACACCACAAACACCTAAAGAACAACACCTAAGGGTTGCCCTATATTAAATATATCATTTTTAAGACAAATTTTCTATGTTTAGTTCCTTATTAACTTAGGCCTTGTTTGGATAAACAATTTATTTAAGCACTTATATAAGAATACCTTATGTAAAAAAAAATTATATCATAAACTCCTTTTAAATTAAGTTATTTATTGTTTGTATACATACTTGAAGAAGCGTTTTCTATGGTGAACAAGATACAATTCGAGAGAGTAGTAAAAGGGGGGATAACGTGTTTGGTTTTCATGGAATTTAAAATTATGACAGGGATATAATTCTTCTTCTTTAAACATGCAAAACAATCTCATGGTCTGAATATGAGTTTTGTGTACAAGATTTTTTTAAGAAACTTACAAAGTTGGCTTCATCTTATAAGTTAAAAATAGATTTTGTGGATTAATAAGTTATTTAAATACTAATTTTTTTACATAAAAGCAATTATATCAATAGAACAACTCTAACAAGCTTTAAGCTATACTATTCAAAGGGAATTTCTCCCGAATATACCGTTTGAAACTTCAAACTTCTCACGAATAACTTCTATCCTATAAGTAAGACGGACCGAATCTTTTTTTTTTTTGGATAAGTAGACTGATCGAATCTTGATTTCCCTTTTAAGAGATAAATAAAAGAGTGGAAGCAACTACCGTGATATCGGGAATCCAAATATCGAACAGATAAATTTGGCTAAGATGAGATTGCAAACGATTTTTGGCTTTTTGACCAAACTGACTCATTTTTAGAAATTAATTATCAATATAACTTTATTTTGAAACTATTTATCAAACTAACATACTTTTAACCACGTGGCATATTTTATTAATTTTTACCTTACACCGAAAAATGCTACTTTGACCAGCGTTTTTTAGAAATGGTACTGTCAGTAACGTTTTTATCAGATTGTGCTACGTTCGTTATAAAAAAAAAAATTAAGGCTGTCGCGTTAGGCCAAAGGCCAACGCTAGATACCCATTATCAATATTTTCAATTTTAACAGCATGGCTGACGCTAAATTCAATGAATCAAAATTTAACACATACTTATAACTAATAATTAAATATAATGAATTTTAGAAATTATAACACATTAAAACGTAGCGTGGCCCGACCGATGCTAAATTCACGGAATTTACAACCAATAATCAAAAGTTATTATTAACTATTGTGTAAATTAATTATTTTTTTTACTTTTAACAAAAAAAATCTGAACTTTGAATATAATAATTTTTACAGTATACTAAATTTTATTTTCTCTCTTTTTATTAAAGTTATCATTAACTATTCTCTTGGTGCTTTTTTGCCATTAATTACTGACATATATATTTTAATTTAATTAATAAGTTAACTTAAGTCAATATAAATATTTATAAGTAAGGATTAACTTATTAATTAAAATTCTTACAATAATATTTAGTAATAGTAACAATACATCAAAATTTAATTCATATTTAAACTAAAGGTTAAAGTAATAATTTGATCCTTATACGTGACACAGATTCTTCATTTAGTCCCTATACGTAAAAAAATTGGAAATGAGTCCCTACATGTGTAAACGTTTGCAAATTTGGTCTCTATATATGCAAACGTTAGCAAATTCGTCCCTGCCGTTAGCAAATTGGTCATTATACGTGACACAAATTTTGATTTGATCCCTAAACCTGAAAAAAAAAATTAATCTATCCTTATATGTGTAATCGATAATAATTTTGTCTCTGCCATCTATTTAGGAGCTCAGATCCAACTAAAGATTCTTTTCGTATTGAATATTTTCTATATATTATATAAATCTATTTCTTCTACAGAGAGTAAAAGTTATATAATTTGGTCCGTAAATGATTTTATATTCTAAAATTATCCAAATTAACTCTCAATAGAAAAAATAAATTGATATAATATATGAAAAATAATCAATACGAAAATAATTTTTAGTTGGGTTCGAGCTCCTTGGCATATGATAAAGACAAAATTATTATTGATTGCACATACAGAGATCAATTTAATTTTTTTTTCCAAGTTTAGGGACCAAATAAAAAATTTGTGTCACGTATAAGGACTAAATTGCTAACGTTTGCACATGTAGAGACCAAATATGCTAACATTTACACATGTAGGGACTCATTTCCAAATTTTTTACGTATATGGACTAAATGAAGAATCTGTGTCACGTATAAGAACCAACTTATTACTTTAACCTAAACTAAATACAACAAATTTTATAAATTATAACACATATTTAACGGATAATGTTGGCGCGGCCAGCGCTAAATTCACAGAATTAATGACCAATAATCTAAAATTATTATTAACTATTGTGTAGATTAGTTATTTATTTTTTTACTTTTAACAAAAAAATCTAAATTTTGAATATAATAATTTTTATAGTATAATAATTTTTTTTTCTCAGTGATTTTTTATCATTAACTATGTTTTAATATGTATTATGATTACTAAAATTCTTTATATTTAGTTATTAGTTATAAATATGTGTTAAATTTTGATTTATTAAATTTAGGGTTGGCTCTAGCTGTTAAAATTGACAATATTGATAATGGGTATCTAACGTCAGTCTTTGACCTTTAACGTCAGCCATTTAAAATTGAAAATCTTGATAATGGGTATCTTACGTTGGCCTTTGGCCTAACGTGACAGCTTTAAATTTTTTTACAGCGAAAATACAATCTGATAAAAACGTTACTGACAATAATATTTTTAAAAATTATTGGTCGAAGTAACGGTGTAAGGTAAAATTCAATAAAATATGTCACGTGATTAAAAATAGATTAATTTGATAAATAATTTCAAAATAAAGTTATATCCATAAATAATTTTTAAAAGTAAGTCAATTTGATGAAAATGCCAACTATACGAAGAGAATTTAATAGAGTAAATACTCAATTTGGTCCCTGAAATTGTAAGGTCGTATCAACTTAGTCCCCCACATTATCAATATTTCAAAATGATCCTTGGAATTTCAAAATATAGCAAATGCATCCCTGACATTATTCACTTAGTTTCAAATGCATCCCTGACATTATCAACTTAATGTTATTATGGTTCATGTAAATATCAACGGAGGGACGAATCTGATTAACTTTCTGCAATTTCAGGGATCATATTGAAATATTAATAATATGAAGGATTAAATTGATACGACCCTATAATTTCAAGGAACAAATCGAATATTTACTCGAATTTAATACCTGCTACCTTGCCTTGCGGGATGTCGAATTCAGCAAACACCGTGGAAGCCACAC
The DNA here is from genome assembly GCA_039655645.1 of Ammopiptanthus mongolicus. NCBI lineage: Eukaryota > Viridiplantae > Streptophyta > Magnoliopsida > Fabales > Fabaceae > Ammopiptanthus > Ammopiptanthus mongolicus. The sequence continues at coordinate 6,305,576 of CM077343.1, forward strand.
ACTTGAGCAATTTCTACCTGCTACCTTGCACTGCCATTGCTCATAAAGGGATCCCCACCGCTAATGGCAAAGGAATTACTTTTATGTAGTTTTCTCATTTTTAATTTTTTTTATTAAATTGTAAATCATATTAAGTAATTTTGGAATGATATTATTTATTTTTGTCTTATCTTTCTCATATTATTAAAGAATAATGTTTCATACATTTCTTTTGTATGCACATTCAATGAATTAAGATATGGTTGTATAGAAAACAATGAGAGATAAGGTATAATTAAATTGTAAAAATTATCCAAATATAAGATGATGTTCCATGAATAACATTACTCAATCTGAAAATGCTTTCTGCGCATTAATTATATTGATACCTTACATTTCTTATATTTATCTAAATTAAATTATTAAAATATAAATATAAAAATAAAGTAAAATAAATTATGATCACATGGTTATACAAATATGTAAATATAAAATAATATTAATATATAAACATATGTAAATATTATCATTCGGTAACCAAAAAAAGAAAATATTATCATTCTAAAAAAATCCGAGAGTTAAATCAATATGAATCCGAATCTTCTGCAGTCACAATCCCCCTCTATCCTCTTACGATCAAAATGTCAGCTGTTAGATTAATTTAACGATTGAGAGAATCTTTATATTAATCTAAAGATTGATATTTGGCTGAAGAAATGATAGAGAGGGATTGTTATTGTAAAGGATCCCGATCCGAGTTAGATTATTAATATTTGTAATTACTTATTCATACTTTATATTAATTAATTATACTTATAATTTTTATAAAAAAGTTATAAATAATTAATAAGAATGTCGAAAGATAATTTAAAGCACCAAAATCTGATACTCTGCAGAAAGATAATTCAGTTAGATTTGAATCGTTGATAAACTGAAAAGCGGGTCCATCAGAAGTGAACGACCGAGATGTGATTATGACAGAGTGTACGCATTGGAGAATGATGAATTGAATGAAAGGGCCCAAAGGTAAATTGAAGAGTAGAGGAATTTTCAATTTTTCGTGCAAAAGTCATTCTCGTGCACGTAACCTGGCTCACACCACTCGCACACACAAACGATTAGCAAATACAGCATGGGTTACACATATATATCTCTCGCATGTTATAAATTTTAACTATTTGATTTATTAAATTTGATTTTTAACATTTCAGCCCCTAATCCCCAAGTTTATTATCATGTTCCTGTTTATATTTCTAATGAAATAGTATTAGTATGTTTCGGTATTATATGAAAAATTATAAAGTTTATTATATTAATTTTTAAAACACAATAATTTAAATAGGATATGATAACAAATTATGTAGATAATATAGAAATCAGTAATAATAATTATAAATTTTTATCCAAATTAAATAAAAAATAAGTAAGGATTTCATAATTATAGAAATGAATGAGTTGATTTGGAAATGTATTTAAAAATAAATAAATATTAAAAAAATTATTTGATGTAGGTGATATTACTTGAGTTAATAAGAAAAAGATTGTGGAGGATGCCTCACATTCTACTCTCTAATTTAATATATAAGTTTTTTTTTAACATGCGAAAAGGAACAAAATAACCAAAAGAAAAAATAGTTAATTAGTAGTAAAATAATTGAAAATCAGTATCAAACACTTAGACACAATCTTGAAATCAATATTAGTAATTAGAAGTAGCAAAAAGAAAAAAATAATAGAAATGTTAATAACATACTTTTTAACACATTCTTTCAACATATTCTATTATTGGGTGGATTTCATATGAGATCTATTAAATTACATGAGTCCACTCTCTATTAAGTGAGTTTCACGTGAAATTCATCCAATAATAAAAAACATGTTAAAGAAATGATGATAAAGAGTGTGTTGCTAGCATTGCTCAAACAAAATTAAGTAAGGTTATGTTTAGTTCAAGAGAGGCGAGAGATTTTAATGGAGGGATGAGAAATACCACTTTACTTGTTTGACTCACAAGGAATAAGAGATTTTAACACTAATTTAATTTAGAACCCTTATAATTTTGGATTTCAAAATTACAAGTTAGGATATTTTACTTAATGTATTCAAGATATTTTAAACTTTTTTTTTCCTTCACTACCAATCCATCAATATTGAAGAAAAGCCAAAATTAAATAAGAAAAGATTTTGTTTCTCTTTATTCTCCTCCGCTACCATGGGGCCAGACTATATAAGTGAATTTGATAATCGAAGCAATTAATTAATGAAATTATATTATAATAATTAAAAATATTTGTTTAAGTAACCCAAAAAAAAATTTGTTTAAAAAAAAGAAAAGAATTAAAATGGAAGAAATTGAAGAGGAAAGTGACTTGTTCCATTAAAGAATGAGTAAGGGTTGATTAAACTAGCACATCATCACCTCCGAGTACAAACGAAACTCACAGACTCTCTCCTTCTCCTCTTTCTTCCTATTCTGACGTTGAATTTCGATTTCGATTCTCACGCGCCCGCCGTCATCGCAATTCTCAGTCTCAAAGTACAATTCATAATCTCCAATCCTTTTTCTTCTGATTTCGAACTCATCAGTTGCTCATATCTTCCTCTTTCTTTGATTTGCAGCTCAACTATCGAATATTGTGTCGTTTTATCTCTCTTTTTTTTCTTTTTTTTGTCGGTTGATGCTTGACGATTGTTTTGAATTTAATTCGTTGAACTACCTACATACCGTATATGATTTATATATGTTATTAGGCTTCTCTATTAATCGCTGTTTTTATTTCCTTTTAGTGTCATCATGGTTTATTCTGATTGTTTTGCTTGTGTTCTCGCTTTCCTGCTTCATGTAGTGTTTTCTTTTTCCCAAATTGATCAATCAATCTGGATGAATTAGATTCTGCTTCGGAAAGTTGAGTTTATTACTCTCTTTCGGTGGAGTGAAGTGGAGTAATTTCCACGCACGATCGCATATTTGTGATAAATTAATTTATTTATTAAATTTTTTTTATCTGCAATAATTTTATTTATTTATTTATTTGTGTGTTGCTTGACTGTAATCTTAGGGTATGTTTGCATGAAGGGTTTTGGAGGGAAAGCCTTAAAGAGAAGACTTATTTTTACTATAAAATGTTTATAAAAATGAATGAATGGTGATTGAAAGGTTGTATGATCATTTATCATTTTATTCCTTCATCTTTTTTAAAATCTCAAATATAGATCGACATATAGATTAGAATGAATAAATCCTCCCTTCCCTTTCCCTCCAAAATCTGACTCCCAAGTAGATCCTTAGTCTTATATTAATTAATTATTAATTGGTTATCTAAAGGAGTTGTGAATTTAAATTGTGATGAAGGTGAAATGATGCATACAGAGCCAATAGTTATATCTTGGTGCTGGAGTTAAGGAGAGATGGGCGGTTGCTGTTGTTGTTGTTGTTGTTCTTCCAAAGAGACTGAATTGGTCGCTCCACCTGCATACTACTATGTCAGTATCCTTTTCATATTTGAGTTTCATGCCTTTGTTTGAGAAGCATTTTATTGTTGCAGCACATGCATGGGGTTTACTGCTTATTCTATCTGCTTAGGTTACAAAACTAAAATAATTAATCTTCATTGCTTTTTTTTTTTTCCTCTCTTCAACAACCCTAAAAAGGAGGAAAAGAAATGACTGTTTAGCACAAGTGATATATATGATTTTTAGACTTGGAATATGTTCGTAGCTCAGTTTGCTACCTACTGATGGAATGCACGATTTTAAAGTATTCTGAATGAAATGGGTCCATGCGAGGAAAAACTGATCAAGGTTTTAAAATGAGGTCCGTGACTGCAATTGAGGCCGCAACGTTGTGGTTTTAGTAATCTCCGCAACTGCATCGCGATCGCAATTGCAACCGCATTTTCCCGCGATTGTCCACAATAGCGGTAAATGCAACGTAACCATGACCGCAATTTAAAACCTTGAAAATGATCTTCAAAGAAGTAGTTGAGTTTATGGTCCTACATCTATTAGAAACATCAAATTAGCCCTTCCATGATAATTGAATGCCGTCAGTTTTGTGACTTTTGTTCTTTTACGAACCAATTTGATAACACTTGGAGGACCAATTTAATGACATAAATTGATAATGGAGGATGTATTTATAAATGGAGGACCAACCTAATGACACCTATATTCTTAGTTTTGGAGGACCAAATATGGACATTGACCTTTTTTATTTCTTTGGTTCAATGAGATTTTTGAAGTCTGGTTCTTGTGACTGAGTTTTTAATTGCTTTCAATTGTTTATTCTCTAATGGTTGTGCAATCATTGCTTTATTTGTTGCATTCTCTCTTCAGTACCCAAGAGCATCAGAGGAGCATGTTCCACTATCATCTCACCAGGGTGCTGTCTCTTCTTTCTCTTGGAGGCTCTTAGTTGATACTAATCTTGATACTTCAAGTCCTGATACTTATAGACCTCCTCCTGCTCCTATCCCTTTCAATGTTACTGTAGGTGCAACCCAAACTCCACCTGAGGCTCAAGTAATTTGTGATGGCAAGAATGATGCATCCTTGCAAGCTACCGATTCTAATTCAATTCAAGAACCAGTTACTGGAGACAATCATGAGACATCAGCTAAGTTGGAAGAGCTGAAGGAATCAGAATGCAAAGTTCATACTGATTTAGAACTTGACTCAGCAAAGGATTCTGAAATTGAACTTCCCAAGTTGGGAGAACCTATAAAATTAGCAGAAGAGGAGGATGCATGCCCAATTTGTTTAGAAGGTGATGTTATTACAGCTTCTTTATTTATTTCTGTAGCTGAAAATATTAATTAAGCCAGTTATTTTGTGATATTTGTCATGTTTTTTTTTTGTTGAAACTGTGATGTGTTGATGGGAGTACATTTTTTAATCCTAGCAGAGTATGATGCAGAGAATCCAAAACTTACCACAAAATGTGACCATCATTTTCACCTGGCATGCATTCTGGAATGGATGGAAAGAAGTGAAACTTGCCCTGTGTGTGATCAGGTTTTTCCTAATCTTTCCTAGTCTCCCATATATTTTGAGATTTTCGTAAAGATACCCTTATCAATATGATACTTAAAGAAACTGTTTTTCTTATAATGCAGGATATGGTTTTCAACCCTCCCATTGATTAATAGACATCGACCCAGGTGTTCAAATATACTATGTGACAGAGTTTGAGAAGCAAGGTTACAAAATCACGAGTTTACTGATCTGGAAACTCGATTATATAGCTGTATTTTGAATGTTTTGCTTTCTGAGTTTCCTGAGGGTTTGTTTCATTTTTTTATTCAGAGTCCCTTGTGGTTGGTTACTGGAAATTAAAGTAGAATGTTTTCTTTTCACAGCTTTTTAATTAGAAAGTTAAAATGATATCAGGATACCACATGAGATGCCTTGTATAGAGTATCGTAGGAGACATGTTATTTGCAAAGTAGAGTATTCAATATGATTTTTCGTTCTCTTTTTGTTTACTATTGGAAACTTTTTAGTATATTTGTCAAAGAAAGATCGGATGCTCTCACTTTCTTGCTTTAATCTTGTATTTTAAATTATGTGGTTTTGCTGATAAGCATTGGATATAATACGACCAAATGAAATAATGTTGCTGTGGTTTGGTTGAAGACTAAGTTCATTTTATTTTCTAAAAAAGGAGGACAACACAAAAAAAAATGTATTTTGATTTTAAACTAGTATATGGACAAAAGATAAGGGGCAGCACAAAATTCTTAATTTTTGTTACCCATTAAATCATGTGACAAAATTTTGTCCGCAACATTAAAAAATAAAAGACTAAAAATCTTTATTCTTTCATTTTCCTAGTGATATTTCAGTAAATTTACGTTATTCTATCAAATACTTATGAATGTTGTTAAACAGTGGAAAACACATCCACACGTGGTTGATCCGAGTGGTAAGGGACTTGAACACCTTAACATAGTATTTGGTCCGAGGGGAATAGAGGGGAGAGGACAGGAGAGATTTTTTTAAACATTTGTTATTTGGTTTATTTTTTAAGAGGGGAGGGAAGGGGAAGGGGGCAAAATCCCTCTCCACCCAATTTTGGCTCCGCTCCAAAAGTGGGGGTAGAGGAGGGGAGAAGAGGGGTTTTAAAACATTTTGAATGTAATGATTAAAATAAATCTACTTATGTATTTGAAAAACTAAAATTATAAGGGTATAAAAATAAGTTAGTTTTAAAATCTCTCCCCTCCCCTTGTGAACCAAACATAAATAGTATTACTTTCTCTCCCCTCCATTAAAACCTCTCCCCTCCCCTCCCCTCATTTGAACCAAACACACCTTAAGCAAGTGGTCAGGGGTTCGAATCATGGCTCTTGTGTATGGAGAAAACCTAGTTGGGAGGGAAGAACTCACCTTGTATGCCCAATAGGTTCCCCGATGGAGATTAGTCACGCTAACGGTGGTTAAACCAAATGTGATGTATTGTTCGGTTTGTATTGTCCCTTAATTTGCATCAAATGCACCATAGTAATAGGTAATTTTGTTGATTGCCTTGTCTAATCTAACCTACTTTCAATTTTCAAATGAAACATGTAGATTAATTAAAGTTGTCAAAATGGAGTTGCTCATAAAGTGAGCCGAATCGGGTTAGTTCAGTACAGTGATGAGCCAAAAATTTTGTCAACCCATAATGGGTTAATGGGTTAAACAGATTGGCCCATTTAAATTTAAAAATAAATAAATATATATATAGGAAAATGCAAAAATAAAATTAGAAATTATAAAGATATTTTTCGTTTGGCGGGGTTGAAGGCGATAGAGGAAGAGGAGGAGAGTGACAGCTGCGGGGCTCTGAGATTTGTTTCATAAGTGGCGGAAAGAGGGATTGTGCTTGTCGTCTCGCGTTATTGCCTCACTACTCTTGCTTGGATGAAAGATGGTGGTTGTGGTCCATGTAGAAGCAAAAGAAGTTCTAGTGGATGGTGGAAGATGGCAAAACACAGGAAATGCCTTGTGCTTATCGCATCATCACAATTTGCGAACTTATGGTTCTTTGTCATCATTATGTCGTGGTGGCCAATGGCTAGAGGAAGAACGAAAAAGGTCAGAAGGGGTAGGTGGGTGGTGGGTTGGCTCTTGACTTGTGCGTACTCAAGGGAAGTGGTGGGTGAGATGTTTTCAGATCTAGAATTGAAATTGCGGGTGGGTGAGTCTATTGCTAAGAAATGAGAAAATGACTTTATAGAATGTCTACTCGTGAGTCATGACTCTCATGTCTAACCTTTTTTTAGGAAAAAAAAAATCATAACCCGTGAGCCAACTCGACTTTAACCCACTTAATTCGCAGATTAAATGAACAGAGTCATATTAACTAGGGTTTTTCTAGCTTGGTTTTTAGCAGCCCAAACCACCATTTTGGTATGTTGATCCAGATTGGCTCATGAGTTATAATCCATTTTGACATTTTAAGGTTAATCAAAGATTATGGGATTCTGTTATATCGTGAGTTGTAGGTGATTTAAGCTAGAATGACTGAATGAGCTCAATGTTTCAACCTCCTTTAAGCTTGAATGCGTTGGTGAAGGAGGTAGAGTATCTGCGAGGCATTCCAACACTGAAGTAAGTGAGGGTGCAAGATGGGTACAATGACCGAGAAAATATTCTTACCCTTATAGCTATTGTAGCTATGTACAATGGAATAAGTCTTGCGGACCAAGTTAGTGTCATTGGCAATTTGGTCATTGCAAGTGCCTTAGAGGAAGCTTACTAACACCTTCTTATGGCCTAGGTTGATGACTTATGTATGTTCCCTATGATGGGGGCACTTTACTTGTTGAAGAAGCAAGTAAGCTTTCAAGGAATATTGGGCTTGGCCTTATTCGGCCCAAACTGTAACGTCCCAGACTGCTTTTCGAATTGACGAATGTCCCCACAAACGAACAGGGGTCTCTTGAGTGTGCTTTGTCCTCACTTACAGGTTTCCTAGGAAAACTTCCCGGGAGGTCGCCCATCTTGGAATTGCTCCAAATCAAGCACGCTTAATCTTGGAGTTCATAAGTGATGGGCTCCCGAAAAGAATATCTCACTCAAGAACTCCATGGTTAAGCGTGCTTGGCTTGGAACAATTATGGGATGGGAAACCTCCTGAGAAGTTTTCCTAGGAAACGTGTGAGTGAGGAGAAAGCACGCTAAAGAGACCCGTGTTGGTTTGTGAGGACAATCATTAATTCGAAAAGCAACCTGAGGCGTGACAGAAACCCTATTCCTAGTCAAGTTCCATTTTGTGTTCATGTAGTATAGTCAAGTGGCTAAAAAACGTATTCAATTTATGTGGATAAGCGGGTTCATATTGTAACCAAGATACATAGCTGGTCAAATACCGGTATGGTGTGTTTATAAAGAAAATACATTTGTCAGACACCGACATTTGTACCACACAAGATGATATGTTTCAATTTGAAAATTTGTTTTTCAGCTTTGACACGATTAAGATATTATCAGTTATTGTTTAGTCCTAGAACCTAAGTTTCGAGTATTGCACAGAAGCGGATACTCAGAGTGGTGGCTAGCTGTCTATATGTCTAGTCCTGATCTCTTTCATTGTCCTAGTCGTTGAGTCGTCTTGATCAGCTGTCCCTAAGCTTGGAGACTTGGTGGAGTTCGATTCTAATGGACCTCAGCTTTGTGAAGGGTAAGTTAGCCCATTTTAGCCTGAGGCCAACTTTGGGCCTCGCTTTGGGGCCAGCTCTGCCCATGCAGGAACAATTATGACTATTTTCCCCATAAATTTTCAATTCTATATACAATATATATATATATATATATATATATATATATATATATATCATGTCTCTGCCGTACAATTTTTAGAATTTGGTGTTATGTTTCTGCTTCATAGACCACAATCTTTATCCTTTGTTAATGGTTCATTTACTAAAGCAAGAAAGCTTATATACAAGTTACAACCTTGTACCATATACTCTTAGACTTAGACCAAGTTATTGCCCGAATATACTCAATTCGAATAAGGCATTGAAGACTTTAAACTAATGTTGGATGTCGACCCAAGGTTGTCCTTTGGACACGGTTTTAACCTGCCCCGATTACAAGTTGATGTTTTATTTGGGAAAACTGTTTAAACATAGGCTCGATCCAATCATGGTCGACTGATGGTCAGGTAAGGATCAAGACCACATGACATTTAGATCAAACATACAAATTTATATATCATACATAGTTAAGTTATAATTTTTTTAAAATTGCATTACATGTACTGAAAATTTATTATAAAATTTTACAGATATTTAATTTTTACCAGTCAATTTTAATTTTCTTCCTCTTTCTTATATTTTTTTTGCATTTGTCAAAGTTGTTTAATGACTTTTGTGTCATATGACATAATGGATTTGTATAAGTAGTTTTTTCAAATTTAAAAGTAAAAATTAAAATAAAAGGATATTTTACAATTCATGCTTTGAAAAAAAATTACATCAATATAAATATTATTGTATTATTCAAAAAGATATTAATTTAAATTATGAAGCATTTATAATTGTATGCTAATATTTTAGAGTTATAAGGTCTAAAGATTATATTATGACGTCAAGTTGAGTTAAATTAACTCAAAATATACCTTAACCTAACAATATATTATATTAATTTTAAAAATTTAAAATAGACCAAATTAACACATGATAAAAAATCAGACTTTGGGTCGATATAAGTCATCAGATCGGTCCATGCTGAACCACCGGTACTCGTAATCCTTATATCCTAGTGATTTGTTGGCATTATCAATGAAACCCTCAAGATTATTTTCCAATATTTTTTTCCTATAGAATCTCAAAGAAAGGGAAGGAAATGGAAAACCTCTTGGAGGAAGATATAGGGCAAATTTGTTAAATAACCAGTGTAGATGTGATCATAGGTCGGGTTGGATTGAGTTGAACTTAACCTGATTCTGGCTTGATATTTTGTTAGTGACAATTTTTTAATCTCGATCTATGATGGCTAACCAATGACCGGGTTGGGACGAGGCAATATGACAGTTAGATAAAATATACAAATTTATATATTATAAATAGATAAATCATAATTTTTTAAAGGAATATGTTACATATACTAAATTTGTCATAGATTCCGCACAAATTTAATCTACACATATTTTTCTTTTTCCTTTTCTTCCATATTTTTTCCCACATCCATCGAGGATGGTCCCTTTGGTTTAACTTGGCCCAATTCTGACTTGATATTCCAGTTAGGATAATTTTTTAGACCAAGACTCAATTCAATCATCATTGACTACTTGCCGGATCGGAACCGAGACGACAAAAAATTTAGATAAAATATATAAATTTATACATTTTACATAGTTAAATTATAAAAATTTAAATAAATGTGTTTCACGCACAAAAAAAAGTCATTATATATTTTACACAGACTTAATCTTCACCACTTAATTCTCTTTGTTATTCTCTTTTAAATAATTTTTAATATATATCAAAGTTATCCTTTGATTTTTGTGTCTTACGTTACATATGTGAAATTTAAATGTGGTATTTTTTAAATTTAAAAGTAAAAAAAATCAAATTTAAGGGATATTATATAATTTATGTTTTAAATTAAACTATGTTAATACAAATATTATTATGTTATTAAAAAAGGTATTAGTTCAAACAAAGAAGTCTTATAATTTTATACCATTTTTTTAAGAGGTATAATACTTATTATATTATACGGCATCGAACCGAGTTACATTAATTCAAAATGTGATTCAAATCTAACCTAAAAATATACTAAATTAAAATTTAAATATGACCTAATTAACTTTAGATCGCAAACGAGTCTTTGGGCTGAGACGATTCATCAGGCCGGGCGGAACCCCAAGTAACCTTAATCCTATGGATTATGGTTTGATTGGGTGAACCGAACAATTTTATGGTCGAATCATGATTGAGCCATGGTAGATTCAAAAAATGTTCAAACTAGAGACATGATTGGTTCATAACTCATATAGTTCAACTAGTCAATCTAGACTGGTTTTAAAGCATTGGTTGTATGTGACATGTATGTGTATGCATATAACGCAAACATCCATCACACATGACTTGCACGTTCTTTGCACGGGGGTTAGCCTAGTTTATTCACATAAATTATGCAAGCATGCCTTGATTTTAATTGGCCTATTTAAATTCATATATTTTATACTCGTCCAATTTAGGCTCATTGAGAGTTGTTTAGAATTGTTTATATCTTAAATAATTTTTAGTATATTTATAGTTCATTAGCAAAGAAAAGGAAAATGGAAGCAAAGAAGAAAAAAATTATCTCCGAACACTCACTACATCTACATCAACTAGATGAAGAACATCCAAACCTCTTCGTGGGGAAGACAAAGGTGACATTTTTTATATGTAGATGTTTTTTTGCAAGAACGTCAATAGGAGCATTGTCTTCCCTATTTACATGTTGAATCTCACAAATCTAATCTCTTTCCATCACGCACTTTATATAAAAAACCATATAAATATAAAAATGGAAAATAGAAAACTTTTTCTTAACTAGAGTAATTGCCTCTTTGCGACCATATGTAAATCATTATACGAAATCCCATGTTCCATCCTAACTCCAACATGTTCTTGATAGCCAATAACTTTGAAAAAGATTATCCAACATGTCCCTTAGCTTGTGTCATATATGACATATGCGATAAGTCAAAGTAATCTTTTAAAATTTAAAAGTAAAAAAATTTAAATAAAAGGATATATTGCAATTCATGCTTTGAAATAAATCATATCCATATAAATATTATTATAATATTAAAAAAGTTATAAATTTAAATTAAGAAGCCTTATAATTGTATATTAATTTTTGAGATTTATAAGTTTTATTATATTATATAACATCGAGTTGAGTTAAATTAAGTCAAAGTATAATTCCTGAAAATATATTAAATTAAATTTTAAAAATTCAAATTTAACCTAATTAACTTGAGATAATAAACGAGACTTTGGATCGATAGGGTCATCAGGCCAGATCAGGCCAAACCACAAGCATCCATAATCCATATACCCTAGTGGTTTGTTGGCATTAGTCCTCAACAACTCTACATTGTTTACCATTTTTTTTTTCTCCAACTCTACATCGACAACTCTACCTGTTTGTGGGCGAAGGACAAAGGTAACATTTCTGTTATGTAGATTTTTTTTTTTTTTTTTGCAAGAAAGACAATAAGAGCATTGCCTTCCCTATATACATGTTAGTTTCACAAACCTAGTCTCTTTCCATCATGCGCTTAATATAAAAAACTATATCACTATAAATATAGAAAGTAGAAAACTCTTTCTTAACTAGAACAATTACCATATTTAAACCAATATAGGAAATCTCATGTTCCATCCTAACTCCAACATGTTTTTGATAGCCGCTGACGCAGAAGATTTTCCATAAAGCCAACATGTCCACACAAACCAATCACATCCAAAAGTCATCTCTTTTCCAAAGATTACCTAAAGAGCTCTCAACTATTAATCTCTTTATTTTTAGCCCACTTTATTTACATTTGACCTATGATGAGTCCCGCCTACTTCACCACTCTTTTTTTATTTCTCTTTCATATATTTTTTCACATTTGTCAAGGTTGTCCCTTAGCTTTTGTGTTGTATATGACATATGTGATATGTAAAAGTAATCTTTTCAAATTTAAAAGTAAAAAAAATTAAAATAAAAGAATATTTACAATTCATACTTTGAAATAAATTATATCAACATAAATATTATATTATTTAAAAAGGTATCAATTTAAACTAAGAAGCCTTTTAATTGTATATTAATTTTTTAGAGTTATAATTTTTATTATATTATATGACATGCAATTGAGTTAAATTAATTTTAAATATAATACAAACCTAATTTGAAAATATATTAAATTAAATTTTAAATATTCAAACTTTACCTAATTAACTTTAGATAAAATACGAGACTTTAGGCCGATATAAGCCATCAGGTCGAGCCAGACCAGACCAAAACAAAAGTACCCTTAATCCCTATACCTTAGTGATTTGTTGCCATTAGCCATCAACAACTCTACATTGATTTCCCATATTTTTTTTTTTTGTTCAAGAATCTCAAACAAGGGGAAGGAAATAGAAAAAGCCCATAGAGGAAGAGGGGGAATGTAGGGGTGTTCATAGGCCGGGTTTGTAACGCCTGAAGCTGACGAGGGCAGGGAGTGATTGACAGTGCATGAGGCACGTACAAGAGAGCGGCTCCTGGCAGGCTTCTAGGCAAAGGGATACATGAATGAACCGAATTCACATCGGAATGAGAGGGATCCTGAGACTGTGCAGGTATAGGATTGTACAGTTGAAGGAATGCTGATAAGAAATGATTGGTACTACCTATACCAACAACATGCATCTTCTTTTCGGGAGCCCAGAACATAAGAACTTCATAGTTAAGCGCGCTTGACTTAGAACACTTGTGGGATGGGTGACCTTCTGAGAAGTTTCCTAGAAAGCTTGTGAGTGAGGACAAAGCATACTGAAAGATCCGTGTGGGTTTGTGAGGACATTCGACAATCCTGAAAGCAGTCCGAGCCGTTACAAATGGTATCAGAGCGGACCTCTTCCAGTACGATGTGGTTCAGGGACGAACCAGGCGGAAGCTGGTGGGCATGTAACGCCTGAGGCTAACGAGGGTGGGGAGTGATTGCCGGTGCGTGAGGCACGGACAAGAAACGGCTCCTGGCAGGCTTCGAGACAAAGGGATACATGAATGAACCGAATTCACATCGGAATGAGAAGGATCCTCAGGCTGTGCAGGTATAGGACTGTACAGTTGAATGAAGGCTTATAAGAATCGATTTGTACTTCCTATACCAACAAGATACATCTTCTTTTCGAGAGCACAGAACATAAGAACTACATAGTTAAGCGTGCTTGACTAGGAACATTTGTGGGATGGGTGACCTTCTGGGAAGTTTCCTGGAAAGCGTGTGAGTGGGGACAAAACATGCTGAAAAGACTTATGTTGGTTTCTGAGGACAGTCGACAATCCTGAAAGCATTCCGGGCCGTTACAGGGTCGGACTGCATTTAACTTGACTCGACTCTAACTTTATATTTTGTTTGGGAAATTTTTTAATCTTGGTCTATCATGGTCGATCAATTATCGGGTTGGGACCAAGACAATATGACATTTAGATAAAATATACAAATTTATATATTTTGTATAATTACATGTACTAAATATGTCTCAAAATTTTGCACAAATTTAATCTTTATCACTTAATTTTATTTTACTTAATTGCTTTCATATTTTCCCCCATGTCCATCGAGGATGGTCCCTTGAACTAGGTTTAATTCGACCCAATTCCGACTTGATATTCTAGTTCAAACAATTTTTTAGAGCTTGATTCGATTCAATCGTCATTGACTAACGGTCGGAACGGAACGGAGACGACATGACGTTTAGATAAAATATATAAATATAGTTAAACTAAAAAAATTTAAAGAAATGTCTTTCATGCACAAAAAAGTCATCATAGATTTTATACAGACTTATTCTTCACCACTTAGTTTTCTTTTTATTGTCTTTTATATAATTTTTTATATCTATCAAGCTTATCCATTGGTTTTTGTGTCGTATGTGACATATGTGAAATTTAAATGTAGTATTTTTCATATTTAAAAGTAAAAAATCAAATTTAAGGGATATTATATAATTTATGTTTTGAATTAAACTATGTCAATGTAAATATTATTATGTTATTCAATAAGGTATTAGTTTAAACTAAGAAGCCTTAGAAATTTATACCAATTTTTTCAAAGTTAGAATACTTATTATATTATATGGTATGAGCTACATTAATTCAAAACGTTATACAAATAAAAAAATATACTAATTTAAATTTTGAAAATTCAAATATGACCTAATTAACTTTAGATTGCGAACGAGTCTTCAGGCTGGGACAATTCATCAGACCGGGCTGAATCGTAAGTACCCTTAATCCTATAGGTTATGGTTTGATTGGTTCAACTAAACAAATTTATGGTCAAATCGTGATGGAAACATGATTGATTCAAAAAATGATCATACTAGAGACATGATTGGTTCACGACTCACTTAGTTCAACCAGTCAGTCTAAGCAGATTTTAAAACATTAGTTGTATGCAACATGTATGTGTATTGCATATAACGTAAACATGCATCGCACATGACTTGCACGTTCTTTGCACGAGTGTTAATCTTTCATGGGTTAGCCTAGTTTATTCACATAAAGTATGCAAGCATCCCTTGATTTTAATTGGCCTATTTGAATTCATATATTTTATACTCACCCAAATTAGGCTCATTAAGAGTCATTCAGAATTGTTTATATCTTAAATAATTTTGTCATATTTTTGTTGAATCTCCAAATGTCTGATGTGCATTTACCTTAGTTTTGATGAGATTAAAACAGTTATTTAATGATTTAATTAAACCAGTCTGTGGTATTTAACTAGTCTACTTAGTGTGCAGATTAAAACATTAAGCGTATATATGAACTGTTCACTCGTCTGAACTTAGATAAGTTCACTCGTCTGAACTAACTTAAGTTCACACGTCTGAACTAATTATAGTTCACTCGTCTGAACTGAGATAAATTCACTCGTCTGAACTAGCTAAGGTTCACTCGTCTAAACTAAGAGAAGTTAACTCGTCTAATAAAGTCTTCAACCGTCTGATCAAAGGAAGACTCACCCGTCTAAAAGACTTTGCAACTGACGTCATCTCTGTGTTAAAGAGTCAACCCGTCTAATGAAGTCACTCATCCGTCTAATGACTAACGTTAAAGAATACATTGGATGAAAGCTGTCCCGACTCTGATAAGGAACTTCAACAAAGTGCTTTGCCTGAACACAATTGCATCTTACACCAAAAGGGAAAGTCTTCCCTCTGCAAACAAAAAGCACGTATACAGACCTGCTGAGACCAAAGGTATATCAGAAGTCTGTATCACTCTGATGAACGAGAACAAGCGAAGTTCCCTATGCTTTAATGGCTGATCAGAATGACTCTATTGCATTTATTGAAGATCTGCAAGAAGCCAAGCCTTCAGACTTTGTGTCTCACGGCTTTAAAATCTTGAAGCCTATTTAATGAAGAAGACTTCGAAGATTCAAGTAGACAAGAGAACGATCAAAGCAATCAAGAGCAATTACTCTGTGCATTTATATCTTCATTCTTTCATTATTTATTCTTCAATCATTTGAAGTTATTACGCAGTCTTTTAAATCTTCACATTTAATGCACTCGTCTGAGTGCTTGTGAAAGACTTGCAAAGTGTAATCTTTTTACAACTTCTCTCAAACAAACCCGTCTGAGCCTGAAGAGGCTAAGTGTGCAAACAATACTTGTCTGGAGCCTAGAGAGGCTAGGTGTGAAAACAATACTCGTCTGGAGCCTGAAGAGGCTAGGTGTGAAAATAATACTTTTCTGTCCTGTAACCTAAATCAGTTATAGTGAGAAAACTTGGTGCTGCCAAGGACTGGACGTAACCTCATTGTTAAGGGGTGAACCTAGATAAAACCTGCTGAGTGATCTCTCTTTCCCTTAAATCTTTAGTTTGATTATTTGTCTTAACTATCATCTAACTAAAGAGGTTTATAATTGTGTTTATCAAACCTTTTTTATTCTGCATGATTGTGTGTTTTCTGTGAAAACCTTCAGACTAGTTATCAGTCTGATTGACCTGTTTGTGTTTACTCGTTTATCATAACCTGTCTGCGCTTGCTAAAAAGTTTCTAAATTCCGCATAAATTTGTCAAACACCATTCAACCCCCTTCTAGTGTTTGCATCTGTCTATTTCAGTTGGTATCAAAGCTCAGCCTCTGGGTTGAGCACCTAACAGTGTAGAGAAAAGATCCTGAAGAATAGACAATGAATTATGGAGCAAGCTCAAGTGGGAATCCCCAACCTGAAGGAGGCTCTATGACCAGACCTCCTTTTTTCAATGGTTCAAATTCTAACTACTGGAAAGAAAGGTTTCACTGGTTCATCTTGTCAACAAATTCTGATGTATGGGATGTCATTACTGATGGTCCTTATAGTCCTCAAAATAATGATGGCTCAGACAAGCCTAAGGCTCAGTGGACATCTGCAGAAAAGATTAGATGTGATCTAAACCATAAAGCCAGATATGCTATAATCTGTGCTCTCAGTCCAGAAAAGTTTGAAAAGGTATGTGCTTGTGATTCTGCTAAAGAAATGTGGGACTCCTTATCTGTCACACATGAAGGAATTGCAAAGGTAAAAGAATCTAAAATTTCTATTCTTGTTAGAAAATATGAATTGTTCATCATGGATGAAGGTGAATCTATTGCTCAAATGATTGGTAGATTCCAAACTATTACTAATGGTTTGAAATCTCTTAGTAAAACATATACAAATGCTAAGAAAGTTGCTAAGATTCTCAGAAGTCTTCCAAGGCAGTGGAGACCTCTTGCCACCGCTATTTCTCAAGCTAAGGATCTCACCTCCTTTACTATGGATGAACTTCTTGGCACACTCACTGTTCATGAGCAAGAGCTCAATGAAGATGTGTCAATCAAAAAGAGCAAAGCTATTGCTCTAAAAGTTGATCTAAAGGTAGCTAAAGCCTTAAAAGCTTCAAAGGCAGACGAGTCTGACTGTGACATAGACGAGTCTGATGATGAGGATTCTGATGATGATGAAGAGACTTCTCTCATGACCAGAAAGATGAAAAAACTCTGGAGAAAGAAGAAGCTCAGAAAGGAGAAGCCTTTCAGAAAATCCCACAAAGAATCCACATCAACAGACAAGAGTCCAGTTGTCTGCTATAAATGCAAGAAGCCTGGTCACATCAAACCTGAATGCCCTCTTTTGAAGAAAGCTTCCAAAAAGAAGTTCTTCAGAAAGAAGAAGAAAGGAGTGATGGCCACATGAGAAGATCTTGAATGCTCATCTTCTGAAGGAGAAAAGACAGAAGAGGAAGCCAATCTCTGTCTGATGGCCAATATAGATTCAGAACCTAAAACTGAGGTACATTCTGAACTTGAGGAATTGCATGATGCTTATGATGAGCTGGTAGAGGAATCCAAAGGCTTATCTAAGGCCTTCAAATCCCTCAAGAGAGATTATGTTAAACTCCTCAGTGAGCATAAACAAAAATCTCAAGAGTGTGAGATGCTGGCCAAAGAGAATAGCCAGCTGAGGACTGAGAAGTCTGATGAAGCTTCGATCTCAAGTGAAACATCACATTCTGAAGAAGTGGTCACACTTCAACAGAAAGTGAAGGAGCTCACTTCTGATCTTGTTAGATTTGTTAGTGGCAGAGATAATCTGACAAAACTGCTAGGATGCCAGAGACACACTCTTAACAAAGAAGGCATTGGATATGATCATCAAGCTGATCATAAAGTATCAACAAAATCCTCAACTGTCTATGTTAAACCCATTCCAGTCAGACTTAGACCCGTCTGTAACTTCTGTGGAAAAGCTGGACATGTTATGTCTAAGTGTTTTCACAAGAAGAAGAGGAAATCCTCACAGACTCCTAGAACTAACAGAAAATGACCCAGAAAAATATAGGTACCTAAAAATAAAATAATTTCTATTGCAAACATCCTTAATAGGACAAAGCAGACGCCTCTGCTGGTACCTGGATAGTGGCTGCTCGCGACATATGACAGGAGAAAGGTCTATGTTCCATGACCTCCAGTCTAAGAATGGTGGATTTGTTGCCTTTGGAGGCAATTAAAAAGGAAGAGTAATTGGTGTTGGTAGAATTGGTGGTAAACCCCCTCTTCCCTCTATCTCAAATGTACTTATGGTTGAAGGACTAAGACACAATTTACTTAGCATAAGTCAATTATGTGATAGTGGATTTGATGTCTCCTTCACTAAGAACGAATGCATAGTCAAAGACAAGAGTGGCAAGACCCTCTTTTCAGCTAATAGACAGCAAAATCTTTATAAGATTGAGCTAACTGAACTCTCAGATCAAAGTGTAACCTGTCTGATGTCTAAAGAGGATGAAAGATGGTTATGGCATAAGAAACTAGGACATGCTAGTATGAAACTTATTTCGAAATTGAAAAAGGATAACCTTGTGAGAGGATTGCCTGATATTAGTTTCAAGAAAGATGTTTTATGTGATGCATGTCAAAGAGGTAAACAAGTAAAATCAAGTTTCAAATCAAAAAACCTTGTATCAACCTCTAGACCTCATCAGTTGTTACACATGGATCTGTTTGGACCAGTTAGTGTTGCCAGTTTAGCTGGAAGGAAATATGGATTTGTCATTGTTGATGACTATTCTAGATTTACTTGGGTACTTTTCTTAACCCACAAGGATGAGTCTTTTAAGGCCTTCTCTGTATTCTATAAGAAAGTACAAAATGAGCAAGGTTTCTGTATTTCTACCCTTAGAAGTGATCATGGGGGAGAATTTGAAAATGAGCAATTCAAACTGTTCTGTGAAGAGAATGGAATCTCTCACAACTTCTCTGCACCAAGAACTCCACAGCAAAATGGAGTGGTTGAGAGAAAGAACAGATCTCTGCAAGAGATGGCTAGATCAATGCTCAATGAAAATAATCTCCCTAAGTACTTCTAGGCTGAAGCAGTACACACTACATGTTATGTGCAAAATAGAATACTTATAAGGTCTATCCTAAAGAAGACTCCTTATGAATTGTGGAAAGGTAGGAAACCCAACATATCTTATTTCCATGCATTTGGATGTGAATGCTTCATCTTAAATACCAAGGATCAACTTGGAAAGTTTGATTCCAAGGTAGACAAAGGTATCTTCATTGGATCAGAGATGGCTAGATCAATGCTCAATGAAAATAATCTCCCTAAGTACTTCTGGGCTGAAGCAATAAACACTACATGTTATGTGCAAAATAGAATACTTATAAGGTCTATCCTAAAGAAGACTCCTTATGAATTGTGGAAAGGTAGAAAACCCAACATATCTTATTTCCATGCATTTGGATGTGAATGCTTCATCTTAAATACCAAGGATCAACTTGGAAAGTTTGATTCCAAGGTAGACAAAGGTATCTTCATTGGATATTCTGAAGTGTCTAAAGCATATAGAGTCTTTAACTCTAGAACCTCTATTGTTGAGGAATCCATTCATGTAAAATTCAATGATAATCTAAAGACTGATAGGGAACTATCAGATCTAGAAGATGATCTTGCAGGACTTGATCTTACCCAGCAGACGAGTCAACAGCCAGACATATCAAAAACTGAGTCTGCTGAGGAATCTGTCAGACAAGTGGAGCAGACGAGTCATCAGTCAAGTCAACATCAGATTGATGATCTCAGAAGAGACTGGAAATTCAAAGCTCATCATCCTGAAGATCTTATCATTGGAAGTCCCTCTGAAGGTGTTAGAACCAGATCTGTCTTAAGCGAGTCAAGCAATATGGCTTTTTTATCTGAAATTGAACCAAAGCATATTGAGGAAGCTCTTGAAGATGAAAGTTGGATTCTTGCTATGCAAGAGGAACTTAATCAGTTCAAAAGGAATGATGTCTGGAAACTTGTCTCCAAACCAACAGACAAGTCTGTTATTGGAATAAGATGGGTTTTCAGAAACAAGCTAGATGAAGATGGCAAAGTTGTCAGAAACAAAGCAAGGTTAGTAGCTCAAGGCTACAACCAACAAGAAGGTATTGACTATACTGAGACTTTTGCACCTGTAGCTAGAATAGAAGCCATTCGCATACTCATGTCATATGCTGCATAACATCAAATTACTTTATTTCAAATGGATATAAAAAGTGCTTTTTTAAATGGAATAATTGAAGAAGAAGTTTATGTTAAACAACCTCCTGGTTTTTAAGATAATGAAAAACCAGATTATGTTTTCAAACTTAAAAAGGCTTTATATGGTTTAAAACAAGCGCCTAGAGCATGATATGATAGACTTAGTTCTTTTCTTATGAATAATGGTTTTATAAGAGGAAAAGTTGATACAACTTTGTTTAAGAAATGCTCAAAAGATAACTTCATAGTAGTTCAAGTATATGTTGATGATATTATTTTTGGAGCTACTAAGGAAAAATTGTGCAAAGAATTCTCAAAGTTGATGCAAGCAGAATTTGAAATGAGCATGATGGGAGAATTGAAGTTCTTCCTTGGACTGCAAATCAAGCAGACGTGTGATGGAATCTACATCCATCAACAAAAGTATATCAAGGAGATTCTAAAGAAATACAAAATGGATAGCTCAAAGATCATGAAAACTCCCATGCAAACTAATGCTAATCTAAGCAAGATGATGAAGGTAAAAAGGTAGACCAAACTGTCTACAGAGGTATGATTGGATCTCTTCTTTACTTAACATCTAGCAGACCTGATATTCAATTTAGTGTCTGTATGTGTTCTAGATTCCAATCTGATCCCAAAGAATCTCATCTTAAGGCTGTTAAAAGAATCTTTAGATATTTGCTTAGAACCACTAATCTTGGTTTAATGTATTTGAGTACACAAGATTACAGATTAGTTGGTTTTTGTGATGCTGACTTTGCTGGAGATAGACTTGAAAGGAAAAGCACCAGTGGAGGATGTCACTTCATTAGAGCAAACTTAGTCTCCTGGTTAAGCAAAAGACAGACGACTATTGCACTCTCAACTGCAGAAGCAGAATATGTCTCTGCTGCAAGTTGCTGCTCATAGCTATTATGGGTAAAACATCAACTAGAAGATTACTCTATATTTGAGCATAATATACCTGTCTGGTGTGATAATTCTAGTTCTATTTGCTTAACCAAGAATCCCATACAACATTCTAAGGCTAAGTACATAGAAATCAAACATCACTTCATAAGAGATTATGTTCAAAAAGGTGTATTTGATGTTAAGTTTGTTAAAACTGAAAATCAATGTGCTGATATCTTTACAAAACCTTTAGCTGAGCATAGGTTTAAGTTTATAAGAGATTACTTGAATATACATTGCTTTGTTGAATAACCTGTCTGATGAGTGTTTACGATACCCGTCTATGTTTAATCGTCTGACCTTATGAGTCATTCGCTCTTCTTTTAAAATTCTTTTTAAAATAGGCTATTTTCTTTTATGTATTGTTTCATTATCTGAGGCAAAATGTGTACATGGTTGTTTTTACTTTAAATCAATTTTTTTTAACCTCCATCTTTTTGTTGCTTTCATTTAAAATTACAACTATCTGTGGTCTTTAAAAGGGAAATTTTTTTTCTTTTAAAAGGTATTTCGTTCTTACGCTTTCAAATCTTTTTCTCTTCGTTTTTAAAACCATCAAAGAGGATGCATCTGCTCGGGGGGAGCAGTTGAAGAAGCCTTTAGGCAAAACCAAAGGACAAACTTGCCTTTAACTTTTTTTTTTGTTCTCTTAGTACCTTTCTTGTAATTCTTTTTTCAAAATTACCTTGTACACAGCCAATGATGGTTAAATACAAATTACCTCCTCTGTTTCTCTTTTTTAATTATGACAAAAGGGGGAGAAAGTTAAATGAAAAATATTTTAATGTTACAACTGTCGAAAAATATCTTAATATTACAACTGTCTGATATGAACAAATGTTTATCTTTAAATATGATGTATCTTTTCTTTTCTCTTTGTCTATATTCTATTGCTTTTGATAATGTCAAAAGGGGGAGAAAATACTAAGATAAGACTAAGATAAAAAGTTAAATGCTTATCTGTCTGAGTATGTTATAAACTTATAATTATGGAACAATGTTCTTAATCTGTCTGATCATATACATGACTGATTTATGTGAATTTTCTTAAGTTCATTAAATCATTTAAGATGTTTTGTCATCATCAAAAAGGGGGAGATTGTTGAGTCTCCAAATGTCTGATGTGCATTTACCTTAGTTTTGATGAGATTAAAATAGTTATTCAATGATTTAATTGAAGCCGTCTGTGGTATTTAACTCGTCTACTTAATGTGCAGATTAAAACATTAAGCGTCTATATGAACTGTTCACTCGTATGAACTTAGATAAGTTTACCCGTCTAAATTAACTTAAGTTCACATGTCTGAACTAACTAAAGTTCACTTGTCTGAACTGACATAAGTTCACTCGTCTGAACTAGCTAAGGTTCACTCGTCTGAACTGACATAAGTTCACTCGTCTGAACTAGCTAAGGTTCACTCGTCTGAACTAAGAGAAGTTCACTCGTCTAATGAAGTCTTCAACCGTCTGATCAAAGGAAGACTCACCCATCTAAAAGACTTTGCAACTGACGTCATCTCTGTGTTAAAGAGTCAACCCGTCTAATGAAGTCACTCCTCCGTCTAATGACTAACGTTAAAGAATACATTGGATGAAAGCTGTCTCGACTCTGATAAGGAACTTCAACAAAGTGCTTTGCCTGAACACAATTGCATCTTACACCAAAAGGGAAAGTCTTCCCTCTGCAAACAAAAAGCACGTATACAGACCTGCTGAGACCAAAGGTATATCAGAAGTCTGTATCACTCTGATGAAAGAGAACAAAGGAAGTTCCCTATGCTTTAATGGCTGATCAGAACGACTCTATTGCATTTATTGAAGATCTGCAAGAAGCCAAGCCTTTAGACTTTGTGTCAAACGGCTTTAAAATCTTGAACCCTATTTAATGAAGAAGACTTCGAAGATTCAAGTAGATAAGAGAACGATCAAAGCAATCAAGAGCAATTACTCTGTGCATTTATATCTTCATTCTTTCATTATTTATTCTTCAATCATTTGAAGTTATTACGCAGTCTTTTAAATCTTCACATTTAATGCACTCGTCTGAGTGCTTGTGAAAGACTTGCAAAGTGTAATCTTTTTACAACTTCTCTCAAACAAACCCGTCTGAGCCTGAAGAGGCTAAGTGTGCAAACAATACTTGTCTGGAGCCTGGAGAGGCTAGGTGTGAAAACAATATTCGTCTGAAGCCTGAAGAGGCTAGGTGTGAAAATAATATTTGTCTGTCCTATAACCTAAATCAGTTATAGTGAGAAAACTTGGTGCTGCCAAGGACTGGACGTAGCCTCGTTGTTAAGGGGTGAACTAGGATAAAACCTACTGAGTGATCTCTCTTTCCCTTAACTCTTTAGTTTGATTATTTGTCTTAACTATCATCTAACTAAAGGGGTTTATAATTGTGTTTATCAAACCTTTTTTATTCTACATAATTGTGTGTTTTCTGTGAAATCCTTCAGACTAGTTATCAGTCTGATTGACCTGTCTGTGTTTATTCGTCTATCATAACCCGTCTGTGCTTGCGAAAAAGTTTCTAAATTCCGCATAAATTTATCAAACACCATTCAACCCCCTTCTAGTGTTTGCATCTGTCTATTTCAATTTTTAGTATATTAGCAATGAAAGGAAATGGGAAGCAAAGATTAAAAAATATCTTTTAAACCACACCCCAACCACACTCCAACTACATAGACAATAAGAAGAACATCCAAACCTATTCATGGGGAAGGACAAAGGTGACATTTTCGATATCTAGATGCTTTTTTTTTTTTGCAAGAAAGTCAATAGGAGTATTGTCTTCCCTATATATATGTTGAATCTCACAAAACTAATCTCTTTCCAACACGTTCTTAATATAAAAAATCATATCACTATAAAGATGGAAAGCAGAAAACTGTTTTTTAATTATATCAATTGCCTCTTTGCAACTATATGTAAACCATTATACGAAACTCCATGTTCCATCCTAAATCCAACATGTTCTTTATAGCCAATGTCCCTTAGCTTTTGTGTCGTATATGTAAAAGTAATCTTTTCAAATTTAAAAGAAAAAAAATTAAAATAAAAGTTTATTTTAAAAATCTTGCTTTGAAATAGATTATATCCATATAAATATTATTATGAGTAAACTATCATTTTCGTCCTTGAAAGTATGAGGCGCTGTCAATTCAGTCCCGAAAAACAATTAAATATGAGGGAAATCATTTTTGGTAAGACTAACAAAATGTTACCAACGAAATTAACATAGACTTTTTCATAAATTAGCTGCTTCCAGTGACTGAACTGATAGAGGCTCATACTTTCAGGGATCAAAATGATTATTTACTCTATTATTATATTATTAAAAGGTTATAAATTTAAAATAAGAAGCCTTATAGTTGTATATTACTTTTTGAGATTTATAAGTTTTATTATATTATATGACATTGAGTTGAGTTAAATTAACTCAAAATATAATTCTTGAAAACATATTAAATTAAATTTTAAAAATTGAAATTTAACCTAATTAACTTGGGATAATAAACGAGACTTTGGACCGATACGAGTCATCGGGTCGGGCCGGGCCGAACCACAAGTACCCATAATCCCTATACCCTAGTGGTCTGTTGGCATTAGCCATTAACAACTCTACATTGTTTTCCAATATTTTTTTTCCCAACTCTACATCGACAACTCTGGCTATTCGTGGGGAAGGACAAAGGTAACATTTCTGTTATGTAGATGTTTTTTTAGCAAGAAAGTCAATAGGAGCATTGCCTTGCCTATATAGGTGTTGAATTTCACAATTTTTGTCTCTTTCCATCATGCGCTTAATTTAAAAAAGTAAAAAAAAAAAAAAACTATATAACTATAAATATGGAAAGTAAAAGACTCTTGGTTAACTGGACCAATTACCATATTTAAACCATTATACGAAATCCCATGTTCCATCCTAACTCCAACATGTTCTTTATAAAATGACGCAAAAGGTTTATAAAGCTAACATTGTCCATATAAACCAATCTTCAAGAGCCATCTCTTTTCCAAGAATACCCAAAGAGATCTCAACTATTAATCTCTTTATTTTTAGCCCAATTTATTTATGTCTACCCTATGATGAGTCCGGCATATTTCACCACTCATTTTTTTTATTTCTCTATCTTATATTTTTTCACATTTGTCAAGGTTGTCCCTTGGCTTTTGTGTTGCATATGACATAAGTGATATGCAAAAGTAATACTTTCAAATGTAAAAATAAAAAAATTTAAAATTTAAAATAAAAGAAAATTTTGCAATGCGTGCTTCGAAATTAATTATATCAATATAAATATTATATTATTTAAAAAGGCATCAATTTAAATTAAGTAGCCTTTTAATTGTAATTACATTTTGAGAGTTATAAGTTTTATTATTAACTCAAAATATAATCCAAACCTAATATGAAAATATACTAAATTAAATTTTAAAAATTACAATTAGACCTAATTAACTTGAGATAAAATATGAGACTTTAGGCTGATACGGGCCGAGCCGCACTGGACCAAACCACAAGTACCCCTAATCCCAATACCCTACTGATTTGTTGGCATTAGCTATCAACAACTCTACATTGATTTCCCTTTTTTTTTTTTTTTTTGCTTAGGAATCTCAAACAAGGGGAAGGAAAAAGAAAAAGCACATAGAGGAAGAGGGGGGAAATCAATTAAACAAACAATGTAAGGGTGTTCATAGACTGGGTTGGACTGCGTTTAACTTGACCTGATTCTGACTTTATATTTTGTTTGGGACAATTTTTAATCTCGATCTATCATGGTCGATCAATTACCGAGTTGGGACCGAAACATTATGACATTTAGATAAAATATACAAGTTTATATATTATATATAGTTAAATCGTAAATTTTTACAGGAATATATTACATGTATTAAAATTATCTCAGATTTCGCACAAATTTAATCTTTATCACTTAATTTTCTTTTACTTTTACTTTTCCTTTCATATTTTTCCCCACATCTATCAAGGATGGTCCCTTGAACTAGGTTTCACCTTACCCAATTCCTCCTTGATATTCTAGTTAGGACAATTTTTTAGACCTAGACTCGATTCAATCATCATCGATTAATAGTCGAATCGGAATCGAGATAACACGATGTTTATATAAAATATATAAATTTATATATTATACATAGTTAAATTAAAACATTTTAAAGAAATGTGTTTCATGTCACACAAAATTTCTTCATGGATTTATCTTTAGCACTTAATTTTCTTTTTTATTGTCTTTGATATAATTTTTAATATCTATCAAGGTTATCCATTGGTTTTTGTGTCATATGTGACATATGTGAAATTTAAATGTGGTATTTCTCAAATTTAAAAGTAAAAAAAATCAAATTTAAGGGATATTATAGCATTTATGTTTTGAATTAAACTATGTCAATCTAAATATTATTATGTTTTTCAGTAAGGTATTAGTTTAAACTAAGGAGCCTTTGAATTTTATACCAATTTTTAAGAGTTATAATACTTACTATATTATATGACATCAGACCGAGTTACATTAATTCAAAACGTGATCCAAATGGAACCTAAAAATATACTAAGTTAAATTTTAAAAACTCAAATATGACCTAATTTACTTTAGATTGCGAACGAGTCTTCAAGATAGTACGATTCATCAGGTCGAGCCGAACCGCAAGTAACCTTAATCCTATGGGTTATGGTTTGATTGGTTCAAATGAACAAATTTATGGTCAAATCGTGATGAAACCATGGTTGGTTCAAAAACATGATCAAATTAGAGACATGATTGGTTTATGCAACATGTATGTGTATTGCATATAACACAAACATGCATCGCACATGACTTGCACGTTCTTTGCACGGGTGTTAACCTTTCATGGGTTAGCCTAGTTTATTCACATAAATTATGCAAACATGTCTTGATTTAATTGGCCTATATGAATTCATATATTTTATACTCGCCCAATTTAGGCTCATTGAGAGTCATTTAGAATTGTTTATATCTTAAATAATTTTTGCCATATTTTTAGTACAAAGAAAAGGAAAAGGGAAGCAAAGAGGAAAAAAATTATCTCCAAACGCTAACTCCAACTACATTGACATCCAAACTTGTTCGCAGGGAAGGACAAAGGTGTCATTTTTTATATGTAGATGTTTTTTTTTTGCAAGAATGTCATTAGAAGCATTGCCTTCCCTATTTACATGTTGAATCTCACAAAGATGGAAAGTAGAAAACTCTTTTTTAACTAGACCGATTGCCTCTTTCCAACCATATGTAAATCATTATATGTAACCCCATGTTCCATCCTAACTCCAACAAGTTCTTGATACCCAATAACTGGGGCAAAAGATTATCCAACGTGTCCCTTGATTTTTGTGTCGTGTATGACATACGCGATATGTAAAAGTAATATTTTCAAATTTTAAAGTAAAAAATTAAAATAAAAGGATATTTTACAATTCATGCTTTGAAATAAATTATATCTATATAAATATTATTATATTATTAAAAAAGGAACCACTTTAAATTGAGAAACCTTATAATTATATATTAACTTTTGTGATTGATAAATTTTATTATATTATTTGACAGTGAATTGAGTTAAATTAACTCAAAATATAACCTGAAAATATATTAAATTAAATTTTAAAAATTCAAATTTAACGTAATTAAATTGAGATAATAAACAAGATTTTACACCAATAGGGTCGTCGGGCTGGCCAGGATCAGGCCAAACCACAAGTACCCTTAATCCTTATACCCTAGTGATTTGTTGGCATTAGCCATCAACAACTCTACATCGTTTTTCAATGTTTTTTTTTCTCCAACTCTACATCAACAACTCTACCTATTCATGGGGAAGGACAAAAGGTGACATTTCTGATATGTAGATGTTTTTTTTTTTTGCAATAATGTCAATAGGAACATTCCTTCCCTATATACATGTTCAATTTCACAAATCTAGTCTATTTCCATCATTAGCATAATATAAAAAACTATATCACTATAAAGATGGAAAGTAGAAAACTCTTTCTTAACTAGATCAATTACCTATTTGCAACCATATTGAAACCATTATACGAAATCCCATGTTCCATCCTAACTTCAACATGTTTTTGATAGCCAATGACGCAAAAGGTTTTCCATGAAGCCAACTTGTCCACATAAACTAATTATCCAAGAGCCATCTATTTTTCTCAAAAGACATCCCACCCTTCCCATTCCAAGATTACCTAAAGAACTCCTAATATTAATCTCTTTATTTTCAGTCCACTTTATTTACGTTTGACCCAGGGACGGAGCCAGACTTAGATGATACGAGTAGGGGTGGACATGGGTCGGCTCCAACCCGCCAACCGGGCAATCCAACCCTGACCAACCAAAAACTCCGGTTCGGTTCGGGTCGGTGGGTCGGTTCGGTTCCTTTGAGTGGAAACCCGAAGGGGTCGGTTCGGGTATCAAGTTGGGGAAATGCAACCCAAGCATAACCGACCTGAACCGAACACAGTACCATCGTCAAAGTTCTCCCTGAATTAGATCTCTCACTGTCATCTCTCAGATCTTAGATCTGGCCTCTCTCTCTCTCCATTCTCCATCACTCATCAGCCAACCAGCGACGGCGATGGAGGAGCTCGCGAGTGGCGATGCAAGGAGTGACTGCGGTGGTAGAGTTTTTCTTAAAAATCCTAATGCTGTGGGTCTCGAGCCCAGATCTATCCGTTCGCTCAGAGTCATCGCGTCGCTGACGACGACGAAGAAGAAGACAGCCATCCGTCCGTTTTGGTTCGCGCGCTACTAACGAAGGGGAAAAAGACAACTGACGAAGAAGACGAACCGCGCCACCGACTTGGGCAACTGGATGGCAGGATGCAAGTGGAGTAGCGGGGAGATGGCTCGACGGCGGAGAGAACTTCTTCTACAAAAACCCTAACTTTGTTCTGAAATATGAATAGTAAATAATTGAAATGAACATATTTTTTTATCTGAATTCTTTTTTTTATTTTTGTGTTTTCATATGAGTTGGGCTGTTTGTTTTTGGTCTCTCACTCACTCACTTTGGTTTTTTTTTTCCTTCTAAAATCATAACTAAACCCGATACCCGACTTGACCCAACCTGATTATATGATCGGGTTGGTTTGGTTCGGGTTACATTTATTTTCTGTAGAAACCTGACCCAAACCGACCAGTCAAATTTGATCGGTTTGAGTTCAAAAATCCCACCAACCCGATCCAACCCGTCCCGATTCCGCCCCTCGATACGAGGAGTGTAACACCCCCTTGGGTATTACATCATGAACACGTGCGTAAATAATTTTAAAAGAGAATTACTGGTTGCTTTCGAAAAATAATTTACTTTAAGTCAGAAAACTAGAGTGTAAAAATTTTCGACATAAAACTTCGAAAAAGTGATGCACACATCACAATAATAAAATCACATTATACTCGATGACACACATAAACTGGGTTTATTCACTTCAAAAACCACATATACCAACTTTCTCAACTTAAACATTGAAAATCCTAAGAGCTGATTTGATAAAAGAACTCTAAGGACAATAGAGCCTACTACCTAGCATATCGTGCAAATGAGACTGGGCCTCGTCGTCAACAGTCCACACATTTTCGACGTCGACATCAAGAAATGCAAGCTGGGACCCAAATGACCGTTGAGAAGCATCTGTACACGTATCCAAAAACACAACAGGATGTCCAACATGTACAGGCAAGGGCGAGTAACCAATATATGAATTTAAACGCGATAACTAGATGCACGACACACAAAACAACATATGAACATATGTAGTATCAACACAACACAATAGCAGAAGTATCACGGGACGACACACCAAGTAATAACATGCCCAACATGCATACCATAAATCGCAATATATCATGTTAATCAATTTACAACATAAGACATCTTCGAAAGCAGAATAGTGATGTACAATAAGTAAATGTAATCATCAACAACCATGCAATGTAATGCGATGTACATGACTCAATGCCATAAGCCACTAGCGTAAAACTCTGACCCCTACTCCATGGAGCTAACAAATCGTCGGAGAGAGTGAATGAGAGGACATGTTCCAGTTATTGCCAGCTATGGGCAAGATGCTACAACAAATGTAACGTGCACTTATCTGGCTTTACGGAAACACTCTCGACCAAACATGAAAAGTACGACATCTAGTAGAGGATATCAGTGTATTGCTCGGAGTCGCCACGACATAGAAGAATCACCAACTGGTCTCATGTCAGCCTTTCGAACCTTGATATCTCCAAAGACCATTTAAGATCGTCACCGTAAGATTCGCACCAGCATCTAGTTGTAAGCTCAACTCCTAGGCTCAAGGCCTTACAAACTCATGCAATGAAATGCCAATGCTTACACAAAGCGGATGCGGTAAAGCAATGTCTATCCACCGGATAAACCTCAAGGTTTACTAAGGTTCTCTTCCTTAGGAACTATATGCATCTTTGTATTGTAAAACTTTTATCCACTAGATAAATCTCGTGATCCCTCCGGGATCGAGTCATCACAAGACTGAAACAATTGAACAAATTTTCTTGGATCCGGACCACCGGTCCGTTATTGAACTACTGTTTCAAAACCCAAAACGTTTCATGTTTGTGTTTGTGTCTTATGAATTACATCTCAAGTCCTAAGTGTTATGAAAAAGGATAGAGAATCCTCTTAGATAAGTCTTCGATCCTTTCTAAGATATTAATTCCTTGAGTTTCAAGTAATGAAAAGAGTATTGATTCACTTAATGCTTATGAAGTCATTAATGAACTAAGTCATCAATGGTATAGTGCATGGTCTTGTTCCACCATATACTATACTTAATTATCTCTTTTCTTTTGCACTAAGTTAATTACTTAACTTAAGTTTTCATGCGTAAAACTTTACGACTTGAGTTGAAAACTCTTGATTTAAGACTTTGCAAACTAAAACCTTTCTAATTGAAAACTCATTTGATTTAAAAGAACTTTGTTACTTGCTTGAAGTAAAATACCGTAACGAATTTGAAAAGGTTTTTCCTTACTAACTTAGTGTAAAACCGTTATCTAAGTTAGTAGAAAAGAAAATGGAATTTCATTAGTTTTTTTCGAACTATGATTCATTTAAATCTAAACTTTAGGAGAAAGCCTTCTTTATACTTTGAAAATTGAATGTTAACTTGGTTTTTAAAATGAAGGTGACATCTCATTAAAACCTAAGGTAACTTCATATTAATTTTACTTTCATGAAATCACTTTCATCATTTTATTTTTAAAACACTTAGTTAATTCGATAAACTATGACTAAAGTAAAAATACATTTTCACCTTAGTTAAAACACTTGAAGACCGAAATTCCATTTGATCTTTGGATCAAAATCACTTCTTGTTTGTTTTTGAAATACAAGTTACTAAAACACTTTCTAACTTTCAAAAACATTGAAGTTCAAGAACAAATTCATGTTCTTCCTTTTGTAACCATTATGGCCGAATGCTATACCATGTGGATGTGAAGATTTTGCTTCACTAACTTGTCATGTAATAGCTCAAAATAACCACAATATTATGATGAACAACAATCATACATCATTCAATCATAAACAAACATAAAAATCCTTACTTGATCTAGAGATCAAAGTATGGTTTTCAACATACATGAAAACATTTTTCATCCAAGTATACATCATCACAAGCATATACTAAGCATAGAACATTATTACAATCACAACGAAGCTCAAACAGAACTACACATATCAATCACGGATAACATATAGTTATCAGGCAAATTCCTCAGGCAAACTCCCCTTACCTCTTGAAATCAAGCAAGGTTCTTTCCCTTTGGTATTTCCAACACTTCCTTCTACACCACAAATCACTAACTCCATCAAATCAAGTGAAGCTACCAAGTGGTGTTCGCGGTCTTTGGTCTGAAACGATCCTCCGAAGCTCATCGTATTTCACGAATCGCCAAACTACAACTACTCAACCAATCATTCACTAAACAACATAATACAAGTTAATCTTTGAGAAGACTTGCTAATTCTATATGATGTAGGTTCAACCCTTCACTAATTAATTAGGCTAAGGATGTTGAAATTTTACTAACTCTTGGATTAATGATTTTTAAGTATGATGAAGACATAGTCACTAATCATTTGTCAAAGATTTGAATCAAAACCCACCCAACCAACAAGGTTAGGGTTTCGGCCATTCATTTATGGATAGGAAGGAAATTTTAAGTTGATTTATGCTCTTGAATGATGAACATAGAGGTCTTGATGAGTTCATAGAAATTGGTTTCATGATCATAGGATTTTTCTATGATTTTCTAAAGATTTTTGAAGAAAGTTTCATGAAATTGGATGATGATGATTCATTTCATAATCTTACCAAATGAATGAAGAAAAGATCATGACTGATCATAAAGAGAAGAGATTACCTCTTGAATGATGAAAGATTGCAAGGATCAAGCAAATTGTGCTTCACAAAGTTGCTTATGGATCACTTGAGAAACAAAACACGGATGTCAAGACAATGATGTAAGGAACAAGTTTACTAACTTGAGTCAAGAGATTTTACCTCTAGGTTGATGGGAAAGTGGAGAGAAAGTGAAGAACACTCAAAAACACCAAGAACATTTGAGAGAAAACCAAAAACTCTAACTGTGATCTTGTAAACCACAAAACAAGAAAGGTTTTACATTTGTAGCCAATGAGAGGAAATGGAGGGTTAGTGAGGGGCTATAGGGGCGTGAGAAATGAGGGGTAGAAAGGTTCAAACTTTGTTCATTTAGGGACAAAAGGGTAATTTCACTTAGGGGCAAAATTGTCATTTAACAAAAGACTAGGGGCATAATTGTCATTTCCTCTATAAATATCTATATATTTTTAGAAAGGTAATGATGACTTTTGTGAGTCACAGGACCAAAACGTATTTTCATAAATTACTAGGGCCAAAACGGTCTTTTCACCTAGGGGCAAAAACGTCATTTAGTGAAAAGTCCAAGGGCATTTTGGTCTTTTCGCAGTGTGAACGCGTTCAAATATTTTAGAACATAATGATGACATGGCATGCCTTCCCATGTGATGTGACTTGATGTGATTTCATGTTTATCCGTTAGAGGGTTACGGTAAATCCATATTCAACTCCGTTCTTCACCCGATTTAAGATTTCGTCCCGTATAACTTATATTCTTTCACTTTTTAGTGCGAAAAACCAATTTTAGCAAAATTGTTGGAAATTGGATTCGAATCTTAATCTTTTGTTTACGAGTCAAAATTAGGTCTTCTGATCAGTAAAATCTTACTGTCAGTGAAAACACAGACCGGGCTCTGTCTGAATTTTCAACCCAAAATTTAACTGTAGCTCCCTTCGATAGTGTAAAGTATGAATATGACTTTGGCTTATCCAAAATCATTTTCTAAGTCTCGGATAAAATATAAACTTATTTATATAATATACCGATCTTAGAAGGCATCGAAAATCGGGGTGTTACAAGGAGTCAACTATAAAAAATAAAGTTCATCCAACAAATATATACGCACCAAATTTCATACCAAATATTCATAATTATATGTTCCAAAACGTTAAATACACTAATAATTTATCAAAATATAGAGTAATCTAGCCACCCAAAGTGAACCCTCTTCCCCTAGCAGGCCGACACTTGCACCTAGCACCAGGTTTCAGCACGCATCGAGAGCGTGTTGCTGATGGATTTTCAGACGTTGCGAGTCGTTGAAATACTAAACGATCGACAAATCTTTGAACGGTCATAACTTATGATCTGGGTGGAATTTTCGGATATATTATATATGCACGAAAAGATCTTTTCGAGACTGTCGTCTTGGCAACTAGTCTGCCAACAGCAGAGGCCATGCCTCCCTAAAATACATATAAATTTGTCTCTAGTTTGACCTATGATGAGTCCGACCTATTTCACCACTCAATTTTCTTTTTATTTCTCTTCCATATATTTTTTTCACATTTGTCAAGGTTGTCCCGTAGCTTTTGTGTGGTATATGACATATGTGATATGTAAAAGAATTTAATTGTTATATACTGACAGTGTAAAACATTTTTACACAGACAACCAATCAGTAACCATGATATGGATGACTTTAAAGGTAGTTAGCATAAAGGTTAATTTTTTTACTGATGTGACAACTTATAATTGGATATCTTTGTACAAATACTTTACATTATCAGTGTATAACAATTAAACTCTATGTAAAAATAGTCTTTTCAAGTTTAAAAGTAAACAAGTTAGAATAAAAGAATATTTTATTTTACAATTCGTACTTCGAAATAAATTATATCAATATAAAATTATATTATTTAACAAAGTATCAATTTAAATTAAGAAGCCTTTTAATTATACATTACTTTTTAAGAGTTATAAGTTTTATTATATTATATGACATGGAATTGAGTTAAATTAACTCAAAAAAAAAATTCAAACCTAACCTAAAAATATATTAAATTAAATTTTAAAAATTCAAACTTGACCTAATTAATTGAGATAAAAAATTTGACTTTGGGCTGATATGGGCCATCGAGCCCATATGGGCCATCGGGTTGAGCTAGACCGGGCCCAACCACAAGTACTTCTAATCCCTATACTCTAGTGATTTGTTGGCAATAGCCATCAAGAACACTACATTGTTTTCCCATATTGTTTTTGCTCAGGAATCTCAAACAAGGGGTGAAGGGAAGAGAAAAAGCCCTTAGAGGAAGAGGAGGCTTTGTCTCCATAATTTACACCTTTTGTCTCTCATTTGCCCTTGTATTTCTCCTCCCTCAGCTGCTTCTGCAGCTTTCTCTTCTTCATGTCCATTTGCAGCATTCAAATCTAGCTCCAGCTTGTGTCACCTTTCATCTGATTCTGATCAATGCTCAATTCTCTCAGGTTCTCTCCTCGATCTTGGCACTACTCACACCGTTACACACACCTCCTTCTTCTCTTCACCTCCACTACCTTAGTACTGAGCTAAAGGCCATGATCATGAGGTAAATCTAACAACAGAACCTGCAAATACTTACACCCTTTTAAACCCTTTTGCCAATTCTGTGCACCCAATTCACTGTATCATCAGTATTGTTGTATATCTGTTAATTTTGTTTTGTACCATCAACATTTAGGAAATTGAAAGCTAGGATTTTTGTTTTTTTTTTTCCCGTCCATTTTTTGACCAAAACATCGATCATTGAGGAAGGGAATCGAAGTTTATGACGGGATGGTCTCAAATGGGTCTTCCTTAGATTGCCTTGGAGTTGAAGCTGTTGCATATAATGATGATAATGGTTGTGGCCTTGTAAAAGATCATGTTGATGATGTTAAACAAAGAAACTTGTTTTATCAACTTTTTCAGTATTACCTAAAGGAGAATTGTTCTAGAGGCATTGTTCGGCCTGTGCCAGTTTTACTAGGCAATGGTCAAGTGCTGGATTTGTACAAACTGTTCTCCTTTGTGAAGGAAAAAGGTGGTTATGCTGCAGTGTCGAAGAAAGGATTGTGGGGTTATGTGACAAAGGAATTGGGTTTAGACCAGCAAATTTTGGCTTCAGTGAAATTAGCTCATGATAAGTATCTGAATGATTTTGATGCATGGCTCAGGAAGACTTTTGAAGAGAAAATTTTCAGAAATGGGAATCATGAAGGTAATTGGGGTTTTAAGTCGATGCCGTTAGGGCTAGAGAACGAGTTGAGAGGCCTATTATGTCCAAATCTAAAGGAGAAAGATGATGAACTTGTTGAGTTAGAATCAAAGAAAATTAGAAATGACATTGATTTGGTTAACCACAAGAACGAGACAAATTTAATGGACACCAAAAATCAAAATAACATGTGTGAGGATGTCCAAAATGTCCATGGTGACAGCAATGATGAAAAATTATGCAGTGGTGTTAAGGATGATCTTGCTACCTTCGATAAAGAAGTTGCTGAGAAGGAATTTAAGTACCGCAAGCGCAAACGGGAATCATTATCTGGGATGGTAAACTGGACCAAGCATATTGCAAAGCATCCTCTTGATCCTTTAATTCCACCTATACCAAAACCATCAAAGTGGAAGGAATATAAAGGCCAGGACTTTTTTTTCCAGCTACTGAGGGCAAGAGAGGTTCTGTCACTGAGACGGTGTGTAGAACCGGAAGGTGGACCCGCTTCTTTGCAGGTATAACTTCAATGCATAATGATTTTATCCATAGGATTTTTTTCATGTCATTTCATTTCCTCAAGCAAATCTGTACGTTTCACTTGAACGGGTGGTTATGGGTAGTTATCGTTGTGTTTGATATATGTTAAGTATTATAGCATGCTTAATTCTGCCTATGTAGTGGGTATTTCTTTCCTATATTAGTTATACATACAATCCAAAATTGTAGCTTGCTAACTGCTAAAAGTCAACGTTGCCTTGTATAGTTATTATACCTAAATTGGATGGGATTGGCCTGATGCGCAAAAACTGCAGGGATCAAATTTACAGTTCTAACCTTGGCACTTCATAATGAGAAAGATATCATGGTCAAACATTTAAAAATATTAATTTATTTTTTTTCATTTTTTATCAACTAGTAAGAAAAGAATTATTTGCATCGTGAAGTTTCTATTAAGAACTTTAACTGCGTTATAGAGTTCGCTGCAGAGAGAGTGAGCCTTAGCGCAACCAAAGGTTAGCTTGCTGCCTTGTGACTTGGTGGTCATGGGTTTTAGTCATGGAAATAGCCTTTCCACTCATGGGGTTAAGGTTGCATACATATAACCTTCCTCAAAACCTACAATGGTGTGAGCCTCGTGCAACAAGAACTTAAAGTTGAAGGTAGGGATGGCAATTTCATAGATTACTTATGAACACGACTTTGAATCAATTCTGTATTACTAGGTCTGGGTTTTGCATATACATTTTCCAGTAAAAAAGGGGGCTGACTTACCAAATACGAATAGTAAATGGGTTGGATCTATGCTTAACCTAACCGTACCATAGTTACTAGAAACACGGTGTGGGTAAGGGTTCAAGATTCATCACTTCTTGTAATTATATTACAAGACTTTCTTTACAGACTTTCTTTACAGCAAATCTGGTACGCAGTTTGCGGTACAATGAACTCGATACGTGATTTGTAGGGTTATTGAGCAAATCCGATAACTATGCTTGCAACCCTAGATTGAACTGCAACTGCCCTGTTTATTTAATCAGGTGTATCTGGGTAGACCTATGTTAATTGTCAACCCATTTATTTATTTATTTTAAATATTCTTTTAGAATTTACATTAAAAAGACTATTTCCTTAATGAATTACAACATTTAAGGAAGAAAGAAGTGAAAAGTGTTCATTTACCCTTGACATAAATTGCTTTTTGAACTTGCTGTCTGGAAGTTTGTTTGCTTTTGCTTCTGTGACTTTTTTTGTGTGTGTTGGAGGGGGTGGGGGGGTGGGGAGGAGGGTACAATATGACTGTTACTTTGGTGAACCTGATGCTCTCTGTATGAGTCTGTTATTTTCTATTTTATGTAATGAATATTTGAACTTCCTGTGTCAGTGCTTGCTACATCTATTTTCTGATACCATACTTCGGGTTAATGGTTGTTGGCAAATATTAGAATTTAGAATGACAATTCGTAGATATTCATGTAGTATAATAATTTTTGTTTTCAGGATTGCTGAATGAATGTATTATGAGAAATATCCCTGAGAACAATGAATTGAAGGAACATTTTAGTTAAGCTTTTATAAATTTTGTTCTCCATCCTTGCGATGTTTCACTGCATATCAGATGCATCTAACAATGAGGTTTATCAGTGAAAAATGATTATCTATGAAGTTAACTCTGTGATAACAAAGCTTATTCTCATGTATTATGCCTTGGAAGATATCTGAGTGATTTTTTTAGTTTTGCAAGTTATATTCGATTTGTAAAAGATTAGTGGAAAATAAATTGGTTTGGAAAGTTCAAATTATGTTATGGACTGTTATATATTCATGCAATTTTAATTCTCTACCTATTGCGTATTTGAAGCAATGCTTTTCTGTTTGGATGGCTGCAATCAAAATTATTAGTCTGATATTTTATCCAAAAAAATTATTTGTCTGATAGTTACTTACATAGATAGGAATCTCAGTGATATATAATAAATGATTTTGTCAAATGTTAAATCTCTAACATTATACCATATGAGATTTTGTTTCTAATGTTTATCATAGTATGGTTTTTTTATTATGATTCAGTGTTACTATGTTCTGTGCTGTTATTGCTTGGATAGTAAGTTTGGACCCGGTACTAGACCTACATCACTGGAGTTAAAGAATGCGAAAAAATAACCTACTTTGTTTATTTATTTGGGGTTGGGGGGGGGGGTATTGGTTTTGAGTACTATATCTTTCTTACAGTCTTAAAGGTGTAACTGTACACTTGACTTCTCTTTTCATCTGATGCAAGTGGCATTGCATGACATCTAATGTAATGTCCTTACCATAGTGAAGTGGGTAAGTGACTTG
The DNA here is from genome assembly GCA_039655645.1 of Ammopiptanthus mongolicus. NCBI lineage: Eukaryota > Viridiplantae > Streptophyta > Magnoliopsida > Fabales > Fabaceae > Ammopiptanthus > Ammopiptanthus mongolicus. Next base: position 6,344,769 of record CM077343.1, read on the forward strand.
AGATTCTTAAGATTGTTGCCCACATCATACATATATTGATGCTTTTGACTGTCTATTAACTCCCTTTAACGCAGTAAATATATTTCCTTCGTTGTTCGGAATATACAGATTTATTCTGAAAGTGCTTTTCTGCACAATTTCTGAGGATCCCCAATGCGCTTTTAATTTCACTTTCTTGTTTTTTGGGTGTGGTGGGAGAAAACCAAAAGCAAGAAAGCATTATGATTAAGTTTTTTTTATTAATGTTTGTTAATGTTCTTTTTAACTGAGTTCCACCTGGTTTCAGAACTAACACTTACCTCCCATTTGTCAAAACCCATAAAATTGACAGAATTAATGGAATAGTAACTTGATATGGCGTCCATTAATTTCATTACTGCTTTGTTAATTCATACTAATTCCATTATAGTTTTGTATGCCATTCTAAGTTTCTGTTCTGTTAGTTCGGTCACTTTTTTGATTTTCACAAACCACAGGGAGGTGAGTGTTAGTTTTGAAATGCATGGGGTGAAACTGTATTTAATCCTAATAATTTCACTTATCCTAGATCATAAATTCTGCATGGAATCAATATAATTGTTATTGCTTTGATATTGAAACATTGATAAAAGCTTCGGCCAGATGACATTGATAAACTTTTTGGAACTGTATGTTTTGCAGAAGCAGATGCATCCGTCCATGTATGAGGATCAAGTTGGTCTTGGTCGCCATTCTACGGTGAAATTGAGATGCAGTGGAAGGCTGCCTACCTCTATTAAGTCTCGCTTGTGCTCTTGTTGCAACTCATGTTCCGCCAATGGAAGTAGATTGACAAGTTCAGTCAATGCGAAGGCAGAAAAATGCCCACTGGATAAAACAACTGAAACAGTAGATTTGTTGACTGAAAAGATAATGGCTGACCAATCTGGGGATGAGTATCGCGAAAAGAAAGTTTCTATTGGCCCTCGTTTTCAAGCAGAAGTCCCGGAATGGACTGGTGTAGTTTCGGAGAGTGAGTCTAAATGGCTAGGCACACAGGTATGGCCTCCGGAACATGACTCAAAACCTGCTGCTGAAACAGACCTTATTGGGAGAGGAAGAGAAGATGATAAGTGTAGCTGCCAATTTCAAGGTTCTGTTGAGTGTGTCAGATTTCATGTTGCTGAAAGTAGGTTGAAATTGAAGCGCAAATTGGGTCCTTTATTTTACCGATGGGGATTTGATCATATGGGTGAGGAAGTTTCACTTCAGTGGACAACTGAAGAAGAAAAAAGATTTAAGGATTTGATGAGATCACATGTTCCCACCCAAAATAAGAGTCTTTGGACCCACTCATCCAAGTACTTTCCAAAGAAGACAAGAAGAAACTTGGTGAGTTATTATTTCAATGAATTTGTGATTCAACGAAGAATCTTTCAGAATCGTGTGACTCCAATGAATCTTGATAGTGACAATGATGAAGTAGAGTTTGGATCTTTTGGTGTTGGTTTCGGGATGGAAGCTCTCAAGGTTCCACCAGATACTGACTTCATGGACTGTTCAGAGAACAAGCAGGTCACTGATTTTGATTATGGATTTTGATAAATGGGTCTGAACCATTTTGAGGTTGAGAACAATATTTTAAACTTTCTTAAAACTCTCTTCCTCTATGATCTGTAGTGAATGCATCCCTACACTAGGAAATTTTGGTATAACATAGAAGGAGAGAGAGAAAAGAACCCAGGTGGGGAATGGCTTATGTGTTGGAAGCAACTATGCATGTTTCCCGAGTCTTGTCTACCTTTAATGCTGAACTTACAAAGCTGCTATTAATTTTGTTGGAGATGGTTTTGTTTGTTGGATGAATAGCAGTTTTAATCTAGTGCTTCTTGGAGGCTGCACTTTAGTGCTGTAAAACTAGTCGTGTAGTCTGAGCGTTGCTTGAATCTTTCAATTTTATGGTTTTAGTTAGTTTTTTTGTAAATTCAATTTACAAATTTTACTTGTGGTATGTCCTGACTTCAGAATATTCGGATCTTAGAATGGGATAACTTTTATCCCCTAAATGCTTTTCTAAAGAGTTACAATTTTCAGTATGATAGGCCTGAGTAGTCAAATGAAGCATATGTCAATATATTAGAGCATTTTATGTTGGTAGAACTGTTTTTAAGTTTTTGCATATTACTTTTTTTCCTCATGATTGTGTGGTTTAAATTGGAAGTGTGAATCCTTTTATTATGATTGTGTATAAAAGTAACATGCATCTATTAATAGCCATAGACGTAAAGATGTTATGTTTATGTATGAAAATGTGTGTAAATTCATATGTATATTATTAATGAGTAAATATTTGAATTGTTTTGAAATGTGATTACTTAGAAGGGCTTGAACTTGATTTTGCAAATCCTTTGTATTAAGTTTGTGGGTGCTTTGGTTGTCTCACCATGAACTGTGGTTTTGTAGGCTCCATGGTCTAAGATTGAAGACTAGGAGTAATGGCCAATAGTTAGTTTTGTTTAATTACTACCTGGTCTTGACATACCATTTTTTTCATGGAGACATTTCTAAACTTTCTCTCTTATCCTGTTGCTTATTTGCAACAATAACAAAGGGATTTCTTACAAGGTGGGGTTGACTATATGTGTTAACAATTCAGGCATCCGAATGATCCCCCTCAAAAACCGGCTTAAGAGGGGGTGGTCTACCTAGCTATATAAGTAATGGTCAAGCTCGTTAACCATCCGATGTGGGACTCGCAACATGCCCCCTCGAGCCTGGGCTCGTCACCACAAGTGAGGGCTAGCGGCACTATCCATACCACCGGGCAGAACGTGTCTCTGATACCATGTTAAGAATTCAGGCATCCGAATGATCCCCTCAAAAACCAGCTTAAGAGGGGGTGGTCTACCTAGCTATATAAGCAACGGCCAGGCTCGTTAACCATTCAATGTGGGACTCGCAACAATATGCATCATAGTATTCTATCATAAATTATGTTTCCAGCAAGTTTATTTAGTTGCAAGTCTTTTTTAATGGCTTGCCCTTTTGGTTTTCCTAGTCTCCTCCCACCTTTAACCATTGGACTATCCTCAATTTCATCTACTTATCGGGTTTTGTCTTCTCTTCACATGGTTATACCATCTAAGGCAAGACTTCATCATATTTTTGTCAATAGGTACTACCTCTAATGTATTAATTCCTAATCCTATTTTATCGTGCATGTTCAGTCATCCAGTATAATGTCCTCATCTTTGCAAGACCGAACTTATGCTTTTGTTGGCTCTTTACCACCCAACACTTAGTACCATAATCCTATCTTATCATGCATGTTTATTCATTTAGTACGTCTTCATCTTTGCAACACTAAACTTATGTTTGTGTTGGCTTTTGACCATCGAACGCTTAGTACCAAAAAGCATTGTGGGTCCTATAGTATGCAGTAAAACTTTTCTTTGAGCTTGGGAGACACCTTTCAATAACTCACAATGCACTTTTTCATTTCATTCACTCCGACTCCGTTTGGATCTTATGATTAAAGAGAGTTACGTGAGTCTTTTAGTGAGATAATTTGGATTATTAGATTTATCTCAGATAAATGATTAAAAAGGTGGTGTAAAAATAAAAGACTTACTTTGGTATATGTTGATTTCTCCTATACTTTTAGTATTTAAACTAAGATGTGCCTTGAGGACTAATTTGCGCTACCATAGTTTTTTATATGAAAGACTTAGGGGTAGATGATGTGATTTTAGGAATTGGAATAATAAGAGATAGTGAGAGTATAAGTTTATCCCAATCTCATTATACAGAAAAGGTATTAAATAAATTTGATTACTTTGATTGGCAACCTATTACTACTTTCTTTGATCATAACACTAGTTGGTACGAAATAAAGGTAGTCTAGTAGCATAACTTGAATACTGAAAAGTAATTAGATGCTTAATGTTTGTCATGATATGTATCCGACTAGACATTGCATATGTTGTAAGTAGATTAAGTAGCTATACAAGTAATCCAAGTTAAGACCATTGGCATGTTGTCGGAAAAGTATGGAAGAACTTGAAGGGGACAATGAAATATAGTTTAAACTATAATGAGTATTCTTCGGTATTAGAAGGTTACCCAAATACCAATTGGGTAACTTATATATATATATATATATATATATATATATATATATATATATATATATATGCTGGAGTGCCTAATTATGGAGGCACTTCCAATAGAGTCTACTTATGTGAGAGTGAAAGTGGGGGCGCTTCTTGGAGTTAAAGACTTGACTCTTAAAGCTCTCATGAAAAGAATACAAGGCATAAGGCATTATCAAATGTGTTATTTCACTATGTCGTTCAATGGTACCGAGATTTCATGTGGAAGTTATGCACACTCTTTCTAATGAATATTTGATTCGAAGCTTGTCGACCACTTTATTCTGGATGAGGAAACTCATGGCTTACTAAGTAAAGGTTTAAATCGCAATATACCTTTATTTGAAGCATATGATTTACGAAATAATGAGGTTTGGGTTTATTTTAATCATACCAAGTACTCTTTTTGTTTGAAAAGTTACTATTATTTCTCCTCAAGGGAGAACGTAATTTTAATCATTAGGTGAATTTAATAATAACATTAATCTTAAACAGTATTAACATAATTTCTGAAATAACAAAATATCAAGCAGAATTAGATTAAACTTTAAGAGATCTCAGTATAATTGTTATGTGAAAACTCTGATAGTTAGTGTGTGTTTGGTTCAATGGTTTCCATCATTGGACGTGCGTTTTTTGATCATGTCAAATGTGTTTTGACCGAATATCATTGATGTTTGGCTCCCAAGTTTAAAAGTGATTCTAACTCCAAAATTAAGTTTGTGTTGAAGCTAAACTTTGTAGCTTTCACGTTGGATCACGTTCTTGTGAGATATGAGTCATATTCTTAACAACTGAACCAGCCTTCGTTGTTAATTGTAGTACTTCCTCCGTAATAAAATATAAGCAAATTTAACCACCTTTACACTTATTAAGATAATTAGTTATTCACATTTAGGGTTCATTTGGTGGTCAGGATAAAAGAGGCAAGATAAGATAAGTTATCATGTCCTGCTTTAATCTGCAGTGTGGTGAACCAGCAGGATAGAATAAGCTTATTCTGTTAGCTTATCATGTCCAGTTACTTAGTTATAATTCTATCCTGAGGGTGGAGCTGGGTTAGAACCAACAGGATAGGATAAGAAAATGTTTTCTCTTTTATCTCTTACCCTTAATATTATTATTTAATTATGGTTTCAAACCTAATTAATCAACCTTATTACTAATTAAAATATGTGGTTTAATTAGCAATTTTTATAAAAAGTGAAAAAAGTTAATTTTTTATAATTTTAAAAACGGACTAATGTATAATTAAAAAGCAAAAAATATATATTATCAAATATTTTTTAATTTAAATGTATAAAAAAACCATATAATATTAAAATTTATTTTGGAAAAAAAATGTAATTTTGATATAAGGGTAATTTATCATTTGCGGTTTTTTTTTATCATATCCTATCATTATCTGATATGCATCAAACATCGGACATGATAAGAGCTTATCATGCTCATATCTTATCATATCCTTATCCAGCTCTCATATCATATCCGTCCTTATCCTATCCTGACCACCAAACGAACCCTTAATGTTGTTAATCTCATTTAAAAGTTCAACTTCATTGCCTAAGTTATCCCTCTTTGTTTAGTCATATTAATTGTATTGTATGGAAACTTGTTTCAATTAAGTGCAATAAAATGAAAAGCATTTTTGGTATATTATCATTAAATAGGATGCAAAAAGTCAATTTTTGCTTATATTTTGTTACACCTTAGATGTGCCAATTTTTGCTTATATTTTATTATAGAGGGAGTATAACTTTTTAAATAAAAAAATCGGGGTAATAAATGCTAACCATGGCAAGTTTTACGGTGGACCACTACGATAGGTGGTACCACCATGCACAAGTTTTGTTTTTGATCTTGGCCGTTTGATCGTAAAAGTTTATAGGATCTAATAATAGACTTGTTACACCTGATTTTCCCCCCTCTTCCCTCTCCCCTTCCTCCGCCCCCTCTCCCCGGCAGCCACCTTGACACGTCTTCTTGATAGCACCGTCGGCCGCCGTGTCGACATGTCCTCTCCAGTCAACACTTCCTCCTCCTCCTCCAAGCATTGGCTCCCAGCCCCGTGCGACTCCATTGTATCCGCCTTCCCTTTTGCTCGCGCCACCCTCATCCCTCCTCTTCTAGCCTTGAGCTCCGTCGCAATTCCAGACCAAATAATCGTGCCGTTCCAGAAGCCCTTCCAACCTTGTTGTCCCTGTTCACGCCAGATCCGCACCATCGTAGAGCTCCACCTTCTTCTCCGGTTAGCACCATCCAATGGCGAGCCATCTCCGCAATTGCAAAACTTTGTCAAGTGCTGCGCCAGAAAATAAAGCTCTCATCTTCTCCGTCGTCGCACATCTGCACTTCCGCCACGTGCTTACTACGAACCCATCGGAAACAAGAACCTTGAGCATCGGGAACGAGTTTGAAAGGAGGGAAAAGGAAAAAGGAACAATGTGCACGGAGGATCGTTAGCACGGTGGCTGGTCGGAGTCCGTCCGATAGAGGCGTGTTCATATGCGGACGGCAGAAAACGGAGGGGGCAGATCAGGCAAAGGGAAGGAAGGAAGAGTAGAAAAAATTCAACATCGGAGAGTGCACCATATTACTATGCTCCACATAAATCTAATGGTTAAAATTACTTGTGTACCGTGGTACCATCGATCAAAGTGGTCTACAATAGAACTTGCCAGCTAGCCGTATCGAGTTGAGTTGAATTACCCTGTTATTGAATTAATTAATTAAATAACATATAAAAAGTGAAAACCCTCTGATATTTTATTTTAACGAATTATTATGACACTATGAACTTGATATTCAATATAATCTGTAAATCCATCTATTAAACACATTTTTTTTATGTGAACATTAAACGCAAATTTTTAATTTTTTAATAGTTAAATATTTGAGAACTCTATATATACTGGAGTAATGTCCAAGTAACTATATAATTTTACCCTTTGTGGTCTGAACCGGTTTCGGTTTGGTTTTGGTTTTGGCTTTGCTGGTTGTACTTTCTGGGCTGTGGAGTAAGCCTCTCTCTTATATTCCATTCGTCTCTCTCAACCTTTCACAGAGTTTCTGTGTACCCATCAAACTCAAAAACAAAAACAAGAAAACAAAAAAGACAAAACACACACAAAGAGACACGGAGAGAAACAATGTCTTCCCCAAGCAAACGCCGAGACATGGACTTGATGAAGCTGTCTGTAATCTTTTTGAAACTGTTTTTGTATTTTTCGATTCCAAAAAGAGTTTGTTGTCTAAATTTGTTATCTTTTCTCATTTGGGGTGTTGGATTGATATGAATCAGGATGATGAGCGATTACAAAGTGGAGATGATCAACGATGGAATGCAAGAGTTCTTTGTGGAATTTCACAGCCCTAAAGATAGTATATTTTTGCACCCTTTCTATCAGTTTTTTTTAATATATTTTTTTTCATTTATCTAACAAGTGATATTGTGTTATTTTTTTTAGTTCAACTTTTTTCCTTTCTTAATTTACCTTATAGACTGTTTCTGTGTGAATTCAATGTGGGGGTGGGTGTTGTGTGTTTGGATCACCTGATAACAGCTGTTTCCGAGTGCAGACCTCTGAATTAGGCTATGTTTGATTCAAAGGAGGGGAGGGGAGGGGTAGGGAGGGGAGATATTTTAATTAGCTATTGTGTTTGGTTGAGGGCAAAGGAGGGAAAGAAACACTTTTCATGCTTGGTTCGCGAGGGAAGGAGAGAGATTTTAAAACTAATTTGCTATTACACCCTTATAATTATTTAATTTAAAATACACAAATGAAGATATTTTAATCAATGTATGTAAAATATTTTAAAATCCCTCCCCCCCCTCCTCTCCAAACCCCCCCTATATAAGAGGGGAGACAAAATTGAGTTAGGAGGGATTTTGCTCCCCACCATTCCCCTCCGCTCCAAAAAGTTGAACCAAACATCATAGATTTAAAAAACTCCCCCCTCCCCTCCCCTCCATTTCCCTCCAACCAAACACTATGTTAGGCTAGTCTAGTGTGGTCATGTACTTGTAATTTGATGTTGCAGCTTAATTGTTTGCCCATCTTCTTCATTGAAGATGATGAATTGCATTAGGATCTGTGCCGGTTAACTTTAAAGGTGCAAAATGAACTGATTTTTCCTTTTCTTAATTTTTCTTTCTTTTGCTTTTCTTGGAATCACGTGCAGGTCCTTATCAAGATGGTGTATGGAAGATAAGAGTGGAGCTACCTGATGCTTATCCTTATAAGTCTCCTTCTATTGGTTTTGTCAACAAAGTTTACCACCCTAATGTTGATGAAATGTGAGTTTTGCATCCTATTTAAGTAGCACCATTGTTCTCTATGGATCTCTGTTGGCTTTTGTACAAACACATTGCAAACCTCAGTAGCTCACTGATATGTTTTTCTCTCATATTTAGGTCTGGGTCAGTTTGCTTGGAGGTTATCAACCAGACCTGGAGTTCCATGTTTGGTAAGAAATATTAATACCCTTTACCTTACATATATTGGTGATAGGGAATTTAATTATAACTATGCTTACGTGCATTTGATTCAACTTTGTTTGATATAGTGGCACTACCTTAAAATTTGGCATTTCATTTTTCTTATTTCTTTGCAGACCTTGTTAATGTGTTAGAAGTGTTTCTTCCTCAACTTCTTCTCTACCCCAACGCATCAGACCCATTGAATGGTGATGCTGCTGCCTAGATGATGCGAGATCATGCGACATATGAAAAAAGAGTCAAAGGTAGTAATCCTCATCAAATATCCATGGTATAAAACTCGAATGCTTCTTATATGATGTTAAAAGTTAGAGGATTTCTGCATTATTGTTGACTATAACTATGGTCATTTTTCATCAATTTTGAATTGGAGTGTGATATCATCAATTGGTTAGTAAAAAGCTTTGAAGATTCTAGGTTTTGCAACTGCAAAATGATTTGTGTTCCATACTAGGTGCATCTTCCAAATAATAAACAAAATTTTTTGTTAGATAAAGATTCATTTTACTTTTTTTGAAGGACCCTAGCTGAAGCCACTTATGAAACTAACAAAATTTGAATGTTTAATGTTCTCACTTGCCTCTTTTTTTTATTTTTTCACCACTCAATTTTATTTTTCTTCCTCTTTCATATAATTTTTTGCATTTGTCAAAGTTGTTTAATGACTTTTGTGTCATATGACATATGTGTTATGTAAAAGTAGTCTTTTCAAATTTAAAAGTAAAAAGGTAAAATAAAAGGATATTTTACAATTCATGCTTGGAAAAAATTACATCAATATAAATATATTATTGCATTATTCAAAAAAGTATTAACTTAAATTTTGAAGCCTTATAATTGTATAGTAATTTTTTAGATTTATAAGTTTTATTATATCATACGACATCGAGTTGCGTTAAATTAACTCAAAATATACCCTAACCTAACAATATATTATATTAAATTTTAAAAATTCAAATTTGACCTAATTAACATGAGATGAAAAATGAGACTTTGGGTCGATAGAGGTCATAAGGTCGGGCCGTGCCGAGCCACCAGTATCGATAATCCCTATACCCAAGTGATGTGTTGAACAACTCAAAGAAAGTGAAGGAAGGAGAAAACCTCTTAGAGGAAGTGGGGGCAAATTCGTTAAATATCCAATGTAGAGGTGCTCATAGGTTTGGTTGGACTAGGTTTAACCTAACCCGATTCTGACTTGATATTTTGTTTGTGACAATTTTTTTAATCGTGATCTATCATGGCTAACCAATGATTGGGTTGGGACCAAGGCAATATGACATTTCAATAAAATATACAAATTCATTCATTATAAATAGATAAATGATAATTTTTAAAGGAATATGTTACACTATAAATAAATAAATAAATAAAATATACAAATTTAATTTTTATAAATAGACTCAATTCAATCATCGTTGACTACTAGTCGCATCGTAACCGAGCCGACATAACATTTAGATAAAATATATAACATAGTTAAATTATAAAATTTAAATAAATGTGTTTCATGCACAAAAAAAGTCATCATAGATTTTACACGACTTAATCTTCACCACGTAATTATCTTTTTATTCTCTTTTATATAATTTTTAATATCTATCAAGTTTATCCTTTGATTTTTGTGTCGTATGTGACATGTGAAATTTAAATGTAGTATTTTTCAAATTTAGAAGTAAAAAAATCAAATTTAAGGGACATTATATAATTTATGTTTTAAATTAAACTATGTCAATATAAATATTGTTATGTTATTCAAGAAGGCGTTAATTTAAACTAAGAAGCCTTATAATTTTATACCAATTTTTTAAGAGTTGTAATAGTTTTTATATTATATGGCATTAGACCGAGTTACATTAATTCAAAACGTGATTCAAATCTAACCTAAAAATATACTAAATTAAATTTTAAAAATTCAAATATGATCTAATTAACTTTAGATTGCGAACGAGTCTTCAGGCTTAGACGATTCATTAGGGCGGGCAGAACTGCAAGTACCCTTAATCCTATGGGTTATGGTTTGCTTTGTTCAACCTAACAAAATAATGGTCAAATTGTGATTGAACCATGGTTGATCCAAAAAATGTTCAAACTAGAGACATGATTGGTTCATGACTCATATAGTTCAACTAGTCAGTCTAGACTGATTTTAAAACATTGGTTGTATGCGACATGTATGTGTATTGCATACAACACAAACGTGCATCACACATGACTTGCATGTTCTTTGCACAGGTGTTAATCTTTCATGGGTTAGTTTGATTTATTCGCATAAATTATGCAAGCATGTCTTTATTTTAATTGGCCTATTTGAATTCATATATTTTATACTCCCCCAATTTAGGCTCATTGAGAGTTGTTTAGAATTGTTTATATCTTAAATAATTCTTGCCATATTTTTAGTACATTAGCAAAGAAAAGGAAAAGGGAAGCAAAGAGGAAAACAATTATCTCTGAAAGCTCAATCCAACTACATCGGCTAGGACAAGGACATACAAACCTGCTCGTGGGGAAGGACAAAGGTGACATTTTTTATATGTCGATGCCATCCTTTTGCAAGAAAGTCAATAGAAGCATTAATTGCCTTCCCTATATACATGTTGAATCTCACAAATCTAATCTCTTTCCATCATACACTTAATATAAAAAACCATATTACTATAAAGATGGAAAGTAGAAAACTCTTTCTTAACTAGTTCGTTTGCCTCTTTACAACCATATGTAAACCATTATACGAAAACTCATGTTCCATCCTAACTTCAACATGTTCTTGATAGCCAATAACTTGGGCAAAAGATTATCCGACATGTCCCTTAGCTTGTGTCGTATATGACATGCGATATGTAAAAGAAATCTTTTAAAATTTAAAAGTAAAAAAATAAAATAAAAGGATATTTTACAATTCATGCTTTGAAATAAATTATATCCATATAAATATTATTGTATTATTTACAAAGGTAATTTAAATTAAGAAGCCTTATAATTGTCTATTACTTTTTGAGATTTATAATTTTGATTATATTATATCACACGAGTTGAGTTAAATTAACTCAAAATATAACTCAAGTATAACTTGAAAATATATTAAATTAAATTTTAAAAATTCAAATTTAAGCTAATTAACTTGATATAATACACAAGACTTTGGGCCGATATGGGTCATCGGGTCGGGCCGAATCACAAGTACCCATAATCCCTATACCCTGTGATTGGTTGGCATTAGCCATCAACAAGGCTACATTGTTTTCCAATATTTTTTTTTCTCCAACTTTACATCGACAACTCTACCTGTTCGTGGGGAAGGACAAAGGTAACATTTATGATATGTAGATGTTTTTTTGCAAGAAAGTCAATAGGAGCATTGCCTTCCCTATATATTTGTTGAATTTCACAAACTAGTCTCTTTCCATTATGCACTTAATATAAAAAACCATATCACTATAAATATGGAAAGTAGAAAACTCTTTCTTAACTAGACCAATTACCATATTTAAACCATTATAGGAAATCCCATGTTCCATCCTAACTCCAACATGTACTTGATAGCCAATGACGCAAAAGGTTTTCCAAAAAGCCAACATGTCCACATAAATCAATCATCAAAGAGCCATCTCTTTTTCTCAGAAGACATCCCACCCCGCCCATTCCTAGATTACCTGAAGAGCTCTTAACTATTAATCTTTTTATTTTTAGCCCACTGTATTTATGTTTGACCTATGATGACTCCGGCCTATTTCACCACTCAATTTTTTTATATTTCTCTTTCATATATTTTTTCACATTTGTCAAGGTTGTCCCATGGCTATTGTGTCGTATATGACATATGTGATACGTAAAAGTAGTCTTTTCAAATTTAAAAGTAAAAAAATTAAAATAAAAGAATATTTTACAATTCATGCTTTGAAATAAATTATATCAATATAAATATTATATTATTTAAAAAGGTATCAATTTAAATTAAGAAGCCTTTTAATTGAATATTACTTTTTGAGAGTTATAACTTTTAGAGAAATGCTAGCAACACACTCTTTAACACTTTCTTTCCAACACTTTTTCCTATTGGTTGAAATTCATGTGGGTCCTACAAAATTCAAGTGGGACCCACATGAATTTCAACCAATAGAAGAGAGTGTGTTGGAAAGAGAGTGTTAAAGAGTGTGTTGCTAACACTTCTCTAAGTTTTATTATATTATATGACATGGAATTGTTTATCAAAAAAAAATTATGACATGGAATTGAGTTAAATTAACTCAAAATATAATCCAAACCTAACATGAAAATATATTAAATTAAATTTTAAAAATTCAAACTTGACCTGATTAACTTGAGATACAATATGAGACTTTGGGCCGATACGGGCCATCGGACCGATATGGGCCATCGGATCGAGCCAGACCGGGCCCAACCACAAGTACGCCTAATCCCTAATCCCTATACCCTCTATATCCTAGTGAGTTGTTGTCATTAGCCATCAACAACTCTACATTGTTTTCCCATATTTTTTTTGCTCAGGAATCTCAAAGAAGGGAAAAGAAAGAGAAAAAACCCTTAGAGGAAGAGGGGGCTTTGTCTCAATAATTTACACCTTTTGTCTCTTATTTGCCCTTGTATTTCTCCTCCCTCAGCTGCTTCTGCAGCATTCTCTTCTTCATGTCCATTTGTAGCATTCAAATCTAGCTCCAGCTTTTGCCACCTTTCATCTGATCAATGCTCAATTCTCTCAGGTTCTATCCTCGATCTTGGCACTACTCACACCATCACACACACCTCCCTCTTCTCTTCACCTCCACTACAGTTCTTTGATGCCTCAGTAGTGAGCTAGAAGCCATGATCATGAGGTAAATCTGACAACAGAACCTGCAAATACTCACACCCTTTTAAACCCTTTTGCCAATTCTGTGCACCCAATTCACTGTATCATCAGTATTGTTGTATATCTGTTAATTTTGTTTTGTACTATCAACATTTAGGAAATTTAAAGCTAGGATTTGTTTTTTTTATTCATTTTTTACCAAAACATCGATCATTGAGGAAGGGAATCGAAGTTTATGACAGGATGGTCTCAAATGGGTCTTCCTTAGATTGCCTTGGAGTTGAAGCTGTTGCATATAATGATAATGGTTGTGGCCTTGTAAAAGATCATGTTGATGATGTTAAACAAACAAACTTGTTTTATCAACTTTTTCAGTATTATCTAAATGAGAATTGCTCTCGAGGAATTGTTCGGCCTGTGCCAGTTTTACTAGGCAATGGTCAAGTGCTGGATTTGTACAAACTGTTCTTCTTTGTGAAGGAAAAAGGTGGTTATGCTGCAGTGTCGAAAAAAGGATTGTGGGGTTATGTGACAAAGGAATTGGGTTTGGACCTGCAAGTGTTGGCTTCAGTAAAGTTAGCTTATGATAAGTATCTGAATGATTTTGGTGCATGGCTCAGGAAGACTTTTGAAGAGAAAATTTTCAGAAATGGGAACCATGGAGGTAATTGGGGTTTTAAGTCGATGCCGTTAGAGCTAGAGAACGAGTTGAGAGGCCTATTATGTCCAAATCTAAAGGAGAAAGATGATGAACTTGTCGAGTTAGAATCAAAGAAAATTAGAAGTGACATCGATTTGGCTAACCACAAGAACGAGACAAATTTAATGGACACCCAAAATCAAAATAACATGTGTGAGGATGTCCAAAATGTCCATGGTGACAACAATGACGAAAAATTATGCAGTGGTGTTAAGGATGATCTTCCTACCTTCGATAAAGAAGTTGCTGAGAAGGAATTTAACCATCGCAAGCGCAAACGGGAATCATTATCGGGAATGCTAAACTGGACGAAGCATATTGCAAAGCATCCTCTTGATCCTTTAATTCCACCTATACCAAAACCATCAAAGTGGAAGGAATATAGAGGCCAGGACTTTTTTTTCCAGGTACTGAGGGCAAGAGAGGTTCTGTCACTGAGACGGTGTGTAGAACCGGAAGGTGGACCCGCTTCTTTGCAGGTATAACTTCAATGCATATAATGATTTTATCCATAGGATTTTTTTCATGTCATTTCATTTCCTGAAGCAAATCTGTACGTTTCACTTGAACGGGTGGTTATGGGTAGTTATCGTTGTGTTTTATTTATGTTAAGTATTATAGCATGCTTAATTCTGCCTATGTAGTAGGTATATCTCAACTCATTAGTTTCTTTCCTATATTAGTTATACATACAATCCAAAATGTTAGCTTGCTAACTGCTAAAAGTCAACGTTGCCTGGTATAGTTATACCTAAATTGGATGGGATTGGCCTGATGCGCAAAAACTGCCGGGACCAAATTTACAGTTCTAACCTTGGCACTTCATAATGAGAAAGATATCATGGTCAAACATTTTAAAAAGATTAATTTTTTTTTTCATTTTTTATCAACTAGTAAGAAAAGAATTATTTGCATTATGAAGTTTCTATTAAGAACTTTTACTGTGTTATAGAGTTTGCTCCAGAGAGAGTGAGCCTTAGCACAACCAAAGGTTAGCTTGCTGCCTTGTGACTTGGTGGTCATGGGTTCTAGTCATGGAAATAACCTTTCCGCTCACGGGATTAAGGTTGCATACATATAACCTTCCCCAAAACCTACAATGGTGTGGGCCTCGTGCAACAAGAACTTAAAGTTGAAGGTAGGGATGGCAATTTCATAGATTACTTATGAACACGGCTTTGAATCAATTCTGTATTACTACGTCTGGGTTTTGCATATACATTTTCCGGTAAAAAAAGGGGGCTGACTTACCAAATACGAATAGTAAATGGGTTGGATCTATGTTTAACCTAACTGTACCATAGTTACTAGAAACACGGTGTGGGTAAGGGTTCAAGATTCGTCACTTGTAATTATATTACAAGACTTTCTTTACAGCAAATCTGGTACGCAGTTTGCGGTATAGGGAATTCGATACATGATTTGTAGGGTTATTGAGCAAATCCGATAACTATGCTTGCAACCCTAAATTGAACTGCAGCTAGCCTGTTTATTTAATCAGGTATATCTGGGTAGACCTATATTATTTGTCAACCCATTTAATTATTATTTTTTAAATATTCTTTTAGAATTTACATTAAAAAGATTTTTTCCTTAATAAATTACAACTTTTAAGGAAGAAAGAAGTGAAAAGTGATCATTTGCCCTTGACATAAACTGCCTTTTGAACTTGTTGTATTGAAGTTTTTTTGCTTTTGCTTCTATGACTTTTGTGTCTGTGTGTGTGTGTGTGTGGGGGGGGGGGGGGGGGGGGCGGGGGGGGTACAATATGATTGTTACTTTTTTTAACGCGATGCTCTGTGTATGACTCTGTTATTTTCTAATTTATGTAATAAATATTTGAACTTGCTGTGTCAGTGCTTGCTACATCTATTTTCTGATACCATACTTTGGGTTAATGGTTTGTTGGCTTGAAGCCTTCAAATTTGTTTTTTTCATATTTAATGTGGATTTTGGTTTTAGTTGGGTTATTAGTTTAATAACATAGATACGTTGTGAGCTATTGATTTTTCGTTGGTTTTGATTAAATGATTAAACTAGTACGGTTAGAGTAACAATTTAAATAAACTGGTTAGAGATGTATTGTCAGGCTTTATAAAATTGACTTGCTTAGGTAACGAGTTAAACAGCTAGTGTTATGGTTGACCCTGTAAATAAATCAGTGGTGTCTAGGTTGAGTGAACATTACACAATTATTTAACGGGTAGAGTTAGATTTGAAAATGTGCAAACACCCCTACCTTGACTCGACTCAGAATCAACCCACTGACAGTTGAGACCCCTACTTGAGGGTATTGTTATGTCTATGATGCTTTAAATGAAGTGTCAAAGTAATGTCAAATATTGATAACTGGTTATTTGCGATTTTAAATGACATTAATCTTCAACATGCTATTCAGATCAATTCTTATTGCGTGGTATTTGATATGGCTTAAAGAATGCTTTAAAGTGTAAAGAAAAGTTGACTAAATAAGAATTTGGAATGACATTTCATAGATATTCATGTAGTATAATAATTTTTGTTTTCTGGATCGCTGAATGAATGTATTATGAGAAATATCCCTGAGAACAATGAATTGAAGGAACATTTTAGTTATGCTTTTATAAATTTTCTTCTCCATCCTCGAGATGTTTCACTGCATGTCAGATGCATCTAACAATGAGGTTTATCAGTGAAAAATGATTATCTATGAAGTGAACTCTGCGATAACAAAGCTTATTCTCATGTATTATGCCTTGGAAGATATCTGAGTGATCTTTTTAGTTTTGCAAGTTATATCTGATTTGTAAAAGATTAGTGAAAAATAAATTGGTTTGGAAAGTTCAAATTATGTTATGGACTGTTTTTTATTCATTCAAATTTAATTCTCCACCTATTGCGTATTTGAAGCAATGTTATTCTGTTTGGATGGCTGCAATCAAAATTATTAGTCTGATATTTTATCCCAAAAAATTATTTGTCTGATAGTTACTTACATAGATAGGAATTTCTGTGATATATAATAAATGATTTTGTCAAATGTTAAGTCTCTAACATCATACCATATGAGATTTTGTTTCTAATGTTTATCATGCTAGGGTTTTAATTGAAAGAGAGAACAAGTATTTTCTGAATTGCTTGTGTTGAATCACACATAGCATAGTGGTAATCTATTTATACACTAGAGTAATTAATTACAACTATGATAATTACAAGATAACTAAATGAGGAAACTATTCCCCAAGTTCATGAACTAGAGACTACATGAATCTAATTAATTACAATAGCTATTTTCTAAGCTATTAATGATTCTTCATGAACCTTGGACGGTGGACTGTAGATTCCAACACTCCCCCTCAAGCTGGAGAATGGATATCTATCATTCCCAGCTTGCAAGTAAGTTGGTTGAATCGTTCCTTTGGTAGGCCCTTAGTCAACATATCTGCCAGCTGCTGCCCAGAGGGAATGTAGGCTGCTGTTATCAATCCACTATCCAATTTTTCCTTGATGAAGTGTCGGTCTATATCAATGTGTTTTGTCCTGTCATGCTGAACAGGATTATGAGCAATACTGATAGTTGATTTATTGTCACAAAACAACTTCATAGGGCCTTCGTACTTTATCTTCAAGTCATCAAGCACGATTTTCATCCACAATAGCTCACAGATTCCTTGTGCCATAGCTCTAAATTCTGCCTCCGCGCTTGATCGAGCCACTACACTTTGTTTCTTACTTCTCCAAGTAACCAAGTTTCCACACAAAAATGTACAATAGCCTGATGTGGACTTTCTATCACTCATTGAGCCTGCATAATCTGCATCAGTATAAGCCTCCACAGTCAAGCTTCCACCTCTTTGGAACAAGAGCCCTTTTCCTGGAGTGGCTTTGAGATACTGCAGAATACGTTCTACAGCCTGTAAGTCTCTCCCTCGGGTCATGCATGAACTGGCTCACAACACTGACCGCATATGCTAAATCTGGTCTAGTGTGTGCCAAGTAAATCAACTTCCCCACTAATCTTTGATATTGGACTTTGTCAACCTTGGCGCTCTTTTCTTCGGTGCTTATCTTGCGATTCTGCTCGATGGGAATACTTGTAGGTTTGCATCCAAGTTTGCCTGTTTCCTTCAAAAGGTCAAGCACATACTTCCTTTGAGAAATGAAAATGCCTTGTTTTGAGTAGGCCACTTCAATCCCTAAGAAATATTTTAATTTTCCAAGGTCCTTCATCTCAAATTCTGCTGATAATTTTTCCTTAAGCAGTTGGCTCTCAACCAGATCATCTCCAGTAATAATAATATCATCCACATAAACAAGAAGTACAGTCAATTTTCCTCCTTGTAAATGTTTGAAGAAAAGTGTATGATCTCCTTGGCTTTGTTTGTAGCCAAGGCACACCATTGCTTTTGTAAATCTTCCAAACCATGCTCGGGGAGACTATTTTGGTCCATATAGAGCCTTCCTCAATCTGCACACTTTGTTTGTTCCTCTTGTGGGACCAAATCCATGAGGAATCTCCATGTACACCTCCTCCTCTAAGTCTCCATGCAAGAAGGCACTCTTGACATCAAACTGGTGTAGTTCCCACCCAGAGTGAGCAGCAAGAGAGAGTACAATACGAACAGTGTTCATCTTTGCCATTGGAGCAAATGTCTCCTCATAATCGATGCCATAGGTCTGAGTGTATCCCTTTGCCACTAGTCTTGCTTTGAATCTATCAAGAATGCCATCTGATTTGTGCTTGACCGTATAGATCCACCTGCAACCAGCGGGTTTCTTGCCCTCTGGCCTCTTAACAATTTCCCAAGTTCCATTCCTTTCTAGAGCTTGCATCTCCTCATTCATGGCACCCAATTCTTATCTTTCAATGCTTCTTGTACTGTTCTAGGGATTCTGATAGAATCAATGGCTGCAATAAAACTCTGGTGCTACAAAGAAAGGTTTTTGGACGAAACAAATTGGGAAATAGGGTACTTAGCACAAGACCTTTTCCCTTTTCTTAATGCAATAGGTAAGTCATCATCAATGTTATGATCACAATTATTCAAAGGAATAGGCTCAGAATGAATGAGATTAGTGTTTTCAGTACTCACCTTGGGTTCGGATTCTTGGGGTTGCGGCTGGACCAGTTCGGGTTGTTTTCTCCTTTGATACACCACCTTTGGCGAGCTTGCTCTAGTTCGAGCAATTCTTTCAGGTTCAGGTGAGTGACTGCCAAAAGGAGCTAATTCCTGTGTATCAGAAGGCATATCAAAAGATTGGATCAAGGGAATGTTACTGTTTGAAACAATCTCAGCTTCCAAGTTAGTAGTGTTCTCCCCTGAAGCTGAGAGGGAGTGAAAAAAGATTGATTTTCTTGAAAGGTGACATCCATGGAGATATACACTCGACGAGAGGAAGGGTGATAACATTTGTATCCCTTCTTGTCAGGAGCATAATCAATGAAAAATGCATTTAATAGCACGAAGGTCAAGTTTGCCCCGATGCTGACGATGAACATGAACAAAAGCAACACAACCAAAAACACGAGATTCAAGACTTTGCATGATAGGTGCAGAGGGAAAGAATGATTTCATGACATGAACAGGACTAACATACCCAAGAATTCTAGAAGGTATCCTATTTATTAGATAAGCAGCAGTTAAAACAGCTCCCCCCTGTATGACTTCGGAACTGACATTTGGAATAACAATGCTTTGGTCATTTCAAGCAAGTGTCTGTTTTTTCTTTCAGCAACCCCATTTTGTTGGGGAGTAACAACACATGTGAGTTCATGAATAATACCTCGTTCTTTAAGAAAGGTAGAAAGACTTTGATTCACATATTCTCTACCATTATCAGACCGCAGACGCTTAATAGTTTTTCCAAACTGAGTATCAATTATATGATAAAACTGAGTAAATAATTTGTACACATCCGATTTATCTTTCATCAGGAATATCCAAGTGATAGGAGTGCAGTCATCAATAAATGACACAACCCATTTTGCACCAGAAATATTAGGAATGGTAGCAGGACTCCAAACATCAGTATGGATAAGGGAAAAGGGTTCATCACTTCTATTAGCAGTTGAAGGAAAACTTATCCGATGGTATTTGGAAAATTCACAAACATCATAATGAAAGGACTCAACCGATTCTTTCAAGAACAAAGAAGGAAACATGGACTTAAGAAGAGTGAATGGGGGATGCCCAAGACGCTTATGTTGGAGCCAAATTTGGGAGGCACATGATTTGGATTGATAGCACCTTCATTGCTGAGCTTCCTTAGGTGCCTTGCCTTCATTGCAGGACCTATTCATTTCTTGTGCCTTCATTGCACGTTTCATCTTCTTTGAGCCTTAGCCTATTAACTATCAAGTAAAGAGAGCCTTCATTGCTCTGTTCTTTCCTATTCCCTGTAACCACAACACAGCCTCCACTCTTCAAAGCTCCAACCCAATTTTAACTCAATTTTACACCAAAACTCAAACACCAACCTTCTCAGAAAACTCTGACCAGCCAAACTTGCAACTTCACACCAGATTCACCTGAAGCTTGCATCTCAAGGTAGTACAACCCTCCCTGTTCCTTGGCAACTCCAATCGTCTTCCCCGTAGTAACATCCTGGAATACACAGTGAGAAGGGAAAAAGTTTCAGCGCAATTAAGGTCTTTGGTAAGTTTATGTATCGAAAGAAGGTTAGATGAAGGTTTAGGAACATGAAGCACATTTTTCAAATTTAGGAAAAGACTAAGTTTAACATTACCAAAACCTACAATTGATATATGAGAGCCATCAACTACAGTTATGTGATGATTACCCATGGGGACTTGATACGATGAAAAATGGGAATAACAAAAGGTCATGTGATCAGTGGCACCAGAATCAATAATCCAAGATTCCTCAGGAACAGTGCCAGAAGCATGAGAGAATAGAGAACATAGATTCTTGCCATTCATGGCTGTAGAGAAGTAGCCGGACGACTTACAGAGGGAATAAATAAGAGTGTTTGGACACTCCATTTCCTGCTCACTAAGGGATTTTTCGTCAGCCATGAAAAAAGAACGAGATAGAAGATTGAACCAAACGAGTCCTTCAAACAGCAGCAATAATTTCAGTGTTGAGCCCAAACGACCCCTGAAACAGTATAAGGGAGGGCCGGCGAACAGATCTGGGCAAGTGCGGCAGCGAACTGAGGTCGGGATGGTTGAAGCAGCGGGAAAAAATGACGAACCAGAGACTCCCAAGGATCGGGAGCTCTGATACCAAATTGAAAGAGAGAACAAGTATTTTCTGAATTGCTTGTGTTGAATCACACATAGCATAGTGGTAATCTATTTATACACTAGAGGAATTAATTTCAACTATGATAATACAAGATAACTAAATGAGGAAACTATTCCCCAAGTTCATGAACTAGAGACTACATGAATCTAATTAATTACAATAGCTATTTCCTAAGCTATTAATGATTGTTCATGAACCTTGGACGGTGGACGGTAGATTCCAACAGTTTTTTTATTTATGGTTCAGTGTTACTATGTTATGTGATGTAATTGCTTGGATAGTAAGTTTGGACCCGGTACCTGACCTACATCACTGGAGTTAAAGAATCCCAAAAAATAACCTATTTTATTTATTTATTTGGGGTTGGGGGCTATTGGTTTTGAGTACTTTATCTTTCTTACAGTCTTAAAGGTGTAACTGTACACTCGACTTCTCTTATCATCTGATGCAAGTGGCATTGCATGACATCTAATGTAATGTCCTTACCATAGTGAAGTGGGTAAGTGGCTCGAGATTCTTAAGATTGTTGCCTACATCATACATATATTGATGCTTTTGACTGTCTATTAACTCCCTTTAACGCAATATATTTCCTTCGTTGTTCGAAATATACAGATTTATTCTGAAAGTACTTTTCTGCACGATTTCTGAGGATCCCCAATGTACTTTTAATTTCACTTTCTTGTTTTGTGGGTGTGGTGGGAGTGGGTGGGTGGGAGAAAAGCAAAAGCAAGAAAGCATTCTGATTAAGTTTTTTGGATTAACGTTTGTTTATGTTTTTTAACTGAGTTCCACCTGGTTTCAGAACTAACACTTACCTCCCCTATTTGTCAAAATCCATAAAATTGACAGAATTAATGGAATAGTAACTTGATATGACGTCCATTAATTTCATTACTGCTTTGTTAATTCATACTAATTCCATTCTAGTTTTGTATGCCATTCTAAGTTTATGTTTTGTTAGTTTGTTCACTTCTATGGATTTTCACAAACCACAGGGAGGTGAGTTTTAGTTTTGAAATGCATGGGGTCAAACTGTATTTAATTCTAATAATTTCACTTATCCTAGATCATAAATTCTGCATGGAATCAATATAATTGTTATAGCTTTGATATTGAAACATTGATAAATGCTTCGGCCAGATGACATTGATAAACTTTTTGGAACTGTATGTTTTGCAGAAGCAGATGCATCCGTCCATGTATGAGGATCAAGTTGCTCATGGTCGCCATTCTATGGTGAAATTGAGATGTAGTGGAAGGCTGCCTACCTCTGTTAAGTCTCGCTTGTGCTCTTGTTGTAACTCATTTTCCGCCAATGGAAGTAGATTGACAAGTTCAGTCAATACCAAGGCAGAAAAATGTCCACTGGAGAAAACAACTGAAACAGTAGATTTGTTGACTGCAAAGATAATGGCTGACCAGTCTGGGGATGAGTATCCCGAAAGGAAAGTTTCTATTGGCCCTCTTTTTCAAGCAGAAGTCCCAGAATGGACTGGTGTAGTTTCGGAGACTGACTCTGAATGGCTAGGCACACAGGTATGGCCTCCGGAACATGACTCAAAACCTGCTGCTGAAACAGACCTTATTGGGAGAGGAAGAGAAGATGATAAGTGTAGCTGCCAATTTCAAGGTTCTGTTGAGTGTGTCAGATTTCATGTTGCTGAAAGTAGGTTGAAATTGAAGCGCAAATTGGGTCCTTTATTTTACCGATGGGGATTTGATCATATGGGTGAGGAAGTTTCACTTCAGTGGACAACTGAAGAAGAAAAAAGATTTAAGGATTTGATGAGATCACATGTTCCCACCCAAAATAAGAGTCTTTGGACCCACTCATCCAAGTACTTTGCAAAGAAGACAAGAAGAAACTTGGTGAGTTATTATTTCAATGAATTTGTGATTCAACGAAGAATCTTTCAGAATCGTGTGACTCCAATGAATCTTGATAGTGACAATGACGAAGTAGAGTTTGGATCTTTTGGTGTCGGTTTTGGGATGGAAGCTCTCAAGGTTCCACCAGATACTGACTTCATGGACTGTTCAGAGAACAAGCAGGTCACTGATTTTGAGTATGGATTTTGATTATTTGGTCTGAACCATTTTGAGGTTGAGAACAATATTTTAAACTTTCTTAAAACTCTCTTCCTCTATGATCTGTAGTGAATGCATCCCTACACTAGGAAATTTTGGTATAACATAGAAGGAGAGAGAGAAAAGAACCCAGGTGGGAATGGCTAATGTGTTGGAAGCAACTATGCATGTTTCCCGAGTCTTGACTACCTTTAATGTTGAACTTGCAAAGCTGCTATTAATTTTGTTGGAGATGGTTTTGTTTGTTGGATGAATAGCAGTTTTAATGTAGTGCTTCTTGGAGGCTGCACTTTAGTGCTGTAAAACTAGTCGAGTAGTCTAGTGTTGCTTGAATCTTTCAATTTTATGGTTTTAGTTAGTTTTTTTGTAAATTCAATTTACAAATTTTACTTGTGGTATGTCCTGACTCTAGATATTCGGATCTTAGAATGGGATAACTTTTATCCCCTAAATGCTTTTCTAAAGAGTTACAATTTCTAAACTCTCTCTCTTACCCCGTTGCTTATTTGCAACAATAACAAAGGGATTTCTTACTAGGTGGGGTTGACTATTTGTATCATAGTATTCTATCATAAATTATTTTTCCAGAAAGTTTATTTAGTAGCAAGTCTTTTTTAATGGCTTGCCCTATGGGTTTTCTTAGTCTCCTCCCCCCTTTAACCATGGGACTATCCTCAATTTGATCTACTTATTGGGGTTTGTCTTCTCTTCACATGGTTATACACTTACACCATCCAAGGCAAGACTTTATCATATTTTTGTCAATAGATGCTACCTCCAATGTATTAATTCCTAATCCAATTTTATCGTGCGTGTTCAGTCATCCAGTATAATGTCCTCATCTTTGCAAGACTGAACTTATGCTTTTGTTGGCTCTTTACCACCCAACACTAAGTACCATAATCCTATCTGATTATGTATGTTTAGTCATTTAGTACGTCTTCATCTTTGCAACAATAAACTTATGTTTGTGTTGGCTTTTTACCATCGAACGCGTAGTACCAAAAAGCATTGTGGGTCCTATAGTATGCAGTAAAACTTTTCTTTGAGCTTGGGAGACACCTTTCAATAACTCACAATGCACTTTTTCATTTCATTCACTCCGTTTGGATCTTATGATTAAAGAGAGTTATGTGAGTCTTTTAGTGAGATAATTTGCATTATTAGATTTATCTCGGATAAATGATTAAAAAGATAGTGTAAAAATAAAAGACTTACTTTGGTATATGTTGATTTCTCCTATACTTTTAGTATTTAAACTAAGATGTGCCTTGAGGACTAATTTGCGCTACCATAGTTTTTTATATGAAAGACTTAGGGGTAGATGATGTGATTCTAGGAATTGGAATAATAAGAGATAGTGAGAGTATAAGTTTATCCCAATCTCACTATACAGAAAAGGTATTAAATAAATTTGATTACTTTGATTGGCAACCTATTACTACTTTCTTTGATCATAGCACTAGTTGGTACCAAATAAAGGTAGTCTAGTAACATAACTTGAATACTGAAAAGTAATTGGATGCTTGATGTTTGTCATGACATATACCCGACCAGCCATTGCATATGTTGTAAGTAGATTAAGTAGCTATGCAAGTAATCCAAGTTAAGACCATTGGCATGCTGTTGGAAGAGTATTGAAAAACTTGAAGGGGACAATGAAATATAGTTTAAACTATAATGAGTATTCTTCGGTATTAGATGGTTACCCAGATACCAATTGGGTAACTTATACAGAAGATCATGCTTCAACAAGCGGTCGGGTCTTCACACTTGATGGGGGTTGCTTTTTCTTGGGGTTCCAAGAAATAAACATGCATTACTGACTCCACCATGGCTGCAAAATTCATAGCATTGGTTACAGGTGGCAAAGAGGTTGAATGGCTTAGAAATTTGTTGTATGAGATACCGACTTGGCCAAAGCCAATCGCACCAGCATCCTTACATTGTGATAGTCAGACAATACTATCAAAGCCAAATAGCCAGGTATATAATGGAGAGTTCCGGCACATTGGACTATGACATAACTATGTGAAGGAATTAATTACAAATGGAGTAATATCCATAGTTTTAGTAAGAACAGAAAGAAATCTTGCATATCCTTTAACGAAGCGACTAACAAGGGATATGATGTTGAAAATATCACTAGGGATGAGACTCAAGTCCATATCTTAAATGATCACCAAGGGTGGAATCCTGATTGACAATTGAGTAGCATCAAGGCTTGAGTTCAATGGCGAAAGTACACTATTAGAGTGATTACAAGTACTTGACGTCAGAGTGATGACAAGTACTTGACAATAGATACATCCCAAGGTTTAAAAGTACTTGGACTATAAAGAAATAAAGGAGGTATGATGAGCTTATGCTCTTAATGGACCTATAACATATATATATATATATATATATATATATATATATATATATATATATATATATATAGCTGGAGTGCTTAATTATGGAGGCACTTCCAGTAGAGTCTACTTATGTGAGAGTGAAAGCGGGGGCGCTTCTTGGAGTTAAAGACTTGACTCTTAAAGCTCTCATGAAAAGAATACAAGGCATAAGGCATTATCAAATGTGTCATTTCACTATGTCGTTCAATGGTATCGAGATTTCATGTGTAAGTTATGCACACTCTTTCTAATGAATATTTGATTCAAAGCTTGTTGACCACTTAATTCTGGATGAGGAAACTCATGGCTTACTAAGTAAAGGTTTAAATCGCAAGATACCTTTATTTGAAAGCATGTGATTTACGAAATAATGAGATTTGGGTTTATTTTGAAAGTGGTAAGGGGAATTGTCAGGGATTTCTAAAATAATGGAAGTATAAAGAGCACAGGTTGGAAAGGGGTCCCACGCTCAGCGCAGAAACAACAACGCTCAGCACAGAAACAACAGCGCTCAGCGCTAAAGTGACAAAGAGCCTAACTTTTGTCAGGGTTCAGCACTCAACTACTTAGCATTGGGGAGCTAGCACTCAGCGCCAGACATACAGAGAGCGGTAATTTCTGGAAACATGCTAGCGTTCAATGCAGGAAACCTAGCGCTCAACGCCAACGATGCGATTTTGCATAATTCTAAAGAAAATTGAATTGAGCGTTTCCAAAAGTATGTGACTCTTCATGACTTTCAATTCTTCCCTAATATATGTGTTGTTTCATGATAGTGTGTGGCCATACATCAAAGGGTATAATCATGAATGTATGCATTGCTGCATTCAAACCCATGATGCATTGTTTTCCTTCACCAAAAAACATGAGTTAATTTATAAATAGAGCAACTTTGCATGCAGAAAATCCAACTCGAATTTGATGAGTTTCTGCACTCCAAATCACCTTCTTTTCTTCCTTATTCGTAGAGACAGTTAAGGAGACTATTGTTATGTAAAATGTCAAGGTTTCTTCATTGTATCCTGAAGGGGATTCATTGCTACACCTCTTGAATCCAGTCTAGATAGAGACTGATAAGGACGAATCGAACCTAAAGCTTAGTGTTCGTACACGCTTTGGAGATTTGTGTTTGCTCTTTATCTTTCTTCTTTGTTATAGAACCGTCTCATATATCCAACAGGTGGTTTCCTCTGATCTTATAAGGGACACGTCTTCCTCTATTTTAAATTTTTATGTAACAAAAAAAATGTCCAATGGATTAAGTGCATGTTTGAATTCACTTTTATGAGAGGTAAAAGTGATTCCAGAGACATAAAATTGATTTTGATATGTTTGGGTGTTCTCGTGTAGAATTGATTTTACATCTAGAATGGATTCTAACTTGAAGTTAGGATTTAGAGCTTTTTCCCCCAAACGTGATTTTTAGCCTCAAATTTATTGTTCAACTCACTTTTACGTGAATGTATCCAAACATAAATCACTTTTGTTCAAACTTAATTTTATTGAAATCAATTCTACAAAATCAATTCTATCCAGGACGGATCTACGTGTGAGCCTGAGAGGGAAGTTAGGATTTAGAGCTTTTTCCCCCCAAACGTGATTTTTAGCCTCAAATTTATTGTTCAACTCACTTTTACGTGAATGTAGCCAAACATAAATCACTTTTGTTCAAACTTAATTTTATTGAAATCAATTCTACAAAATCAATTTCATCCAGGATGGATCTACGTGTGAGCCTGAGAGGGTCTGGCCCTGCGAACTTTTTTGTTAATTCTAAGAATGAGTAGTTGCTACTTGCTTGGGATGGGAATCCATGGTGGATGGTCATTCAAATTTCTTTTTGTCATTCACTGCATTCATTGGGTTTTCAATGGTCCTCTTTTAGTGTATACAAAAGCAACTGCTGTAGTAAAAAGTTGAAGGTTTTATATAAAATTATTTTAAAATATAGTGTTTAAATAGATATAACTAGTGATTTGAAGGAGTGTTTGACGAATTGGATTAACCTATGAATACTTGACCCCTGCTATTATCTAAGTCTGACTTCGCTCCTAATTCCATCTAAAATTATGTTTATCAAACATTCATCTAAACACTCCAGTTTTCCTATTTATGACCTTCATATTATCGTATAAATTTATAAAGTTATACCATAATCAATACAGCAAACTTCATAAACAAGGAAAAACAGCTACCGTAAATCTATTATCGTCGACACAAAATCTTTATTAGATTAAAGACCCAAATTAGTCTTCAACAAAAAATTATGGTGACATTTTGGTCCCTGAAAAATTAAAAGTATTAATTTGGTTTTCAAAAATGTAACATGTGGATCAAAATAGTCCCTGACAGATACTAAAATGTTCCTAAAAATTACCCTAAAAAGATCAATTTGATCCGCATTTTACATTCTTGAGAACCAAATTGGTATTTTCATTTTTTAGGAACCAAAATTTCACCGTGATTTTTTGTCAAATGATCAATTTGGGTCTTTATTCTCTTTATTATGTTAGTCATTTCATTCTTGTAGGTATCTCTCACACATTGTTTTGAGTTTTATTATTTACACATTGAGTAAATTCTCAATTTGATCATTGAAATTATAACACCGTATCAATCTCGTCTTTGACATTAACAAAATTTCAAAAACATCCTCAAAGTTTCAAAAGTTAATCAATTTAGTCTCTCCATCAATAATGTCAAGGAGTAGATTGACTGGGGTTGGAAATTAGATTGATTAACTTTTGATAACTTCAGGGACATTTTTAGAATTTCGTTAATGTCAGGAACGATATTGATACGGTGTATAATTTCAGGGATCATATTGGGGATTTAGGCTTTAAACATTCAAAACATGATACTCAAATAATATTTTATTCATATTTATAGAAAATATATTCATTTTAAATTTATATATGATATATAATAATATTTAACCACACTCACGTTAGTCGGATATAGTACTTCAAGACTTTGTATTTGGAGTATAAAAATATTTTATATTGTTCTAAGGTGTAATCTTTTGTTGGGTTAGGCACAAATATTTTCAAAAGGATATAATATTTGGGGGGGAAAAAGAGAAGGTGTCGTGTGATATGGAGATCCAATTCATCCTTAAAAATGTTATTACATGTATAATTTTTGTTAGAGCTGTCAAAAAGGGCCACAGCCCATGGGACAACCCCACGCAGCCCTACATTAGGGCCATCATTTTATGAGCCCACAAGCCCTAACCCATAAAACCCCATATGTTTAGGGGGTTAGGATGAGGCTATCCCGTGGATCATCCCTCCCCTCCTCCTCCATTCCGATTCTGAAGCTTTACACTGAAGCAGCTCGTTGACGAAGCTTTACACTGAACCCAATCACGAGTTTTCAATTTTTCACCATTGGCCCAAAGCTCGTTGAGAAGCTTGTATACACTGAAGCAAAGCTTTACGGTTCCACCATTAACGAGTTGTGTCCACCATCTACGATTCTACGATTCCACCATTGTCATGGTAATTTCCTCTTCTTCTCTTTCGTTTTCCTTCTTTGTCTTCTTCGTTTGTTCAATCACTTTTTAAACTTGTCTGATCCTGCAAATCTTCATCTTTTCCCAAATTTCTGTTTCTGGGTATTTTCAATTCCCTGTTATCTAACTACAATATGTTTTTTCTTTTATTTTTTGCTTAAACAAAAATGGCACATCAGATAAAACGTTTGATTCTTATTTAACTATCTGAAAAGTCACTCATATCATAAGTTTTGATTGATTAAATGTTTAAAAAAATTTATAATAACAATATATAATAATAATAATAATAATAATAATTAAACTTCGATATAAATTATAAAATTATTCAAATTAAAGTCAATGCGATGGACGATGGCGAAGTTCAAGGGTAGCAGCAAAAGCAAATGGCCGAAGGATATATACAAAATAAGGGAAATAATGCCATTGCCGTTTCTGTACCCTTTTCAAAATAAAAAATAGAGTAGGCTTAATTGCACTTTTGGTCCCCCGGATATTACGATTGTGCAATTTTGGTCCCCCGGGTTTTAATTGTGCCAATTGGGTCCTCCAAGTATCACGATTGTGCAATTTTGGTCCCTCAAGTTTCAATTGCGCCAATTGGGTCCCCACGTATCATGATTGTGCAATTTTGGTCCCCCAATTATCACGATTGTGCAATTTTTACTGTCAGTAGCCTACATAGGACACGTGGGACTAATTTGACACTTAGTGAAGTCAACTTGACAGTTTATAGGACATTCTTATAAGACAACATTGCCATATCACACAATTTAATGGTCAAATGCACGTCATTAAATGTCACATAAGAATGACACGTAAGCTGTCAAACTTGTCTCATTAAGTGTCAAATCAGTCGCACATGTGCTTCGTAGGCTACTGATGTTAAAAGTTGCACAATCGTGATACTTGGAGGACCAAAATTGCACAATCGTGATACTTGGGGATCAAAATTGCACAATCATGATACGTGGGGGACCCAATTGGCGCAATTGAAAATTAGGGGACCAAAGTTGCACAATTATGATATTTAGAGGATCCAATTTGCGCAATCAAAACCCGGGGGACCAAAATTGCACAATCGTGATACCTGAGGGACCAAAAGTGCAATTAAGCCTTAAATATTCAATTTGGTCCCTGAAATTATAGGGTCGTATTAACTTAGTCCCCACATTATCAATATTCCAAAATGATCCCTGAAATGACAGAAAATTAATTAGATTCGTCCCTCCATTGGTATTTGCATGGACAATAATGACATTAAGTTGGTAATATCAGAGATGCATTTGAAACTAAGTGAATAATGTCAGGGATGCACTTGCTACATTTTGTAATTTCAAGGATCATTTTGGAATATTGATAATGTGGAGGACTAAGTTGATACGACCCTACAATTTCAGGGATCAAATTGGGTATTTACTCATAACTAATTATTTGGTCCGTCTACGTAACGTCAATTTTGAATTTGATCCCTATACGTGAATTTTTTTGAAATCGGTCCCTACATGTACATTTATTTTTAATTTGGTCCTCGCTGTTTATTGGTATCATAACGCCGTTTGTAGAAGTTTAAGTATAGGGACCAAATTGAAAATGACGGTCACATGTAGGGATCAAATTCAAATTTTTATTTTGAATTCGATCCCCTGCATGTAACAATCATTTTCAATTTGATCCCTACATGTGACAATCATTTTGAATTTGATCTCTATCACTTGACGGTGTTACAACACTAATAAACGACGGGGACCAAATTAAAAATAATTGTACATATAGGGATCAATTTCAAATTTTTTTACATATAGGGACCGAATTTAAAATCAGTGTCACGTATAGGAACCAAATGATTAGTTTAACCTAAAAAATATTTTTTATGTGAAGCAAATAGTACGTGGATTTAATTGATATCCACTTATAGTGAAAATCATGATGTGCGTGACTTTTAAGGTAATTTGGATAAAACTTAAACATTTAGTTTATATAACTATTTCTGATTGGTTGTCAGTGTAAAAAAAATTTACACTGAAAGTATATACCAATTAATCCATAATGTACATATACATGATATTATCAAGAAGTAATTATATTGAACTTTCATGAAGATGGTGCTCACTGCTCAGGTTAAATGAAAACGTCTATCCCATAAATTTTACTTATTTTTAATTTTAATTGTCCTTATAGGTTATTCAACCTGTTTTTACAGGCACAAATATTTTTAAAATAGTTTCAATTGTCAACCTTTGGTGAATTCTTTGTTATCCTAAGGGTAACTTTATTTTGTATAAGTGGTCTAATCAGATGGTAAGAATCATTTGACTTGACTCACTAACATGATTTATTTAAATAAGATGACGTATTCTAGTTGGACAGAATAACTTTTACCTCAAAATTATTGAGGGTACCAAAAAAAACACCTTTTTATAAAGCTATTTTAACAGCGACATTTGGCTATTTCAGTGAGTATTTTTTAGAATTTATTTTTAATGTAATGATAGAATAAAATTTTTAACATTATCAATAAATCAAATAATTTTTTATGGTAATTATTTTAAGAGTAAAATATTTATAATAATGTGATAATACATGATTGATTAATAATGTAAATTTTTTTTATACTGATAGTACATACAATTAATTGTATGTTTGGATTTCAGTTTGGCATGGACTAAACGTGTGTTCAACACCCAAACTTGCTTTTGCCGTTTTTTTTAATGATCTTTAGTTTATCTTTGAACTTACTTGGACGAATTAATTTTGGGGGAAAATTTGAGTTTTGGTAGAAACAAAAATTTGTTGTGTTTACTTTTATCAAAACTCAGTTTGATTTTTTTCAACTACTAATTTTAGTATACCACCTTTAAAAATTTATCACTTTTCATGTTCAACTAAATGTTGAAGGACAATTTGGTAAATATATATTTAAAAGTCAGTTTGAATAGTATAATTCAAATAACATTCATTCTACCAAAATTACTTTTAACAATAAAGTATCCAAACACATATCAGTTACTACAATCTCATTCTTAATCAAAATCTGATTTATAAAATTCGATTCATCAAAACTCAATTTTGCAAATAGATTTTCAAACATAACCTAAGGTAAATTTGTTTAAGATTAAAAAATTATTTTCATATAAAATAATCTAGTGATTATTTATTAGATATTTTTAAATAAAATAAAAGCAAACAAAAAGTTTCAGAAGCTACTCAAGATATATTTTTATAAAAATATGCTCAAAATAGTTTCATATTTTTTAGATTAGTGATTTTTTTTTCAGATTCTGATTATTGTAACATCCCAAGAATTAAATAAAGGTATAAGATTTTAATCTTAACAAATAAAATTAATAAAGTGTTAGAGAGGCTTAGAATGGTTGGCTTGAACCTTAAGGGTGGTGTTGGTGTATTGACCAAAAGAAGAAAAGAGGGAAGCTTTAAGTTAAAATCTGTCATAGTAGCGTCGGCACGCCCGTATTGAAAGAGCATGATCTGAGCTGCGTCGTGCTAACTGTTAGCACGACCATGTCGGAAAATGGACAATTTTGATGCTGGTTGGCACGCCCATGTTCATGGGAGCACGCCCGTGTCGGAAATCACGCGAATTTTGACATTGATTGGCACGACCATGCCAATCGCTAGCACGTCCGTGCTCTATGTCAGGATGAGGAAGGAGCCTTGAGGAGGAGGAAAGGGAGAGATTCTTGAGGAGCTTCTTGGCGCGTTCGTGACCAAACGCTTGGAGCTTCTTGAAGGTCTACAAGAGGTGAGTAGAAATACTCTTTCTTACCCTTTCCATAGTGCAAATTGTCTTGGGGTTTGGGTTATGCTTTCAAAATACGTTTTTTTGGAAAATAATCTTGTATTTGGTCAAATCCTGATTTTTTAAATTTGGGGGTTTTCCTTCTAAAGTGTTTCTACTATGAATTATATGTTTATTATTGAGATTGATGCTATAATATGTATATTTGCACATGATTTGGTTGATTGACATACTATATTTGGATTATTTGATGATATATATGGGTTTGGCATGATTAATTAACTGATATATGTGATGGGTGTTGTTTGCTATAATATAGCCTATGATAGGGGTATCGAAAGTAACATCCCAATGAATTGTGATATCGAAATATGAAATACCATCATAATGGGGTATCGAAAGCAACATCGTCACACATTGAGATGTCAAAATGAGTAATACCACCAGTATACAATGGCTGGTATCGAAATGAGTAATGTCACTAAAGAGAATATGACATCGAAATACCTTCATGCGTATGGTAGGCAATGAGACGTCATTGCTATGTGCAGTTTGAATGTCATATAACATATGAGGATGTTGAGATTATTTGATATATGAGATTTTGTTATACTTGATTTTGATGTGTTGTTGAATGATTATTGTTAATATTAGAGTATATAATTATTATATATTATTTTAAAAATAGCGGGTGCCATGGTTAGTTTTTCCGGTTATCGCGCCGGCTGAGAACAACGCTTTTGTGAAAAAAAATTATAACTGTATTTCTATTTATTGGGATTATATAT
The DNA here is from genome assembly GCA_039655645.1 of Ammopiptanthus mongolicus. Lineage (NCBI taxonomy): Eukaryota > Viridiplantae > Streptophyta > Magnoliopsida > Fabales > Fabaceae > Ammopiptanthus > Ammopiptanthus mongolicus. Next base: position 6,378,685 of record CM077343.1, read on the forward strand.
CTTATTGGTAATGTTGTTTTCAGAACCTGGGGACGACCTTGTTGAACAGTCAGACACTTGAAGATTATATTCTAGTAGTGGCTTGGGTTAATTTGCATGCCATATTTCAGGAGGACCTTTAGTATTGTTTAGTTATTTCTTTATGCGAGTTGTAATAGACATCTAGTTTTGAGGTTTAAAACTTATTATGTTATTTCTTTTTGTTGGATTGGTATAAATAATTATTTTGAATTATTATTATATTACGAATTTATTCAGTATTTATTTTAGAAATTTTTTTATTTATCTTGTTTTATTTAAATTATTATCTTAGATTATTAATGTAATGAAGAACGTTATAATTATTTTCAAAAAAAACTAAAATAAACAAATCGTTTCACAAAATATGTGATTACCTTTTTCAAAAAAAATGATATTTAAAAAAATTCGGTAACAGACGGTCTCTAAATCATTTATTTATTTTATATATACATTGTCCTTTAGAAGCTTATTTTTCCTTTTCTCCATAAATTTTTTTTTGTTGATATTGTGCTCTTATAAGTGTTATTCTCTTACAAGTATGTGTTTTTTTAATTTATTTATTTTTTTAAAATGTCCAAAAAAGGCTATACATGTGGTAGTATAACAAAAAATAACAATAAGAACTATTTTAATTATTTTTAAAACGTCAGGACTATTTAGGTAGGAAAAAAAGTATAATACTAAATTGAAAATGAATAAAAAAAAGAAAAATACCAAAAAATTTAATCCTGTAACTTTTTTTCTCTAGGTTTATTGTACTAATACTTTTTTTCAGTTGAGAGAAATTATACTTGTATTCTTTTTTTTTTTACAAGGCAGGTTTAACGCCCAAAGAAAGAAAATTAATATCTGACTAAACGGGATATGAAAGCCCCTGAGATACCACCTAAAATAATCAAATTACGATCATGAGATGGAGAAATCACTTCCTTATAGCCATAAAGGTTCTTCAAGGCTTCTATTGGCTAGGAAACGTGTAACATTATTACCTTCTTTCTTAGTGTGTTAAAGTCTAACTTTCCATTGATACTTAAGAATCCCTTGAATTATCCTAAAAAACTGATTATAACCAACAGTACTAAAAGGTTTTTGCAAAGCATGAATAATAGCTTCAAAATCACTTTCTAAAATTACTTTTTAAAAGCCTTTCTCCCATATCAAACCTAAGCCAATATAGACTCCCCACAATTTTGCAATAATGATAGAACAAAAACCAATGTAATGCATGAAACTAGCAATCCAACCACCATCTTCTCTCCCCAATGCTCGTATTCTTTATTAATTGTTCTTTTCTCTAACACCCTTCTTTATTTAAAGAGTTTAACTTTGATATATTATCGGCGTAAAAAAAATCTTTTCACCAATAATACATATTAAATAATCCATTTTCAAATGTCTCTCCTATTTCTTTTATACAAAGTTTCTTTAACAATAACAAAATGAAAAAAAAAACAGTAAGTATAACTTTTTAAATCAAAAAAGTCGGGGTAATAAATGCTAACCATATCAGAGTTGAGTTAAATTACCCGGTTATTAAATAACATATATGCAAAGTGAAAACCGTCTGATATTTTATTTTAAGGAATTATGATGACACCATGAATTTGATATTCAATATAAACTGTAAATCCATCTTTTAATAGTTAAATATTTGAGAACTCACACTAACAAGTAAAAACTCTATAGATATACTGGATTAATAATGTCCAAGTAACTCTATATTTTTACCCGATGTGGTCTGAACCGGTTTCGGTTTGGTTTTGGTGTTTTGGTTTTGGGTTTAGGTGTTACTGGTTGTACTTTCTGGACTGTGGAGTAAGCCTCTCTCTTATATTCCATTCTTCTCTCTCAACCTTTCACAGAGTTTCTGTGTACCCATCAAACTCAAAAACAAAAACAAAAAACAAAAAAACAAAAAAGACAAAACACACACAAAGAGACAGAGAGAGAAACAATGTCTTCTCCAAGCAAACGCCGAGACATGGACTTGATGAAGCTGTCTGTAATCTTTTTGAAACTGTTTTTTTATTTTTCGATTCCAAAAAGAGTTTATTGTCTAAATTTGTTATCTTTTTTCATTTGGGGTGTTGGATTGATATGGATCAGGATGATGAGCGATTACAAAGTGGAGATGATCAACGATGGAATGCAAGAGTTCTTTGTGGAATTTCACGGCCCTAAAGACAGTATATTTGTGCACCCTTTCTTTCATTTTTATTTATTTTTCATTTATTCTTTTCATTTATCTAGCAAGTGATATTGTGTTGTTCTTTTTAGTGCAACTTTTTTCCTTTGTTTCCATTGAAGTTTCTTCCATTACCTTATAAACTTTATCTTTGTGAACTCAATGTGGGGGTGGGTGTTGTGTGTTTGGATCAGCTGATAACAGCTGTTGCTGAGTGCTAACTCTGAATTAGGCCAGTTCACTATTTTAATGTTGTAGCTTAATTGTTTGCCCATTTTCCTCATTGAAGATGAATTGCATTAGGATCTGTGCCTGGTTAACTTTAAAGGTGGAAAATGAACTGATTTTTCCTTTCGCTTTTCTTGGAATCATGTGCAGGTCCTTATCAAGATGGTGTATGGAAGATAAGAGTGGAGCTACCTGATGCTTATCCTTATAAGTCTCCTTCTATCGGTTTTGTCAACAAAATTTACCACCCTAATGTTGATGAAATGTGAGTTTTTCATCCTATTTAAGTAGCACCATTGTCCTCTATGGATCTCTGTTGGCTTTTGTACGAACACATTGCAAAACTCAGTAGCTCACTGATATGTTTTTCTTTCATATTTAGGTCTGGGTCAGTTTGCTTGGATGTTATTAATCAGACCTGGAGTCCCATGTTTGGTAAGAAATAATAACACCCTTTACCTTACATATATTGGTGTTAAGGGCTTTTATTATAACTATGCTTCCATGCATTTGATTCAACTTTATTTGATATAGTGCCACTACCATAAAATTTGCCATTTCATTTTTCTTATTTCTTTTCAGACCTTGTTAATGTGTTCGAAGTGTTTCTTCCTCAACTTCTCCTGTACCCCAACGCATCAGACCCATTGAATGGTGATGCTGCTGCCTTGATGATGCGAGATCACGCGGCATATGAAAAAAGAGTCAAAGGTAGTAATCCTTATCAAATATCCATGGTATAAAACTAGAATGCTTCTTATATGATGTTAAAAGTTAGAGGGTTAGAGGGTTTCTTCATTATTGTTGACCATAACTATGGTCATTTTTCATCAAGTTTCAATAAGGAGTGTGATATCATCAATTGGTTAGTAAAAAGCTTTGAAGATCCTAGGTTGTACAACTGCAAAATGATTTGTTTTCCATATCTGGTGCATCTTCCAAATAATAATAAAAAAATTTTGTTAGATAAAGATTCATTTTCCTTTTTTTGAAGGACCCTAGCTGAAGTCATTCCTAAAACTAACACAATTTGAATGTTTAATGTTCTCACTTGCCAACACTCATGTCAACAGCCACACACTTGTTCGAGTTTAATGTGCTAGATGCTTTCAGGTTGGGATTCGTGTTGGGAGCTTTAACGTTATTCTTTCTTTTTGGGTTGCTATTAAGGAATTTGGATTTCACAATGTCATGAGATATGTACCAGTCTGAAATTTATAGCTACCAACATGAATTCATTTTTCAGTTAGCAATTAACTGATAGTGAAGAAGTCCTAGCATTTTTATAGTTAATACTATGACTTTCTTGCTTTTTTTTGTTGAGACCCCACATTGACTAGAGATATGGTCAAAGTAGTCCTTATAAGGCTTGGACAATCCTCACATTTTGAACTAGCTTCTGGGGATGAATTAAGTCTAAAGCCCAAATTCTAAGATGGTATCAAAGCCTATTCTAGATCTCTATGTTGTCAATCGCGCCTCTATCGTACGCGATCTCGGAAAGGCGGAGCAGAGTGGACCTCTGCTGCGACGCGAACCCCTGGTCGTCACGCTTCACGGGTGCGGCCATCGCGGCCTGAATCGCGCCGTTTCATGCGCACCTTGGCCGCGATTCTGTGCTGACAACGGCTCTAAGCTTCTTCTCCCTCATGTTCTGACGGTGGCTACTGGTTTTTGAGAAACCAGAAGCTAACCCTAAGTCTCTCCTTTTTCTGAAGCAAAAGGGCCTAACCTAAAGCCCAAAGTAAAGAAAAATAATCTTCTAAAACAATGGGGCCTAACTCTAAGCCCAAAGAAAAAATTAAACCTATCTTTAAAAAGCCTTATTTACCTTCACTTAAACACAATAAATCCCCATTTTTACTTTTACTTCTAGGGTTTCTTATTTTTTCTTTTTAAACACCACAATAAATCCTTATTTTTCTGGTAGGTTTCATTTTTTCTTCTGCCTCCTCCCCTTCTTCTCCTTCTTCTCCCCCTCTCTTCCTTCTTCCCCCTCTTCGCAATAGCAGCCATCCCGCTACTGCTATCCCGCTATAGCGTTTTTGGGCTCGGCCGCTCCGCGCCGCTCTTTGGGATTGACAACATAGCTAAGATCTATTAATGGGCCAGTTATTCCACTGTATTTGTCCACGCTCCAAATGTCCTGTCCTGGGCGTAAGAGGGTGTGTTGAGATCTCACATTGACTAGAGATATGGTCAAAGTAGTCCTTATAAGGCTTGGGCAGTCCTCACATCTTGAGCTAGCTTTTGGGGTTGGATTAGGCTTAAAGCCCGAACTCTATGAGCTTTTCGTGTAGATAATAGTAAATTGCATGACCTGTTTCATTGCATTCCTTAGGTATTGCCCAATCCCTCTCTATAACAATAATTAGTGCACATAGGGTGTCTCAAATTAAGAGCTTTTGAAATCCTATACCGAAATAGTAACATATAACTTGTGTTTCTTATCATGCTACAATGTTGAATGTGTTGTTGATAACTGGACTAATTTGAAGTGATTAACATGTGAATGCAAAACAAGTTATAGGTTCTGAGTTTCTGATCAATGCAAGTCATATTCAATTACTGTCATATAACTGCTACTCTGCTAGTCCTTCATATCCACATCAGAGTTGTAGTTTACATGAAAATGAACATATTTTTTAGATGCTGGTATGGTTAATTACGACATCTAACAAAATAATTTCTAGGAAATTTACCATAAGTCATTAACTAATTGGAAGACATCCAGAAGCAATGCATGAAAGATACCAACAGCACAATTTCATTGGCCATGTTTTGTTCATTCATATAATTTTATACCTTCTAATTTGTTATGCGGTGTTCGTACACTGGTGCTAATACTCATCTCCTTTGCATGGTTTGATCATTGATGAAAAGTTAATGCTTACACATTCTGAATTGTGAATCATGGTCACAGAAGCCTAGATGTTAGAGCATATTTATCCTCAGGAAGTATAATTCTAGGACCCAGCGTCAAGTGAGATAACCTGTTTTTCTATTCTATGACCTGCTTTTATCTATATTAATTTTGGAGAACCAATGAACAGAATATTGTGAAAAATATGCCAAGCCAGAAGATGTTGGAGCTTCTCAGGAGGAAGATTCTAGTGACGATGAGCTGAGTGAAGAAGATTATGCCTCTAGTGATGAGGCCATTGCTGGCCAACCCGATCCTTAGATTGTTACATATAATGCCTTCCTTATTTACTGTCTTGCTTGTACATGATATGATATTGGGTCCTGGAATTGGAAGAGAGACAAATTCTGAAGGTTGAAGAAAAAAATTTCACCTTTCTATCTTTCTATTCCATGGTGGTTGTGTACATTGTTTTATGAGTTAAATGCTTATGATATTTACTTGTGACCTATGAAGCACGAACCCTAGAAAATAGTTGTCATATCTGTGTCGGGTACATATCCGTATCGAACACTTCATGAACACTTTCGGATACTCTTAACTATTCTATAATTTTTTACTTTTGCTTTTTGAATTTTTATATCGTTATGGATGGCAATGTCATAATAATTAGATAAATGTTAGCATTTCGTTATGTTTATAACGATTCATGTGATTTTTTAAAGCATAATTTCGTTTTTTTAATTTAATATTTGTGCTTTTATGTTAATCTTACACAAATTTTATAACTTGTATTATAGTTGTGTTATGTCCCATAATTTTTCAAATTTGTCGTATTCTTGTATCCATGTCGTATTTTTAGTTGTGTCTTGTGTTGTATTTGTGCTTGCTAGCTTGTGACTAGAAGCTATAAACTCTGAAGGTTCAAGCTTGTTCTTGGTTGACTTAGAACAAAAAACATGCCTATGATCTTTCTTTTTTAACTTTTTTATGTTGTGCTAAGATTGGAAAATAGAGGAGGGAAGGAAAATGTTATTTCGTGGACCAATGTGTGCTTGTCCAAGTGAAAGGGGTTTAGCTCCCTTAAGCGTGGGGTATTGGGTTCGATCCTTAGATTCATATATATGGAGAAAAAAATACTAGTTGGAGGGAACTCCACTTGGTGTTGCCATGTGACTTCAAATTTAAGAGGGGTTGAATTAAATTGTAGGAGCTTTGAAACATTTTGCTTGTTTTTGCTAATAATGTTTAGCAATGAAGGAATTAAAACAAAAATAAGGGAAATTTATTGAGTTAAGGGATAGAAAAAGTAACATTATAGAAAAAGTAACATTAGTGATTTATCTTGGTTTGATAACAACCATTATGATCTATATCCGGTCCCCACAATTTCTTTTGCGATTTCTTACTATCAATCAAGCTTAACAAGTGCTTGAGAAACCTTTACAACAATTAATACTCTCTTCACCTCGAGATATATCACTCTTGTGCAAGAGCCTCTAAACTCACATGGATACCTCACCCTTTACAGTTTTAAGGGATACCTCACCCTCACAAACAATTAGCATATCTCACCCAAACTTAGGGATAACTCACCCTAACAACTTGAGGGATGCCTCTCCCTCTCAAGCAGATTTACAACAAATAAGTTTTTGAATGAAAACTCAAAGTATGATATTACAAATTGAAGCTCGGTAGTCTGTTTGGATGTGCTTTTTAAAAAAAAAAAGACTTTTATAATGTAAAGTAGAAGCAGAAGTTATTTGACGTTTGGATGAACTTTATAAAAAAGGTTTTTATGAGATTTATTTCAGGGACAATATTGTCCAATAAACCATGATTGGTCTTCATTCTCTCTCTTCTACTTCATTTCCTTTTTTTCGAAGCTACGAAGTGTAGCTTCTTAAAAAACACCAAAATGTGTTTTTTCATTGTGTTTGCTTTTTTTCCCCAAGTCCATCCAAACACACATATTTTTTTAAAAGCATTTTTATTTTAAAAGTAAGTGTTTTTTTATTAAAAAAAAACTCAGAACGAGCTCTAAGAATATAAGTAGAATAAGTGATTGCACTTTTGAATACTAGTTCTCTCTGTTCTCGGTTCTACTTCTTCTTCAGAAAGTTCTTTCTCATATACTTGAGGATGATCAAACCCATTGAAGCATTTGGCCGTTTGAATTTCTCTTCTCCGTTGCAAAGCTCGCATGCATGGTGATAGAAGTCGTTCACTAGTAACATTTAATGTTTTTTTATCATTGAATCATATTAGGAACTCTTCAGGTATGCTCCTTGGTTGTCATATATATGGATAAAGCATATCAGGCGCTGACTTATCTATTTTGAGTGTTGACAAAAATTTACTTTATTGTTTGTGTGTTTTGCTTTTTGCCAAACTCAAAGTTATGATCCAAGTTTTGTCTTGTACATCTCAGCTTTATGCTTTTGGCAAGAGAGATTTTTGTCTTTTAGAAACTGATCCTTACTGCTGTGTAAGAGATAATACCATATGGTTGACTTTTCTATTCCATCGTGGAGAACTTTGCTGGATATTTGGGTGTGGATCTGCAACAAAGAAGAGAAGACAAAGAAAATGCGCAATCTCCAAGGCGTGTGAGGACACTAGACTTTAGGTTCGATTCGTCCCCACCAATCTCTATCTAGATTGGATGCAACAGGTGTTTACAGCGAATCCCCTTCAGAATACAATGGAGCAACCTTGGTTTGGTTTGCACACCCTAAACCAAGCGTATCGTCAATGACAGTTTACAGATTAATAGTTTTCTAAACTCTCTCTGCGCACAAGGGAGAAAAGAAAGTGATTTGGAATGGATAAGACTTGACATTTTTCGTCAACCTTTCCCACATGCAGAGTGGTTCTATTTATAGACCAACTCATGCCACTTGGTGAATGGAAACAACCTTTCATTAATTGAAAGAAGGAATGTAACCTTTCATGCATGTATCATTTGATGTATAGACATATACGCTCATGATATAACACACCTATTAGGAAGGATTTTAAACTCATGAAGAGACACCTTTCCTCTTGTGTGTTTTAGGACTTCCATATTTTGGAAATCCCTCACAATCCCCCACCATTTTCAAAATAAACTCAAATCCCATTATTCCGGAAATCGCATGCTTTCAGACAAAGGTATCTCGGGGATTTGAACCTTTGCTTAGTAAGAAATGGGTTTCACTCGTCTCGAATAAAATGGTAGACAAGCTTTGAACCAAATATTCATTAGAAGGAGCGTGCATAACTTACACATGAAATCTCGGTTCCATTGAACGACGTGAAAGCCGACACATTTGATGAGGCCTTGTGTCATGTATCCTTTTCATGAGAGCTTTAAGAGTCAAGCCCTTAACTCCAAGAAGCGGCCCCACTTCACTCTCACATAGGTAGACTCTATCGGAAGCGCCCCCATAATTAAAGCACTTCAGCATATATATGCTATAGGTCCATTAAGAGCAAAAGCTCATCCTCCCTCCTATATTTCCTTATGGTCCAAGTACTTTTTAACCTTGGGATGTATCTATTGTCAAGTACTTGCAATCACTCTAATATTGTGTTTTAGGACTTCCATATTTTGGAAATCCCTCACAAACTTCTTTTGCTTATTTTACTCTTTATTCTTTGAGTACATTTTCTTCAAGTTAGATTCTCTTTAGATACCTTGGATGACTTGGAGAGATTCTTCTTCTGATTTCATTGTCATTCTTCTTTATATTTTCTCTCCATTGTCTTCTTGCTTGTTAGTGTTATGTCGTCTGACTTCTGCACAGTCGTCTAATCTTGCGGGAAGGATATGTCGTCTGATTTGAACTTGCTAGTAATTTATGCTTTCAGTTCGAGTCGTCGGGCTAAAGTCTTAGAGATTTTTTCTTGATTTATGAGCCGTTTGATCTCTTGCTTATTCCAGTCATTTGACTCTTTGACTTATTTTAGACAATATCTTCCTTTTTCTTTCTAAGTTAAAACCTTTAATAGCTAACTTAAGAATTCTTCAGACTTAGTAAATTGGTTAGCAAGATTTACATTTAAAGCATTCATAAGATTATATCAGATTTAATACTCATCTATTATTTCCATTATAATAATTAAAAGACTTAGTCTTGAAACACTTAAGTACAGAATATAGCCTTTAATAAAAAAATTTGCTTCTTCTCTCTCAACCTTCCCCTACTCCTTTCTTCCTTTTTCCTCATCCACCGGAGGGGGTGGTTTTGGGCCATTTTTTGGTTTGTAATCACCCCCTCTATATCGTTTTTCTCTCATTTTATCTAAATAAGTGGTTTTTTCACATAGATCTGGTTTTTCTTTCGTGTTTTTCCGTGATTTCGTCGTCTGAGTGCGGCGTTGTTGTGTTCGTTGTCTTGGTGCGACGTTGTTTAGTTTCCCGTCTTGTTGCAGTGTTCATTTGGTTCAGATTGGCAGATCAGCTTCGATCCATTATAGATTCAATCAAGACTTAGGCGTCAATGTTACAGATTCGGAGGCATGGGTATTCCGATCACTTTGATTTTGTCACATTTGTAGGTATTTTGCCATTTCATGCTATTAACCTGGATGCTGTGAGTTTGTTCGCAGATTCATCCTTTTCGGTTTTTAGCGATGTTGAATTTGTGTTGTTTTCGATGTATTTTATCAATTTGAATGAATGAATATCTTTTTTAGTCAAAAAAAAGTACAGAATATTCACATAATAACTTTTATATATATGTTTGTCAAATTTTGCAATACTTAGAATATTTATTTTCATATTCTCTCTATTTGTGATTCTATCTTCTAAGATTTTTCATGAAGACTTATATTCGCATAGATTAAGTTGTCATTAAAACTCATCATTAAAACTTGAAGAGTATGTCATCATCAATAATCATTGTTTGAGGCAACCATATTTCCACACTTAGGTTCCAAAATGTATTCCAATAGATTAGTCTTTCAGCTATCAGGAGGAATGATACTATGGGAAGGATTGTATGTAAATTGTTGATGGGACTGCGACAAGTATATCAGACCGTTGCAAGTAATAAAATGACTATGAGGCTAAGTATCGTCGATAAGGATTTTGACTGAGTACCAATTCTCAATTAAAACAACTATCTATGCGACAAGTTGGATTGAAGAAAGCTCAATTGGGTTTTCATACAAGAATCAAATAAAGCAAATTAAATGTTTTTGGTATTTTCTTAATTGGTGATCAACAACACTTAGTGGATGAGAGATAGGCAAGATTAAGGCACTAGGGATCTGATTTCGTCCAATCATGCATCCAGGTTCCTCATAGGCAAAGAATCCTTTGAATTGCTAAAACTCTAATTCTCCTAATTTCTTAGGTGATTAATTTTATCAAACTACATTAATTACCCTAATTCCTTAGGTCTAATTAATTAAGTTGATGATTAAGCTTCATGAAATTGTTGGTTAAATCACATTAATCAATTAACTTATTCCTAGATTACCCAGCTAATGGGGCAAATTACAAAAGGGAAACATTCGTTAATCATTATTCCTAGCATATCAATGAATCCTCAAAACACAAGAATGGTGGCCAAACATCCAAATGTCATTTGAATTCGCAATCAATACCTCAACAACCAATAGTTTATAGAATAAAGTAAAGAGGCCACAAAACATCAAAATAAATGGACTACATTGTCTCCATGGCTAAGAGGAATTTAACTAGACATGCTAAACCCTAGAAAACAAGAAAAGAAGAAGGAACCTTCTCCTCCACCTCCACCTCCTTCTACTTCTTTTTCTTCTCTTCAGCTACAAAGAATTGCCAAATTAGGTTTCAGTTGCAGAGAAATTTGTGTGGCTACTGAGTGATGCCTCCAAAATGGGAAATAAGGGTTTAAATACCCTGTAAGGATCTTTATCTTGTGTTTAACATAGCTCTACTCACTCAGCCCAGCCTTGAGTCACTCAAGTTCCTTCTCGGGTGCTCTTGTGCTCAGCCAAGCTCAACTTGGGCTCAGCGAAGCTCAAGTTGTGCTCAACCCTGACCCTCCAGAATGATGCCCTTGCTGATGCCCCATTGCATTGAACCAAAGTGAAGCAGGGAAGCCTTCCAGCATGTAAATTTACGCTCGAGCTTCATGCTTCTTTCACAATTCTTTTACCATTGTTCACTTCGTTCTTCATGGTTCTCTCTTTTATTGAATCCTATAATGATGAAAGATAAACCTAAATTAGATTGCATTAAAAGTAAAACTAAATTAGTTGAAACTAACTTTAATTGCAAGAAATTAACAAAAGAATTCACAACAACTAACAATGACTCAAAAATGGACAAAACAATGACAAAATTCATGCAATTGGGAGCAAAATCCACTCAATAATGGCACAAATAACGGGTAATCTAGCTGAATATCAATGGTAATATGTCTCTACAAAATAAAAACATAAATAGGTTTGTTGGGTGAGAAATTCGAAATAAGGGAGTTAATCAGTTTATTTTAATTTTTGGAACATAGGTGATGTTAAATTAGAACAAATTGAATTGAAATAGTTATTTTTCACTATTTTATAGGGATCAAAAACATATTTAAATAGGTGAGGACTATTTGATAGGTGAGTACAGTAAATTTTTCATCCTTAGTAAAATATATATAATTATATTTTTTATATTACTTTAAATTATTAAATGAATAATTGACAATGATAATTTAAAAAACAAAAATATGACAGTAGGTGGGAAATCATTTTTTATAATAGTATGGATGAATAATACAGATTCTCTCTATTGTGTTAAGTTTTATTGTTTGAGTTTATGACACATTGAATTAAAAGAAATTTACCATTATAATTATGATGTGATTTTTATATTAAAAAATTATTATTATAATTCTTAATTATAAATTGAGGTAGGTAGAAGTGATATATAATAGATACTTAATTTAAATAAATTATTTAATAAAGGGCATTAATGTTTTTTTTACTCAAAAAAGATATTCATTCATTCAAATTCGTAAAATACATCGAAAACAACACAAATTCAACATCGCTAAAAATCGAAAAGGATGAATCTGCGAACAAACTCACAGCACCCAGGTTAATAGCATCAAATGGCAAAATGCCTACAAATATGACAAAGTCAAAGTGACCGGAATACCCATGCCTCCGGATCTGTAACGTTGACGCCCAAATCTTGATTGAATCTCTAATGGATCGAAGCTGATCTGTCAATCTGAACCAAACGAACGCCGCAACAAAATGGGAAACCAAACAACGTCGCACCAAGACGACGAACAAAACAACGCCGCACTCAGACGACGAAATGACGGAATAAAGGGCATTTATGAAAATTAAGAATTAAGTTAGATGATTATTATATTATATGATTATTTGCTATTCGCATAGAACAATTATGAATTGTATATTCTTTTGATTAAATTTCACAAAAAAAGTATTGAAGAAGAATATCATAAAGGTTAAATATGTTTTTGGTCGTTGTAAATAGGGAAAATTCGTTTTTAGTCCCTCATTTTCAAAATGTCCTTTTTTGGTCCCTCAATTTTCAAAATAATTCACCTTTGGTCCCTACTTTGAAAATTGGGCTAACGTTAGGGACCAAAAGTGAGCTATTTTGAAAATTGAGGGATAAAAAAAAAGCTTTTAAAAAATGAGGGACTAAAAACAAATTTTCTCTATTTTACAGGGATTAAAAACATATTTAATCATGTTTGATATATAAAATAATCATTAGATGCAATCACGTGAAAATAAATTTAAAAAAAAAACTATAGCCAATTTTGAATAAAAACAATCACATAAATAGACAATTATAGCCAATTTCATCAAAACCAGTGAGAATCAATTTTAAGTGCACTAATTGGAAAAAAAAATTGAAGGGTCCTGGGCATTCAAATGTCGGTCACATTTACAATTTTAAATTGATTGCCAGCGAGGGTCTTTGGAATAAATAAGACAACGTTTTATTTTTCTATATTTTATCATATAAAAGTATTTAAAATTGACTTTTAAAAATGGGAAAAAGTAGATCAAAATGAATCGAAATAGTTAATTTTTCTGATATTTGGCTGTATCATGATTGTAATGGACATTTTTTTTATATCTAGGTTAAATTATATTTTTGATCACTTATCTTTATTTTAGGTTTCAATTTGGTCTCTTTTTTTATTTTTTATCTTGATTTGGTTCTTTAAATTTTAAAATCGTTCCAAGTTGGTTTCTATCAATATCGTTATAACGGTATTAGATCTTCGACGTTAACTCACTGAAATCTGGATATACCCACAGGAAACTGGGTAAACTCGCTGGCATTTTTCTCTCTCTTATTCTTTCTCTTCCCCCTTCGTCCTTCCTTTTGCCTCCTTCCATCTTCCTTCTTCCCATCCAAATCCACCTTCAACGCATTCAAAATAATAAATCCCCAAACAAAACCTAACCCTAAAATTAATTTGACAATTGAAATACAGTGAAAGAGTAGCACCATAATTCACAAAATTCATAAAATTCTTGAAATGATACAACATATATTGATCCTTGTTGAAGAATTAAGTAAGATTCTCATTCACCCATCACACACAAACCACATAAGAGGCACAATAAATGAATTCTCATGATTAAAGTTTCAATTTTTTGAACCTCAAATATTGAACAAGGGTGAGGAGACATGAATGGTCTTTATGGTTCCAATCCTTTAAACATTATTTGGTTGGGTGGATTCAAGAGAAGAAGGCATGTGAAAAGGATGAAAATCTTGGTCTATATGTCCAAACACAAGTGTTTATCTCTAAACTTTGAAGTTTTTTCCTTCTAAACTTGTGTTTTTCTCCCTAAAAGTCAGATTTCGGTGAGAGAACTCAAATTACGGAGAGAAATATAACATCGTTACGTTAACTTGACGGAAAGGACCAAAATAATGTAAGGTTGACAAGATCAAGGACCAAATCAGGACGAAAATTAAAAGAGGGATCAAATCGAAGCCTAAAATAAAGATAAAGGACCAAAAGTATAATTTAGTTTTTATTGTATTATATTTAGTTTATAAAGTAACCACTAAATGCAAACAAATATAAAGGAGGATGGTAGTTGGTCAACATACCCCGAGGAACTATAGAATGAGGTTGAAAGGTATTTTTAGAAATTTGTTTTGCTCGGATCCAACTATTAACCTTTCGGGTTTGGATTTGTTGGAATATCCCAAACTTAGTAATATAGAGGCTGAGGCTCTCATTGCTTTGGTCACTAAAGAGGAAGCTAAATTTTCAGTGATGAGTATGCAATCTCTCAAGGCCCCCAGTCCAGAACCTTTCTTTTATAAACTCTAGTAGGATATTGTGTGAGACGATTTTTGGAATCATATAAAAAATGCCTTTGTGAAAAATACCTTTGACCGAAAGCTTATGGAAACTAGAAGCTTATGGATATTGTGTGAACCTTTTTTTTATAAACTCTATTAGTTAATGCCATTTTAGCTTAAGAGATTGTTCATTTCATGCATAAAACCAGAATCAATAGAGGAGTAGCAACTTTTATGATTGATTTAGGGAAGGTTTATGACCTTGTTAACAGGGACTTGCTGTAGACTACTATGCTAGACTTTGGTTTCCCGGATATCACAATTAAGTTGATAATGTAATGTGTGATGTCCTGTAGATTGTCCATTGTTTGGAACGGGTCACACTTGGATAGCTTTAGCCTATCTTGAAGCCTCCATCAAGGAGACCCCATATCCCTTATGTGCATGGAAAAATCAGTCACCTCGATCCAACAGAAAGTTGAGGAGAAATGTTGGGGCCCAATTAACCTTTCTAGAGAGGGACCAGGTATCTACCACCTTTTCTTTGCAGATGTTATGCTCCTTTTCTGCAAGGCTCGTAGCTCTCAAATTCAAGGAGTTTGCAACCTTATATCAGTTTTATGTGGCTTGGTGTCTCAGGGTGAATCTGAATAAGTCTAATGTTATGTATTCGTGTACGAGCTAGTGTTCAAGGTGAGGACCAAACCATCATCGATCATTGATTTATTCATTTTTCAATTTTGTAATCAATTAATAAATGGTCTTGGAGCGCCAATCTTCAACCTATTGATTGGAGGATCTTAGCCTTACCCCTTAATCTGGTTAGCCGGGAAATTCTCACATCCTCCACTATAATATGGTTGCCTTGGAATTAGAGATTCAAGACTCTCAAATCTAGCTTTCCCTTGGACAAGCCAATATAAAGCTTTATTCATGCAAAAAAAAAAAAATTTATGGGCGCATTTTTTAATGCATAATTATCTTTGGGTAAGGTCCACTTTGAATATTTCTTCTTCAAGAAATTCCTACTTCATCTGGCGTGGTATTTGTAAGGCCGTGGAGGTGCTCAGGGACAGAGCCAGACTTGAACAATGGAGGCCCCCAGAAATGTTGAATCTATACTAAACTTTTCATCAAACTGCTAATTATCAATGACCAAGAGCATAATATTGTTTATATATAAAAGCTATTGATGTTAGTATAACGGATGATAGGTAATGATACATACACAAGAAATTTTTGTCACAAAATTCACAACAATTTAATTTTTATCATTTATTTTTATTTTTTATTTCTCATTTTTTTCAATACAATCAACGACTATCACCATTTTCTTCTACGTTGTCTGAACTTTGTACATGAATTTTCTAGTAAAATATTATATAGCTTGCCTTTATGAGATAATTCCTTCATACATGAGGAAAATCTTTTTACATCTCTTCATCTAAGTTATTATGACTTAAAAAAAAGTTGGTAGGGGCCCGGGGTATCCCAAGGGTAGAAGTAACTCCTCCCTAGAGGTGCTGCGTAATGGGTTTGAAATGCGTTTTGGCATAAGCCAGCTCTCCTGTGGTTTAATGATTGGACAGGTCTTGGTCCTCTTGCAGTTTAGTGAATGGGTAGTTTTATGGTAGTGCCCATCAAATGGACAGCATCAGTGATGCCCTACCTTAACACCCTTGATTTTGCATACTTTAAAAATCAATGGTTGTTATGCTATGACCTGAAAATGATCAAAGTGTTGACTTTATAAAAATCAAACTGTTTGCCTACAAGTTGTTGTTCAGTGTCATCAAGGATAACGGTTGAGGCCTTGGGGGTCCAAAGAACTGCCCCGGATATATAAGTTAATAATTCAATATAGTGTTTCCATATTGCGCAAAGTGGAACGATGGTGCCCGGTGGAGGACGAACCGTAACGGCGGTGAGCTAGTCATGAAGGGAATAGACCGTGGAGGTGATGGATAGGATTATAGGAAGGAGTAAATGGGATCCCTTCTCAAAGGAGACACATTAAATGTGTTTGAAACCAAAATTGCAATAATTTGCAAAGAAAGACATCAACCTGTAAAGTTTATATTTAACTCCCAAACTGACCTAGGGCAACCTATTATAACAGGTGACATTTGGGCACTATGGGTGCAGCCCAAAACGATGGGAACCACCATAAAACTGACCTTAGTGAATTATGTTCATATTTCAGACTTTCAATTGAAAGTAAAAGACATTTGGGAAGACAATACTTAGAGGTTTGATTGGTTGTCAACAACTATGCCCCCAACCATATCAAGGAGAAGATTCTCTCCATTCCTGCCCTCTTAATACGACTAGAGATGAAAGTTGGGTTGGGAAAGAAGTGAGCACATGAAGGTATACGATAACAGAGGGGTACTGATGGTAGAAATCTGAGCATTTCTGACACCTAGTCCTGAGTTTGGAAGTTGAAGGCCCCAAAAAAGATTAAAGTACTACTTTAATTAAATATATCACATTTAAGTTGAGAGTAATGCTACCAATGCAATCTTTATCACACTCCCTTCAACGCACTCTATTATTTGATGAATTTCATGTGCGACCCGCTGAATAGAGAGTGGACCCATGTGATTTAGTGGGTCCCACATGAAATCCATCCAATAATAAAGAGTGTGTTGAAGAGATTGTATTAAAGAGTGTGATGTTAACATTTCCTTTTAAGTTGAAGGGCTCAAAACACATGTCCTCTTGGAATAGGATAACAATAGAACATTTAACTAGAAATTAAGAGTTAATATTAAAATAAATGCTGCCCTCGGCTTTTTTATAATAATAAATAATAATTAAAATAAAAAAAAGGATCTGCTATGTGAACAAGGGGTGATTTATATAGTTCTAATAAAAAACGTTAAATTATACATCACAGGTAGCCCTTATAGCTCAGTGGTAGAGCGTCAGTCTTGTAAACTGAAGGTCCGTAGTTCGATCCTGCGTGAGGGCAACGTGTCCGATTTTGTTTCTTTTTCTTATCTGGAAACGGCGTATGGGTTATTTATGAGTAATAATTACCTCTTGCCGACACAGGCCATAAAAAACACTCCCTGATGCTGTCATCTCTCATCTTTAGTCTTTTGATTTATGGATAAATGTAAACATTTTGTCATTAAAAGGTGTATGGATTATAAGATAAAAATTTTAATTCAAATAACAGGGATCAATTACTTGAAGGGAACTAGGGATGTTAAAGATAACCAAGATATTATTATACAGCAAAGAACATCAAAAGTCCTAGGTTCTGTCATCTTTAGCCTTCTTCTTTCTTTGGGCCTTGCCCTTGGTCATTGTAATCTCACAAAAAAAAAAATAGATGACATCAAAACTGTATCATCAGGATAAAGCATTAGAAATATGAAGTGAAGACACAGTTACTTGGTCCATCTGCCATTAATGTGACAGTGGGAAATAACAAAGTAATCAAAGAATATCTATCTACAGAAGGGTAATTAATGTATTCATATATGAGGAGACACACTAAACATGTGAAGAAAACCAAGTCAAGAGGAAATGGATGGTATCTCATATTAGTCCTTTATAAAAATGCTGTAGAAAGTTCCATGAAACAGTATACAGAACTAGTTTTATTATAAATTTTTGTGTATAATTCTAGAGTTTCCTTACAAGTTATAAAATGCAAAATCTAATGTGATTGATGAATTTGGACATTTCCAATTAGTCTGGTGAGTTTGCTTAAAGTTTCACGAGCGGATATGGTATCTGGATGATCTTCACCACAAATTGAAGTCCTGATAAAAACAGCCTTTCTGATTAGATCACCCCCTATGTCAAATTGTGCACCTCTTAGCATTAGCTTGGCCCTAGTCTCAAGCACAGTGGCTCTACATAAAGCCAGCTCTTGCCAAAGGCAAGGATTCAACTGAGCATTAGTCTGGACAGACCTCCAGCAAAAAGATTTGTGCAACCACTTGTCCACTGGGGTCACAAATGCTTGGTCTGCAGCTTCTAAGGCATTGGTGCATAAGAGCAGAAGCTCTAGAGCAGCATTGCATCTAGAATATGTAATGAAAGTGTGAATTGCAAGAGGCAGAACCGATTTCTTTACAAGATATAAAAGCTCAGAAACCTCGAGCGCAACGATCGGAGGATCATGACCAAATCCAAATATGTGAAAACATGCAGTCCACAAATGCTCCATATTTTGAGATCTTGACGCTTGACTGATAACAGCTTGAACCATTGCTTGTGCAGCTCCAGTAACTTCTCTTTTCCGAGCATATAGTTTGATGAGTTCATTGAATTGGATATATCCATGCTTAGTACTGCTCCTTGCAATATTAAATCTTAGCAGCAGAGAAGATGCTTCTAATTCTGATTTCTTGGTGTATGAGGATGTGAACCCACAGGCTAAGGATTGCAGTAATTTTCTCCAGAAACAGTTCCCCTTATGCTTTTCTTGTATCTTGTGAGCAGCAAGTGCCAGTAAGGAAACTGGAATTGCACCAGGTGCAAACCATCCACTTACAAGTACCATTCTGGTTGCCAAGCTCTTTGGACCATCTGCATGATCAAATATTGAGAAACAAACTTCGAAAAGCTGTAGAAGGAAACTGTTCTGCCTTGATGATTGAGCTTCTTTACCACTCCATGACATGTCCTTCAAGGGCATTCTGTTTATGGTATCTAAGAGCCTGCTTGGAGTTATAGGTAACTCAGACAAAATTCCGCTGACAATGGCAAGGCCTAAAGTTAACCTTCCAACTTTCTCCTCAACAACTCTTAGAGCATCAACCTCTGCAACTGGATAGTCCTTGCCACTCCCTAGCATTAGAGACATTGCTTCAACTCCAGATAAGTATGAAAGTTTAAGAGGTTCGAAGTTCATGACGCGAGGAAGGCACGTTGATATAATTACATGGGTCTCTCCTCCAAAACGAGGGAGAAGATCCATCACAAGTTTGTGATCCCACCAATCCTTTTCACTTTCCAAGTTATCAATGATCACAAGATATGGAATGTTTCTCATCAGCTCTTTGCGAAGTCTAGAAATAGCTGCCTTTTCCTGCTCTTCAAATCCTTTTATCTTGGTTTTCTCCAAACTATTCTCAACTCCCACATCAACTTCTAAAAAAGACCTGAGGTTTAGGTAGTTTTGCCTTATATACCTGCTCTCCCCTCCTAGCCATAAAACCATCTTGTATCTCTGATGAAATCTGTAAGCAAACTCAAGAATAAGTTCAGTTTTTCCAATTCCTGAATCTCCCGACACGCAGGCAATCCCTTTCCCATACAAAATCTCCATTCCTCTTTTCCTCCTAGTATACTTTCCACCACGTTTAAACCTTGAACTGTAGTGCCACTGAGAACACTCAATACTTTGCATTTCAATCTCCTTTTCTGACTCCTTCCATATAACTGGTTCTTTTTCCTCCTTGCTTCCATTTCCAATATGTCTTTCCCTCCATTTTTCATCCAGAACATTACTCTTGCCCCTACCAATAATCAAATGCTTTCGCTTGGGCCTCGCCTTAAGTTCAATATAGTCTTGCTGTGAATCTCCAGTAACATCACCAAAAAGCATAAATTCCAGTTGAGAAAGCTCTTTCTTTCTACCAATAAAATTCTCATTTCTAGTTAAAGGGAACTCTTCTTCTTTTACTTTCTCTTTCCATTTTGTCAAATGCTCAGCAACACTTCTCCTGCCTAATCTCATTGCTAATAATGTGACAGCCCTCAGTATGCAATCTCTCCAGCTTCCATCCTGAGCTTCCAATTTCCATTCTTCAACCCGAGTGAGGCCATGAACAGCATCTTTCCACTCCTGCTCCAACCCTCCATACAAAAGCCAAAGCTCCCCTCCATGTTTTTCCCACAGCTCACCCCTCTTTTCAATTATATCCCTCACAAGACAATCAGCTGGACTCAAATCAAAGTATATTGGCACCAAATTCTTCTTGCCAGAAAAAAATTGCAGCTCCTCAATGGTGTATGGGTTCTTGAAAGACTTCCTTGTTATAATTACTATCCCAAAAGAAGCCATATCCATAGCTTTCTCTGCAATGCCAAGCTTGCAAGAGTTCCTACATTTAGCCCTGTCCGATACAAAGCAACTGATGCCTTGAATTTCTAACTCAGCACATAACCAATTGGCAAATCTTGGTAGAGGAGGCTTACGACCATGTAATCCTATGAAGACATCACAACTCTTCAATCTGTAAGAAGAAAGTGATCTGGAACCTGTGGTTGATGATGTTCTTTGGTTTCTGCCTTTCTTACTTCTCTTCTCTTTCTGTCCAGAATAACCATCATCATGTGGATGACAGTAACTAGATATAGTGCTACTAGGGATGCCAACTGAGGAAGATATACGATCAAGTTTCTGTAAATCACTTGAATTAACACCAGCTGGAGATGCAGGCACATCTGATAAGATACATGTAACATTTACTAGAGATTTAGGTTCTGGAATCACGGAACTTGTGCTAGGGGGAGCAGCATCTACTTGAATTCTGTCACTTGGAGCATCAGGTCTTATGGACTCTGATAAATGGCATGATGATGTTCTTGGAGAGAAGAAGGGTGATTGATTAGCTGAAAAAAATGCTGAAGACGAGGATGACATATTCCTTGAACTCATTGCTGTCAAGGGTCCAAATGCAGAGCTCTCTTCTTGACCATCCATATTTGAAGATGGTGTATGTTTCACAATTGTGGAAGATATCAAATCACATGCTCCCACAATTTATACAAAGAGGCACTCTGAAGTTGAGACACTGTCTTGGTCAGTCACAAGATGTATTCCAATCATCCAATATGGCAGAAAGAAGCAAAACTGAATGTTCTACATTGTTTGTTTATGGTACTTAAAATAAGAAATATTAAAAGGACAAAGTAATAAAGTAAGGAAAAGCCAGACAAAGATCTCAAATTTTCCACAAAAACAAAAAAGGAAATTTAAATTTGTCAATTCATAAACAGCAATTACCATTGGTAGGTAGCAAGAAAGGCAACATATATGGGAATATTTACTATACAGAAAGATTTTGCCAGTTAACACACAACGAAACGTAGCATCTATTTGGGACATTCCCTGTGGTTGCCTTCTTGGGCATTGGCATATACAAAAGACTCAAAACTCGACTCAAATAAAACACATAGTTAAGCAATTCAGTAACCAAATTCAAAAGCAAGGAAAAAGGCATCACAGAGAAGAAAAACTAAAACAGTATCTAGGATGAAAAAAGCTAGACACACATAATTAAAAATGATTTATATTTCACAATTGCTAACGTGACAGGATAAGAAAGATTTGGGTTCCTACATTCAAAATTCACTACATTTACTCATATGATCCGTTAGATGCATTTGAATGTGTATTTAATAAATGAAATAACAATGATCTAATGATACATATAAGTGAATTTAGTGAATGTAAGAATCCAAATCCGAATAAGAATGGAGGTGTACAGAAAACTAGACAGGACCCAGTGCAATCAGATAGTAAAAACACTGTTTATGATATATATATATATATATATATATATATAAAAGGAAAGATGGATTTATATCGGTATAAGTCATTTTTTGCTTCTACTCATCCTCAGTCATTGATTTTATTTTCATTCAACGGTCTGAACTATTAAAATCACTACAACGGTAGAATTCAACGTCAGTAGAAATGTGTGCAGCTAGAATTACCCGTAAAGTATTAATAAAATTGATAATTGATAAAACTGCATTGTGGTTCAGATCTGAGTACTTACGAGGCTGCAAAACTGAAACACTGTGCCGTAGATTCACTGTTTTGCCTCCAACCAACGAATCTTGTTTATCTGAACAAATGACAAAAGTCAAAGCAATTAAGAAACAGAAAACTACTTAAATTTCTAAGCACTGTAACAGAAACAAGAACCAACTCAAGTCAAGCAAACACCTATGAAACTTTCAAATGTCAAGTGAACTGAGAAATTATAGTCTCAGTCTCAAGTACTTCGAAAGCACCCCAGTTGAAAATGTATGCATAAGTTTCAACCTTTTTCAATAAGGGAGAGAACAAGTTTTCTGGGGTGCAGAAACTGTAGCTGTTTTTGATAAGCACGCTTTCTTTGTAAGCATATGTATGTATGTATGTATATAACTAGAACGTGTCTCGGAGACTCTTTACTCACTCTATATATCGTTTTTGGTATAATAATTTATTATGTGACGGTGATTCACTTCTCAGTTCAGTTCTCAGGCCTTTTTTTTTTTCCACTCTCTATATTTGGCTATGTTAGACAACTTTTTTTTTCTGTCTGCAAAGTGGAAAGACTCACAGAAATCAGTGTGAAGGGGAAGAAGGCAACGGATCTGACTTGGGTATTATGGAATGGCAGTAGGCTCCACACCCATTTATACTACCGTTAAAATCTGCAGACAGCCACTATGATTTGGGCATTTGGTTTCATATTGTTAAAGTTCTTGGCTTTGTTTTTTTTTTTTTTTTTTGTTTAAAGTAATAACTTGATCTATATAGGTGATATTGATTCTTCATTTAATTCTTATATATAAAAAATTATTAAAAAGTCCTCAGACGTATAATTATTACTCATTTGGTCCCGTCCGTTATCTTGTCATCTCTAATAATCTATTAACTCCTACATATAGGGACTAAATAAAGAATTCGTGTCACATGTAAGGATTAAATTATTACTTTGACCTAAATTATTAGGTCCGAGACAAATTTTTCATTTAGTCCTTATATGTAATAGTTAACGTATTAGAGACGATAGGGTAACGGGAGGGACCAAATGGATAATGATTACACATATGAGTATTGTTTTAATAATTTTTTACGGACTAAATGAAGAATCAATATCACCTATAAGAATCAAATTATTATTTTAATCTTTTTTTAAAAAATCAATGTTTTTCACGGGTGCTTAAAAGGTAGCTTTGATTAATATAACATATTAATTTTGATACATTTTTAAGGTAAACTGTATACCAATTACAAATGAAGTGACTTTTAAGATAATTATAATAAGAGTTAAACATTTTTAATAATGTGACAAGTTAAGATTGAAAAGTATAAAAAAAAAATGAGTTTAATTCGATACAATGTCAGTGTAAAGTTTCTTACATTGTCAATCAATCACAAATTATTTTATGTGTGATTTTTAAAATACTTATGATAATAGTCAAACATTTTTAATAATATATCGATTTACGATTCATTGACGATATAAAAATTATTTTACACTACGCTCTATAACCATTAAATCCAAAAATATACATACTAATTTTGCATACCAATCAAGTAATTAAACTATATATTTTCACTCCCGTCATCTCATATTTACATATTTTTTATTTTTTATGATTTGATTATATATTATTCAACCTCAATTTTTGTATATCTTTACTTTGATTCTAACAGATCAGCAAATTTGATATAGGCATGAGTGTGTCATTCGAGCACAATGACGTAACATTCAGATATAACAACAATTACTTTTTATAAGTTTTTGATTCGTATAGAATCATCCCATAAGACATCCAGATCGGTCCAATACTTATTGAAGCCTAAAATAAATTTTATGATAAGATTTTTTTAAAAAATTAATCCAATAATTTTTTCATATAAAATTAATTATTTTGTGCACAATGAGGAGTTGATCCCTGGACCTTCAACCTAATGGTAAATTTTTATATCAAATGGGCTAACTTATGTTTGTTGATATATTATACATATCAAAAAACTAATATAAAAAAAATACAAAATGGGCCTTTTTTTTAAAGCAAAAATTATTTTATTTTGAGAAGTCTAAAGCAAAAACTTCACTTATTTTATCCTTGGATCGGACCTGAAGAAATCACAATAAATATAAGTTAAAACAAAATAAATGTAAATAAAATTGTAAAATAATTTATAAGACCTAATTGATAAACTTTTTATAATTATATCATCGAAATGAAAAATTATTTAAAATAATATAAAATAAAATAAAAATATAACATAATAAAATACATAAAAAGAGAAATTAAACTAAATGACTTACTAATATCTCCGTCAAGTAACTTGGTTTCAACATCGTCATTCCACAGCAAAACGTCGTGTTTGTACTTCGCTGGATAGGCCTTACACATTTGACTGACGTTTTGAGGTTCTAACTTAAAAGGAATGTTTATTCTTTTATGATTTTTTCCCCTTTCACTGCCCCCTTTTATGATTTTTCCCTATTGTGAAGTTTTTTTATTTATCTTTTAACATGTATTTACTATTTACCGTAAAACTCATTCTTAAAGAAAAATGATAAGATACCAAATGCACATCGTTAAATATGATCCATTAATTATTTTTCTCTCTCTTACCACTAATCTAAATGCGCAGGTTGAGTTACTTTTTCTTTAAGTCATGTTGGGTGACTGATCTAGGATCCTGAATCAGTGAGGATAATTTATTTTTAAAAAATAATTATTATTATTATCATATATATGAAGATAAAAACATAAATGTTAACATCATAAATTTTAATATATCTAATCAAATAAATTACATAGTTTAGAATTATGTCTCCACGTGATTTCATGTCTTGAAATTATTGAATAATCAGCTCATGGTCAATACTATTGAACACATTTCTCTTAATATAAGTCATTAACGTAAAGAAAGAGAAAAAAGGGCAAAGCAGCGGATGCAAATATACAAAATTAGGGGGCAAAATAAAAAAAACTTAAGGTATTAAATATAATTTTATACAACTCAGTCGGTATATGTGCACACCCTTGAGACAATGTAGGCCCGCCCCTGGTCATGTTCGCATTTCTAGCATTTCTTTAATTCTTTTATTTTTCCTGTTTTTTTTATAGTACAAATCTTATTTAATGAAGTAAGGCTATGTTCTTCTCGGGACCAGTTTTGGGTCAGATCCAGCTCAATAAGATTAACCCAATCAGCTGACCGGTGAGAAAAGTCGACCTGGGTCCAATCTACAATATCTCATAGGTCCACCTGTGAGATAGGTCGAGGTGGGCCTAATCTACAATATCTCATGGGTCGTTAGTCTGCCTAGACTCGTTGCTTACCTCTGCAAGCCAATCTACACTCGTGCCCTACATCTATAGAGACAACTAATGACAAGACCTTGGTGGCAGTACATCCTTTTTGTCGTAAGTGGTTGAATTGAAGTTGACAGACCATCATGAATGCATTCCTCTAGCCCCTAAAAATATCACAATCATAAGGAGTATCCCCCACCTTACTAGTCACTGCTCTCTATCTCTCTATTATATATATATATATATATATATATATATATATATATATATATATATATATATATATATATATATATATATATATACTCATTTCCTCTTCCACTCTCTTACTTGGGCGTCATAGTGAATTTGCAGGTACCGCCTCACCAATTCGAAGTTGAAGGAGGAGTCAATCTATCACCGACCGAGTAGGCTGAGCAAGAACTTCAGGAGATCCAACATGGACAAAAGGAGGTTGACCACCTACATTGTGTGCAGGCTGAGTTGATAGCCCAAGCCCAGTTAGAACGTCGACGTCGTCTGTGGGGATATGATCAACTTCTACTCTCACCCACTGCAATGGTCCTCACTAGAAGAACACACCATGAACCAAGGCATGAGAAGCCTAAAGGGGTGAAGACCTCCATTCCACCTGACGATTCCCCCTCCCCATCAGAGTCCAGCCTCGACTGAGCCACCCTCTTTCCATTCGAGGAAGTAGGATCAGGTCGATGGTACGTGCTCCTCTTGAGGTCCAACCAGGAGAACGATCACACCTACCATGAATGAGCTTCCAACCATCGGAGGCCTACCAACCGAGAGTTTATGGAATACACAAGACAACAAGATCATCACATCCAAGATAGAGCCCACCAACTCTCGGAGCTCTAGATAACGATCTCGGGCAAACAACAAAAGGAGTCCAACTTCAACACCATGGCCTACACCACACGCCATGAGCGACATACGAGGATGCCTCACGATCACGAAACACAAAGTCATAAAGGCTGGCCAAACTACACAGTCGATTTAGGTGAATCCAGAGCGATGAGTTCTATCTCCCTCTCACGCACGGCAATGGTTGACTCAAACTCGGAAACACCGCTGACCTGCCTATCCCACCTATTCACAGATGAGATCAATATGGTAAGAGTCCCAAAAGAGCTAAGACAACCAACCAATTTGGAACTATATGAAGGGGCTATCGACCTATAGGAGAACATGGACGTGTTTATGGCGTCTACGCTCATTCCAAGGCAAGCTGGCACCAAACTGACCTTGTCGAGCGATACCAATATTCAACACGAGAACCTACTCACTTGAAATCCTCATCAGAACCCTTTCGGTAATAGGACATTGTGAACTTGAGGAAATTCTACAACTAACTATTATGGGCCCACTCGGCCACACAAAACACGATAATGTACAACAAACTAAAAATACACCACCCACAAGTTCGACTAGCCATCAAGCTCGGCGTGGTCAAAAGGAGCCACCCTGAAGAAGGGCCAATCACCCTGAAGGTGCTTAAATCGCACGTCCCACGACCTATATGGCTGACGAGGCTCAAATGGTACTTCCTGATTAAAATTGCTACCCCCTCGCAACTAGGGGTGGCAAAGTGGGTTGTGACCCGCCGGTCAACCCGCCAAAATTTGGCGGGAGTGGGTTGGGGTTCTCAACCCACCAATCCACTTTGACCCGTCCCGCTTTACCCACCCAAAAATGAGTCGGTGGCGATATTAAAAAATAAATTTTTTATATTAATTTATTACTTATTTAATATTATTTAATTTAATTGTTACTTGGATTTATTTCATACTAAAAAAATAATATCTTTACTTTTATAACACGAATTGTATGTTATAAGATAAGATTATTCCAATTTTTTAATAATAATTTAATAAAGACGATGAAGATTGCCCAAAAAAAGAAATGTGATATGATTTTTGTTTTAATTTTTTATTTTTATAGCGGGTCAACCCGCCAACCCACCAACTCAATTTAAGGTTTCATATGTTTGGCGGGTTGACCCGCCAACCCACCATTAAGCGGGGTGGGTTGGGGGTTCAACCCACATGACTAAAACGGGTTGGCCCGCCCTGCCCCGTGTAAGGTGGGTTAATGGCGGGGCGGGTTGACCCACTTTGCCATCCCTACTCACAACACAAGCAAGCCCCAAGATGTATATAACTAGGCCAGTGAGCTTGAGCAATCCACCTTGTCGTGGAGGTCGAGATCCCAAAAAGCACTTCCCTCAAACTCGACCTACCCTCTGGTTTGGAGAGGACAGAAGAATCCATTCGCAAAAAAGTAAAAGGAGGACCAAGAATTTTTAGTGTGCTCAAAACTAATCGCATGTCCCACAGGATAGGCCCCAAAAGGTTGACTTGGAGATGTTAGAGGGATACGTCTCGGCTAAGAATGATGCCCTGAAAAATCGTGCAAAATATCCCTCAAGATCAATTATTTCTGCCTTGTTAGAAGCCCAAAGGTCTTCACCTGTTGGCCAAACTAGTTAGCACGCATTTCCTTAAGATATATTGTAAAAATCTGAGAAGCTTAAGACCTATCTCGCCTAGTTGGTTGAGACCTCGATTATCGATTTTAACATGTCGGAGTAAAAAGGCAAACAAACCTACACCGATCAAAGAAGACTCCTAGTTAGGGGTAAAGTGAGCTACCTCTAGATCGGACAAAATGTCCACCCGAGCGAGAAGTCAAGCCCCAAAATGTTTTCAAAGCCATGCGTTGAACAAGAATTGAAGAATAATAAAGATATACACTTCAGTTTTATAGTCGAGCATCTCCACAAATTTAGGAAGAACATAGCCAGCCTCACTTTAAAGCTTGGCACAATGCTGAACAATGCACCAACCTGGGGGCAACTATTCTGAACCAGTCCTAGGACCTATCCCAAATAGCTGACCTGACCCAACTCAATATGCCTAGACAAATGGTTCAACCAGTGAGATAGGTCAAGCTAGGCCCAATCTACAATATTTCATGGATCGACCAATAAGATAGGTCCACTTGGGCCCAATCTACAATATCTCAAGGGTCGTTAGCCTACCTAAGGTCGTTGCTCTACCTCTGTAGGCCTACATAGACTCGTCGCCCTACTTTTGCAAGCCAACCAAGACTCATCGCTCTACCTCTGTAGAGACAGCCAATGACAATACCTGGTGATAGTACATCTCCCTTGACGCACGTGGTTGAGTGGCCATCATGAATGCACTCCCTGGCCCCTATTCACAGGGGATATCCGTCACCTTACTGGTAATTGCTCTCTCCCCCTTTATATTCTACTCATTTCCTCTTCCACTCTCATATTTAGGCATTAGAGTTTTTTTGCTGGTACCACCGACCACCACAACCACTTTGACGCTGAAGGAGAAGCTGACCTATCATCAATCGAGTAGGCCAAGCTGGAAGTTCTGGAGATCCGACCTGAACAAGAGGAGGCCAACCACCCACATTGTGTGCAGGCCGAGCGGAAAGCCCAAGCCTTGTTAGAACATTTCTTCGTATGAAAAAAAACTAAGGTGTCATCTTCTATGCACCCTGCAAAATAGGGAGCATACATACTCCTTCTTTATGGACCGTTAATTTATGAGATTTGACAATAATGGAAAACTTGATATTGGTTGATCCATTTTGTAATAATTGTTATGTTATTTGCAAATAAAGGTGTTGAAGAATGGTTCTTTATTTGTGATGGGAAATGGTCATTGCCATCTTCACCAGAATCTTCCAAAACTTCTGGTCTCAGTGGAGAAGACAAAAATGATACCAATGTCACCAACCCCCTCCCCCCTCCCACCCCCACCCCCACCCCCACCCCCACCCCCCACCATATATATATGATACCAATACTAGCCAGCAACGTAATGAAACCCGATCTTTTTCATAGATTTGGTGGGAGGATACCATAAAGTTATATATGCCAATATAGATGATACCAACATACCATCCCCACCATAGATGATACCAACACTAACAACCCAAAACACTTAGATGAAATTAAAAAAAAAAGTTAAGAATCATACTTGCTAAACAAATGTAATTCAAGCTAAAAATGAAACTATCTATTCATAAAAAAAAAATGAATCTCGATGCTCAGTGGAGAAGACAAAGACCTAGATTTTAGTCCCCAACAAGCATGAGCAACACCCAACCACCATCTCTGACACATGCCGCCTACACCCACTGCAAAATACCCACGCACTTACAGCCACACCTCCATCGCATGACAATCGTGCAATTGGATCTGTAAGGTTGTTGTTGTCTAGTCATACAGTGCCATCTCGCGGGGGGTGGGGTAGCTCAACGTGTTTGAGCTAAGGGTATAAGGAGACAAGGAGTTGGAGGTTCAGGGTTCAAACCTAGACAAAGGAGAAAAACTAACATAACATTTAACATCTAACATTTGCCTACCCAAAAAAAAAAAAACAATGCCATCTCGCGCCGTTACTGCCCACCTGCACTTCTTCACCTGGATGATGTTCTTAGATTCGGACGCTATTATCGCATTTCACGTGACAGATCCTTATCTAAGCACCCTTGTACGAGCCATGCGAGGGTGGATTAGGTGGTTGAATAGTTTGAGGTTGGTTTGTGTTGGTGATTGCAGATGATCTGACAACAACTAATGGGCTCTGGTGCTGGCTCTGGGATAATGGCAACTTTGAACCCGAGGTTATTGGCTTGGTGATGTAGTTTGTATGATAGCGGTGGTGGTATAGGGGATGTTATGATTTGGTTATGCAATGGTGGTAGGATGCAGATTGGCAAGTGGGATGGGTGGGAGTAAGGGTGGGGTGGGGGTAATTGCATATTGGACTAAATTGTAAATATCATATTTATTGGGTCATTATCATAAAATAACATAACTGGTTACCATCAGTAAAATTGCAGGGTGTTTAATGCATCTTACTCTTGCAAGGTGCATAGTAGAACACACCAAAAAGTAATACTATAGTTTTAGAGTTCTAATAAGAAGTGCTCTAAATACTATTTCATTTTTATTTTATAAAAAAAAAAAAAAAAAAAACTGGATTCATTAACAAAACTTGTCTGCTTATTTAAAAAATGTTTCAAAGAGCACATGAAAATGACTTGGGTGCTATAAACCTTCATGTCAGAGGAAGCAAATATGAATATTCCCATATGAAGACATAGGTTTGGAAAAGCAAAGGACCAAATTTTATAATGGGTAAATTTTGTGTAAGCCAGGGAAATGATGAATGAGCAAAAGCGTGGAATTATGCTAACGCAAGGAACTGAAAGGAAATTTTGCTTGCAATATGTATACAATGATTTGAAAGGACTACTTCATCAATTAATAAGTACATTAGAACAATCCTAGTTCTAGCAAATAAAAGGGCAAAGAGCACCATATGCAAACCAAAAGTCCAAAAGCAGTACTCACATTGATTATACATTATCTGTAACTTTTTTCTCTCACGCTTTTTAGGTGTGAGATTAATTTTTCTAAATTATTGAGATTACCTATCTTATACATGCATTTTTATAGGCATAAATTCCTAATATCATATAAGCAACTCAACTACTTAACTTAAACTTACTTTTTTTAGGTTAAAGTAATAATTTGATCTCTATATGTGACACAGATTTTTTATTTAGTCCTTATACGTAAAAATTTTGGAAATAAGTCCTTACATGTGTAATCATTAGCAAATTCGGTCCCTACATGTGCAAACGTTAGCAAATTCGTCCCTGCCATCAATAAATTAGTCCTTATACATGACACAAATTTTCTATTTGGTCCCTAAACCTGGAAAAAAAATTAAATTGGTCCTTATATGTGCAATCGATAACAATTTTGTCTTTATCGTCTGCCAAGGAGCTCAGACCCAATTAAAGATTCTTTACGTATTGATTATTTTTATATAATTTATCAATCTATTTCTTTTATTGAGAGTCAACTTTGATAATTTCATAATATAATTTCATAATATAAAACCATTTACGGGCCAAATGATACAATTTTTACTCTCAATAGAATAAATAGATTGATATAATATATAGAAAATATTCAATACGAAAAGAATCTTTAGTTGTGTCCGAGTTTCTTGATAGATGGTAGAGACAAAATTATTATCGATTGCACATATAAGGACCAATTTAACTTTTTCAGTTTTAAGGACCAAAACAAAAAATTGTGTCACGTATAAGGACCAATTTGCTGACGACAGGGACGAATTTGCTTACGTTTGCACATATAGGGACCAAATTTGCTAACTTTTAAACGTGTAGGGACTCATTTCCAAATTTTTTACGTATAAGGACTAAATGAAGAATCTGTCTTACGTATAGGGATCAAATTATTATTTTAACCCTTTTTTAAAATAAAAATTGTGTCAATGTGACATTCAAATTTGAACCTTTAACCTTCAATCAACTATCCAAACCGCTTATATGTTTTTACATGGGTCACACTTTTTTGTATAGTTAATTAGTTTGCTAAAGTGGTAAAAAAAAAAAAAAAAAAAAGCAAGAGTAATAAAAGCTAAAAAGGCCAGATATTGAGCAGCAATAGATAGTTTAGTCTTAGTGGTTTAAGAATTTTAATAATGAACCAGGGTAAAGAGCATAAACAAAAAAGAAATAATGAAATGTATATAGCATGAACATGACTGTTTTCTGAGACCCTTTAAAAAATCTCTAATATTATTTGATATCCCCACAAAAGGACAGATGGATTGACTTACAGCAACTTACATTTGGGCATTTCAACATCAGTCCAAAAGGCTCTTTTTTAATAGATGGGGAGCATATGCCCCCATGTGAGACCAGAAACGGATTTACTACGGTCCCAATCTGTTAGCATTAACAATCGTTTGTCCAAACAACGGTTCGGATTGAGACACATCTCACTAGGATAGACGATAAAAGAGAGACATAATGTTTGAATTTGAGTTGAATCCAAATTGGTAACAATAAAAAACTATATCCCCGCTATCCTTTTGGCCAGAGGGGAAAGGCACTAATTCATGATTAATGGGACCCAAAAGGTTCAAATAATAGTAGTGTTCATAAATTCGAAGCCATGTTGATCAGTTAAATTAAAACAAATCAGTCGGTTTGATTTAGTCAAAAAATGGTGTTGGTTCGATTTGATTTAATTTAACATTTGTTTTAATTTTCATTTTGTTTGTGTGCTTAAGATAAAAAAAACAAATTGGTCACGCAATACATTAGTCTTTGTTAAATGTTTTTTTATAGAATTAAAATAACATTTTTCCTTGTCCTATTTCTTCAAAGTTGCTCATTTTAGGTCATTTATATTCTTCAATTATTTCTTCTTAATTTCAATGATATAAACTAGGTTTAAAATAACATAATGGTGCTATTATTATAAGAAATGTAATTTTGTTTTTACTCTCCACCCATTAAAAGAAATCAATTCATCTTACCAAAAAAAAAATCAATTTAGTATTAAGAATAATTGGATTTGTATAACTCACTAGTGCTTGCTTTTTGGATTTCCAAATTTATGTAATCGAAAAAACTCAAAAGAGAGTTTCATCATGAGTTCAGGTGGTCCAATGACAATCAAAGAACTTTGTTTTAGAAGTTATATAGAGCCACATGGGCTTTTTCTAGGGTGAGCAATCTTGAGAAGTCTTTCACCGTAAAAGACTTAAATTTACCGGCTACAATAGTTTACTTTGAAACGAAATGAAGGAAATTTTGTGGCATGACTTCAAAGTACTGTGGCAACCATGTCGGTTTTGGAATCCGAGCAGAAGAATTTCTTCCCTTGCTCTGGTAGGAACTGCCACGTGTCGTCAATGGAGAAAATTGGACGGCAGTTGTCCTTGGTGGCGAAGAGCATCACGGTGAAGATGCCTCTGATGTCGGATCCGGCGACGACATCGAAGTAATCGACGATTGTGGCATTTTGGTGGCTGAATTTTTTCTTGAGGGTGTTCTCAAAGTAGGCAAGGGCTTTCCCGACGAGGATCCCTCGCATGTCGTCGGCGTCGTCGTCGATGTCGATTATGCATATTTTGCTGTGCTGGTTCTTGATCGCAGAGACGCCATTAACGGCGACGGTGGTCGGCGGTTGTTGTTGGAGTTCAGGTTTGGGATCAACGGACAATGTATGTACTTGGGGAACCAAAGGTTTTGGTCGTCGTAGCCAAATAGGAACTTGGTTTCGAGAATGCAGAAGATTTTTGTAACTTAGCTTATATATTCGTCTGTTCCAATACTCAATTATTGCATTTCCACCTGATTATTGGAATCCATTTTCCTTCCAAATTTTGCAGAATATTAAGATGTTTATTTTTATCTTCTACTTTGAAACGAAATAAAGGAAATTTTGGGACATGGCTTCATAGTGTGAAAATTTTGCTGCGAGGATAATGATAATCGATTCAAAATTCCAAGGATTGGATTCAAAAAACTGAATCGATTACATTAATTGGAATTATTAATCGATTAAAGTAAGCACAATGCGTCACCCAACATCCACCAGAATGTGCCCAAAAGAACCATATTGTCTAGCCATCATCCGCTAACCAACCTTAAACCATCGCGATCTCCCTCTGTCCAGCTCCTCGTAAATACAGCGCCACGAACCAGACGTGGTCCTGCTCTACTGCTCCACAGCTCCCTCCGCCTCGGACCACATCGCAACCACTGCAGTCCAGCTCCTCTGCCCCAGACCACCGCGTGACACCAGCTCGAAGAGCTGAGGGTGTTGAGTTGAAGTTGGAGGAAACCAACCAAACCGGTAGCTTGTCTTCATCTCGCCCGTCCAAATATTTTTTAACATATCTGACGGTAAAAATTAATCTCTCACGATGATCAACATTAACAAATCACTCACCCTAGAAGCCGCTGAGCCACATATACAAAACAATTTTTATTTTTTGATACAAAATACGAAACAGAGTTTACGAATCCACAAGTTATGCAAGTAAAGGAAGAAAAGATAAAAAGAAAAGAATATGTTTATATATTAGGGTCGGGGCACTGATTAAGACATCCAGTAAAAACAAGTTTTTATTGGAAAACTAAATATAATACTTTTTAAATATTGAATATATCATTTTTTCCAATGAAATCTTTTTTTTTTCTTGATTTTTTAACTGATTTCCTAAAGACATTTGTAAACATTCTTCTATATTATTATTATTAGTGTTGTTGTTGTTGTTGTATTGTTTTAAAATTTCAAGTTTAAATATGTCACCACGACAATTATTGATGGGCATGTTCACTAAAAACGGGTTTTATTTCAAGTGGATCCTCCGAAAGAAGATGGTCACCATCCTAAGTTTGATCAATCAACTAAAAAACTATAGGATCTTCTCTCGTATTGGTCCCTCATACAGCATTGTCGTTTTAGAAGTGTTTGCCTTCGTTGTGCGAGGGTGAGGGAGCATATAAGACAAGAAAACAACCTTTTTTTTCTGTTCTCTTTTTTCATCTTGTATTTCTCTTGGGACGATAAATTAAATTGCATGCCAACTTGCCAAGCGTTCCATAGAAAATGTCAAATAGTGCCTCTCATTTCGTGAATGGATATTTCTTGGCATCATGGACGTTGGATCATAAAGTCAGCCCAAAAAACAGAAGCATCTTTATTAATGAGTTAAATAAATAACTATATAGGTGAGTTTGATATCACATATTGATCCGAAATGTAAAACAATAGGTACGACTTATGAGTCTTCTTATTTATATAATTTTCACTTAACTTAATCTTTATAAATGTGAGAGTTCCAACACTCACACTTGAATTTTCAATAAGGATAGTAACCAAGTTAAAAAAATAATAATAAGGATAGTAGCCTTTATATAGTTTTATTGTATCGTTTAATTTCAATTTTTATTTCTTAAAATTAATGATTTTATATATACATATATATAATTCAAAAGTGATATGTTGTACCAACGAGATCCAACATAATTGATAGATAGCTGAGTCTGTTAACCATGTCAGGTGTTTGATTATATATATGAAAAAAACTTTGTTGGGAGGGAAAACCCACTTTGATGATCTCTACATCTCTAAAAGAATTAATATGGTAAGAGTTTTACTTAGTTGTTTGACCCTAGAATGTCATGCAAATTACCGAATTCATCACTATTAGCTCAACTATTATATATAGTGGTTTATATGAGAGAAGTTCTTTGATTGTTATTTTCTATTTATATTCTTTTTATAATAATGAATTTTTTAAAAGTCAAAATTAAATATTGTAATTAAGTAATCTTACAAAATAGGAGGATCCACACAGAAATAACATGTTGAGCTTATATGTTTCAACAAAGTTATATTCATAATCAAATATTAGCGGTCAATTATTAGGTATGCTGCAATAGTAAAAATAAGATGGGATAGGGAGAGGACCTATTCCATAGTAGTATATAGTATGTTGGATAGGAATGGGTATTTGGCTATAGGTGTTGGGCAGCATAACGGTACGTGAGCAGGAACCTGGAAAGTGTTGGGTTCTAGGGTGCATTAGTGCGTGCCCCTGTTCTTTTTTTTATTATTATTATTATTATTATTATTATTATTTTCTTAAAAGGTTTCCTGACACTATTTCATTGCTTTGATTGAATACACTCGTGATTCAGAAATTTTAATATTTGGAGGGGACTAAAAGAAAATAGACTTTTCTTAATTTATGATTTTTAAATCAATCTTTGACATTAGTTTGTAATAATATCTAAGTTTTTTTCCAAATAGAATTTTTTTATACATATAATGGGTGGATACGGGTTGATCTTGTTTAGAAGAAGTTGGATCCAAATCAATCAATTGGGTTGGTTTGTTTTTTTTTCAAAAAAAAATATATAATTCAAACCAAACTAACCCGATCACATTCTGATTGGATCGGATCGGATCATTATGTTGATACTTTTCTTTAACAATCATTTTTTCCATAAATCGACGCAGTCTCAAAACCAAGACTTTAGCCACGTTCATTTCTCAAAATCAACCCTTTCACCCAATATTTTGAAAATCAGACCGGATGTTGAACTGGTGTAGGTAATGATTCACTGTTCACTGGTCCAACCGTAATCCAATCATGGTTGAACCGGTTTTAATTAAATATATATTTTTAATTTTAAATAATATATTTTAATAATAAAATAATAAACTAATGCACAATACATAAGCAGCAAACAAATTTTTTATAAAAAAAAAAAACAGCAAACAAATAAAATGGGCTGGCCTTTGTTTTGTTTGAGCTTCTTTCTTTTTCATTTATTTCTTGCAAACAAGTAAAAGATATTTTTTTGTTAAAAATATGGATGCTTCTGAAACGTATAAGGCTTTTAGGTTTTTTGCCTTTATGCCTCTTTGTTCTCCAGACTTTTTGTCTCATTGTTAATTTGTTATTGTACCAAAGAAAAAGTAAAAAACTTTTCTCATCACTCATCAGCACAGAACACGTTATGTTCTTCCTTCTCTCTGGGCACCTCTCCTCTCCTCTCCTCTCCTCTCTCTCTCTCTCTCTCTTTTTCTCTCTCGCTCTCTCAGTCGTTGGTGTCGTCTAGCTAGAGTCGACGAACCTCTGCCGCCAACGCCCCAGATCTGCCACAATCTAGGAACTTTTCTCAACGATCTGTTTCCAGATCAACCACTCAAGCACCACCACCATCAGATTTGGTTCCAACTTCCTCTGTTTCGCAACTATGAGGACCGGTGGTAACCGGTGGACCGCCGGTTTACCAGTTTTAACCAATTTCGCCGATTTTATCCTGGTTCTGTTTTCATCCGATTTTGAGAATCATCTGGATCGGTACCTGGTCGGGTTCGTTGGTTCACCGGCCTGATCGGCAGATCCGATCCGGTTTTAACAACCATGCTTTCACCAGAAAAAGCCATACATACCCATACACCCAACAACACCATCAGTAAAGACACCAGAACAAGTTGTTGGGTGGTGTTCACATTATGTTTGACGACGACAGTGGAGTGCAATGTGGCGGTTATCGGTTTTGGATTTGGCTCGTGAGAGGGTCGGCACAGTGTTGGGGAGAAAAGAGGGCAAGAGCCATGACACAGGGCTCCTGATGGTGGTGACAACGACGAGCATAACAATATGGTCTGGCGGCAACGAGGAAGAGGGGAAAGCATAAAGGAAAAAAAAAAAGGTTGTTTCTGCTAAACAGGTTATAATTCATGTGGGATTTTTGAATAACTTTTTTTAACAACCCTCTTCCTCCTTCACTTACTCGCTTCTTCTAGTCCAGTCTCTTCTTCACTCACTCACTCTATGAAACTTTATTGTTTTCCTCTCTATCCCTTCCTCCTTCACTT
Source organism: Ammopiptanthus mongolicus (assembly GCA_039655645.1). NCBI lineage: Eukaryota > Viridiplantae > Streptophyta > Magnoliopsida > Fabales > Fabaceae > Ammopiptanthus > Ammopiptanthus mongolicus. The sequence continues at coordinate 6,416,576 of CM077343.1, forward strand.
TTCTCTCTCTTCCACCAAGTTCAGATCGGGTTAGGTTACTCGGGCTTCATTATTTCTAACTCGGTACCCGAACCAAACTAATTGGGTTCCGAAGCAAAAAAATCGAACTGAACCGATGACCTGAACCAACCCGAAATTTTCGGCTCATAACGGGTTTGTCATGTAATCGGGTTGACTCGGACCCGTGTCAATCCCAAAATAAACCTTATGATGCATCAATTCACCCTTAAATGAATTTTTTTCTCAGTTACAAAAATATATGAGATAAGATTTTGATATAACATCAATACTAAACAACTTGTAAGAATATTTAAGATTTATATTATGATTGATATAAGATGTTTTGTGTTCATTAAATTTATTATTAATATCTTTCAATTAAAATATATAATAATTTCATCATCTCAAATTTTTAGTCAATTTTTCTTATTTTATAGCTGGTTAAATAGTATATATTTAATAAAATTAAGAGAAATCTTAATTATTTATCAACTCTTGTTTAAATACAATAAATTAAATATTTCTAGAGTGTCTCACGTTTCGTGGTCTTAGATCGGCATGTAAACACAATTTAAACTACGTAGAAAAATTGTGCTTTTGATTATGGTTGAGTACGAATTTTATGAGATTATTCATTTTTCTTTCAATTAAAAAACTAAAATTGGCTAGATTGAACAAACTAAAATTAATATTAAAATATCAAGTGAAAAAAGGGGGAAGTACGAAGCTTCGAATGAGGAGTGAAAATGGTGGTTAAATTGCCTAGAGATGTAAAAAATTATAAGCAAGAACTAAAAAAGAAAAAGGGTGAAATTATTCCTCTTAGGTGCGATTGTTTTTTTTTAAAAAATAAGTAAGGCAAAGAGGTGAAAGTAAAAGAAAGAAAAGGAAACACAAAAGTAAAGTGGACCAAATCTAAAAACAAACACAAAGAATCGAGAATCCAATGAGGAAAGAATAAAACATATGGAGAATCAAATAATATACACTCGAAGAAGTGAAAGAATCATTCCAAGAGGGTTTACGAGGATTGCAACAAGGAGAAGAGGAATAGGTAGAGGAGGACATGAGATTGAGATGCAGAGGAGCCAAGTCCACTACTTTGGTGATGAAGACCGAGCCATGGACAATGTCTGCTGAAATAAGGATATTGTTGTGTGTTGAGGTCCATCCAAGCTCATGCAACAAAAAAGACTCTTATAAAGTGAACATAAGTGTAAAGTGAGAAAGTAAGGTGAATTCGTCATTAATTAGCGAAAGTAGTTTGATATCTCTACTAAAGATAGTTAGAATTGGTTACATTTGTTAGTTGCTTTCCTTGGCTATGTAAGCCTCTAATGCATTGTAATTTTCACTTTTACTCATTGTATCAATTTTACTTATTTCACATTATCCATAGATTTTCTCTCTTCTACCATGGTTACAATGTTAGAAACCATGTTCTCTAACATGATATTAAAGCGATATCATCCACCTTGAATGCTTCGTTCTGCTCCATTCTCTTTGCTTTTTTTCTTTTCATACTTTATTTTCATTTTTTCTTGTTTTTCCCGAAAAAATCCAAAATTCATTTTCTCTTTCCTTTTCTGCATTTGCTTTCAAATCTGGTTTTGCATATTCTTTTCTTCAAATATTTGTTTTGCGTTCAGATCTGATTGGTTGGTTCATCTCTGTCATCTGATTTCTCTTTTCGTTTTCTTTTACTTCCGTTTCTCCCTCATAGGGTTAGGATTTCTGCTCTCTTCATTTTCTGTTTGTCATTTTTACCTTTAATAGTGCAACAATATGCTCAAAACGGTGGATTCGGGAACGCTGGAGCACCTGCTCCAATTGTTCCTCCTGTTGTGCTGTTCGTTGCTCTGAAGCCTCAACTCTTGGTGGAAGCTCCAAAGAACGTCGTGTTGTTCTACAAGCTTGTATTTGGTGCGGAGGAGGAAATCAAACTGTGAACCCTAAGCACGAAGCGAAGCAAAAATCGATGGTTCCTCCATCTCCGTTATTGTTCCCTCTTGTGCGATTTGAATTTTCTCGGATCTGCAAGTTGATCTAGTGGTTTGGTGGTATGTCGATCGATCACTTTCTTGCTCAGTGAAGTCTCATTGTCAGGATCTCGTTCTTTGTGGTCGGAGATGGCGTTTTTTGGTGCCGTTTTGTGGCAATGGTTCAGATCTTGCAGTTCTCTTTACAATAGTGATAGAGATTCCCTCCAGAACCGCATCAATCAACAGTTCGTCTATTGATTCATTCAAAGGCAGCACTAGATCGCTGAATAACCAAGTTCTTTAACTGATTGGATCGGGAAGATCCAGTAATGTTTACATGTTTTGGAACCGATCGACTAAACAATCCACAGCCATCAAGATTATCACCATTCTTGAAGAAAAAAAAAAAGAATGGAGTTCCATACTCAATAATAAGAGAGATCTCTAATCTTAGAGAGTTGGATCATGTCAATATTGTGAAGTTGTTGGATATGATGAACAACTCTTCACATTGGGACAATTTCTTCAGTCACTCCGTGCCATCTTGCTTCTACTACTACTGTCAGTTTTACTTACAATAGGGGATTTTGATAAACTATTCTGGTTATGGATTTTTTTTTTTTGTTCACATGGTTTTTGTCTTTAATCCTCCTTGAAGATAGATTCAAGTTTCGATTTGGTTTTTTATTAGCCTAAATTGGCCTTGTTGCAAGCTTGGGTCCATTAAACATTGATGTGAGTTTTTGCCATGGATGATTAAACATTGATATTTTTTTTGCTTTTGTCTTGAGTGGTTAAGCCTCCTATTTAGCTTATGCTCTTGACAGTTAAGCTTCGTTCCTTAATTGACTTTGGTGATTCAACTTCTACCTTTTATGGTGGTTAAGCATTTGCAGCTTCTGCCTTTTATGCTGGTTAAACATTTGTTGCATTTGCCTTTTGTGTTGATTAAGCAAGCTTTGTTAGTTTTGTTGGCTTGCCTGCCTTCATATCGGCCAATGTATTTTTGGCATTATCCATTGTATTTGTTTTATTTTCGATCTGTGTTTGTATTGTAATACCACCTTCCAACTTGTAGGGAGATGTTAAAGATAATTAGAATTTGTTAGAGGTAGTTAAGAATTATTACATTTGTTGGTTGCTTTACTTTGCTATATAAGCATGTATTGCATTGTTTTTTTCACTTCAACTAATTGTATCAATTTTTTACTCATTCCAATCAATACACTTTCTATATGTTTTCACTGTTTTTTCCATGAGTGTCATGCTTTAAGGTGTATATATCATTATTTTCTCACTTTATACTCACTTTAGATGAATTTTATCGTAAAGCAATCTGTTTTTGTGCTAAGAACGTCAGTTCATAAAGAATTCTGTCAGTCTTAAATGAAAAAAAATACAATTTTGGAAAGGACAAAAAATCAGTCAACATGGCTATCCTGCTTAAAACATAGAGACTGTCTAATGTAGAATCTTGTGGTCATCATTTTACCCCAAAAAACAAATGAATGTTGGGCTCATCGTAGCGTAGGCCCTAAGTTGATCCATCAATAACCTGCCACACATCACAGCTCTCTTGAATTGGAGCCCACAATATATATAACCCGCACAAAAAGAAAACCAAAAGCAAAAGAGAAACAGAGAAAGGGCATGAGCATATATGGGCAATAGTCCCCAGCATTTCACGCATGTAAGAAAAAAACATATATTGTTTTTTAAAATTATAAATAATATATATAATTAATTCAAATATAATTTTAAAAACATGGATTAAATTAAAAAATATTTAAATTTTAAAAAAGGTATGAATAATAAATTTTAAATTTAAATATTAAAAATAGAAATTAAGAAAGACATGGATCATTCTATAAATGGATGTGAAAAAAATTATCTATATTTGAATAAATTTTACAATATTATAAATGAAATAATTATATTGTCAAATTTCCCTTTAAAACAATACACGAATAAGAATAATTAGTATTTCAGTCAATTTTAAAAAGGTAACAACTTGAATAAAATGTTATATCAATAATTTAAAAAAATTATTTTGAAAAGAAAAATAATTAAATGAAAATAAAAAAATGATAACCTTTTTTTATAGTTATAATAATAATAATTAATTAGCATATTTGAAAACGAATTTAAAAAAAATTATGCTCCGAGTTGGTGAAACCACATGACTCAATAAGAAGAGAATATTAAGTGGCTCACACTTAAGAGTGTATTTTTTTAATTTAATATATAAGAGTTGATAGAGATAGACTGCGTTGATAGAATTGAAATTAGTAGATAGTTATTAATAAAAAATTAGTAGTAAAAATCCAAAAATTAGTATTAGATAATTAGTAAACAATCCAGAATTTAGCATTAGTAATTAGAAATGTTTACATTGAAGAGGAAAAGAGTTCAATGAATAAATAAATTAATTAGCAGATTCGAAAATGTATTTAAAACATAGATGAATATTAGAAAACTCTTCAATATAAGTGACACCTACTCGGGGACAGAAATTGTAAACGTTACCAGTGACAGTGCTGATTCAAATTTATTTATATTATATATATATATATATATATATATATATATATATATATATATTACATTATTAAATTATATTATGGAGTCATAAATGCGGATGTAAACGAGTCGAGTCGAACACTTGATATTTGAGTTTGACTTGTGAAAAAATGGATTGCTCAAATTTGACTCATTTATTTAAACGAGCCTAAATAAAAGCTTGACTTTGAGTATAAAAAAAAAAGAGTAAAGCTTGAGTTTGACTTGTTTAACTTATTTATAACTTAATTATTTTTTCATTCAAGAAAATTTTCCTTAAATTATTTTGAGGCAAAATAGGTTGATTGGTCCTATACGTTTATTTAATTTTTCACATCTATCCCATAAGTTTTTTTTTTCAAATTGGTCCTACACATTATTTCTCGTTTCCTCGTTAGTCCTTTTCGTCAATTTCGACTTTACGGTGTCAGATCAAGAGCCACATGTAACACTAATATCATGGCCACGTCAGCTGAAAACTAATGTCGTCAGGTTGAAATTAACGGAAAGGACTAATGTGGAAACAGAATATAACGTGTACGATCAATTTGAAAAAAAAACTTATGAGACCGATGTGAAAATTTAAATTAATGTATAGGACCAATCAACCTATTTTGCCTTATTTTTAAGTTTATCGATTTAGTATTTATATTTAATTGGTATCTTCTATCATTGTAAATGTTTTTTACAATGTCAGTGTAAATTTTTTTACACTGTTAACCTATCAGAAATTGTTATGTAAGCAAAAATGTTTGACTCTTATTCTAACTACCTTAAAAGTCACTCATATTATGATTTTTGATTGATTGACAATGTAAAAAACTTTATACTGACAGTGCATATCAATTAAACATTTTGTATTTAATAAATATTTTATAAAAATGAGTGGCAAATTGAAAACAATTGAAACACTAATTTTTTACTTTATTATTTATTTTAAAAACAAATTTATAACCCCATATATTTTAACACACAATAAAAAACATTTTTCATAAAAATTTGGCATTAGAAAGCTACACAAAAGCATTTTGTTATACAAAAGCTAGTATATAAATAATTTTAATTTATATATATATATATATATATATATATATATATAAATATAAATGAGCTATTTACGAGTCGTTAATGTCGAATCTGTAAGGCTTGGGTTCGACTCATGTAAATAATCGAGTCCAATCTCAAGTTTGAGTTTGTTTATTTAGTTAAATAAAATGAACTTGATCGAATATTTAACGAATTGAGTCCGAATAGTTTACGAATAGCTTAATTTATTTATACCCCCAATCATAAGATGGTTTGGGATATGAGACAAGATAGTGAGAGATGTAAGGTGTTGACTTCGATTTTCACCCTTCCAAGATAACAAACTAATAACTAATATTTATCTAAAAAAAATAATTATATTAGTATTTTTTTGTGATCATATAAATAATCCAATAATTTTGTATATGAAATACTATTACTCTCGTGTGAAATTGAAAGTGATTCTCCATTTTCCTTATCCTTATCCTTATCAGTCATCATTGCATTTATTTTATTAAGTTTGGGTACTGTCCTTGCATCTATTCTTTTTGCATCTATTCTATTTATCACCTTTAATTAAATTAAATATATTCTAGGCCACAGTCTCTATTTATACCTCTTCCATCTTTGTTTCTATTTCTCCACTGCACTTCATCCCCGAACAAGGTAAACCTCAAAACATCAATTATTCTTTCAATTGCTCAAAGCCCCCTTTTTTTTTGAATCTGCATCTGATTTTTTTTTTCTTCCATTTTTTATTTTTTTTTTTTTTATTTTTTACATATTATCAATTGTGAATTTTCATGTCCACAATTCGAAATTATCTTCATTTCCACTTATCCTATTGAGAAATCACTATATTTAACTGATCTAGGGTTTTAAGGTTTCTTACCATCACTATCAGTATCACCCGTCTTTTGTTTTTGTCGAATGGCACGGTTGGTTCTTCCATCAAAGACTCTCGCTTTTTCCAGGAAGAGCCTATTGGGTTTGATCTCCCCTGCTATTGTGATTATCTTTGACTATACATTACATTTCTTCACTTCTTTTTTTTTTCTCAATCTCTGTCAGGAACAATAACCCCATGTGTTGTTTTGATTAATAATGGAAGAAAAATCTTTTTTTTTTCTTTTCAATGTCTCTTAGAAGATTTTAATTTTAATTATAGGTTATTTTGAACACAAAGTAAGTTAATCTAAAGTCTAAACACACGCTAGAAGCTTATAAAAAAATCTGTTTTAGTGAATTGCGGTTTGACATGAAATATTTGCTATACAAACTCACTGCTCACATGGTTGTTTCTGAAATTGTTTTCCTATATATGCCAGTTGTTACTTGAATTGGTTTTGTACACTGTCTGGCTTTTTAATCACTCCTTATAAACTGAGATTTTGAGAAGGTTCCCATCTTCTCAAGAATTCGTAAAATAAAAAAATCAGTTTATACTAAAAGGTTGAATGTTGTCATGGCATCTAAGTCTTTCTAAATTGCTTGCACCACTGTGTTGATTGTTGTCATCCTCTTTGCAGCTTCAGGTCAATCAAAGTGTTAATTATTTTCAAAATACAGCAAAAAGTAGCATCAGATATAGGCATTTCCTTGCATCAAAGGTTTCTTTCTGTTTTCTGCACCTCCTTACATCACAAAGAGGATGTTTAAAAGAAAAATTATGATTTGAAAATGTTGTCTCATGATTGTAATGAATTCTTGATATGACTTTTACAGGCCATTTCCCAAAAGAAGTGCTGCCCTTTTTATTCTTCACTACCAGTAAGTATATTTTGTGTTGCTAATTAGTACCTCGCTCTTTAGTCTTTACTGTTTTTGTGGTCACATGTTTGAAGATATTCTACTTTCCTGTATGCCTAAAGATTCATTCAGATTCCCTGGTTATTTATAGTCTGCTTGTTTGATTAGCTGATCTTCTACCTTCCTGTATTCTTACCAGAGGGTCAAGCTAGTGAGCAGGAAGCTAATTTGTGCGGTTGCCACAGAGGATTTACCAAAGCAAGTTGAAGAATCTAAAATGGAGCCACCAAAAGAAATATTCTTAAAGGATTACAAAATGCCTGATTACTACTTTGACACTGTCAGTTTGCTGCAGTTATTAGATTATGTTCATTCACATTGTTGGTACTTTTAAAATTTTTATCGCTTCTTATTTTCATTTGTTACACATGTAACTATTACAGGTGGATCTGAAATTTTCCTTGGGAGAGGAGAGGACAACAGTTAGTTCTAAAATTACTGTGTTTCCCCGCATTGAAGGTAGAGTATCATAGTTCCTTTCTTGATCTTGTTTGATCGGCAGAAACATGTGCATTGTCAATATCTAAGTAATTTACTAGTCTTTATCCATATGTATTTGTCTTATGTTTGTAATTGCTTTATTTTGTGCAACAGGTTCTTCTCCCCCACTAGTTTTAGATGGACAAGACCTATCTTTGGTTTCAATTCAGCTTAATGGCAAGGCTTTGAAGGTATATATATACACACATCTTTTTGGGTGCTACCCACTTTCTGAACATTATCACTGATGGAATTTCTTTTCCATCTTGTGAGTTTATCTGACAACGAAGTTAATTTTGGATGGTTGATCTTAATTTATTATATATTAAGAACATAATATTTGTACTTCCTACTTAAAATTGTTTGCTTTCGGAAACACTTTATGTGGGTAGCAATTGTGGGTGGTGGAGTATTGTCTAGCATTATTTAAATATATTTTCTTATGTTCATCTATAGGAGGAAGATTACCATTTGGATGCACGCCATCTAACAATTCAATCACCTCCTAATGGTAAATACGATCTTGAAATTGTTACTGAGATCTACCCGCAGAAAAACACATCATTAGAGGTAGATGAGATTTTTCCTTGTTGTAGAGTTTGTTCCTTCCTTGTATATATTGCTTCTTCTTTTCTACTTCTGTCTCCACAATTTGCATTTTGAGGGGGGAGGGTGTGCTTACTATGAATTTGATTTCCTGTAGGGGCTTTACAAGTCATCCGGGAATTTCTGTACTCAATGTGAGGCTGAAGGCTTCCGCAAAATTACATTTTATCAGGTTGGCATCTTATGGAAGTTAATATACTAAGGTGATCTATATTTTTATAGCAATTAATTTCCACATAAAATTAATAGTTTCTATCATCCAACAGGATCGACCTGATATAATGGCAAAATATACGGTCCGCATTGAGGCAGATAAATCACTGTATCCAGTGTTATTGTCCAATGGAAACCTGGTTGAACAAGGTTACTTGGAGGTAAAATTTTCTGGAAATATGTAGTAATGAAGATGAAGACTATCTAGATGGTTACTATACTGTTTTGGACATTATTTGTGGTTTACTGCAGGATGGCAAGCATTATGCTGTTTGGGAGGACCCTTTCAAGAAACCTTGCTATTTGTTTGCCTTGGTTGCTGGGCAATTGCAGAGCAGAGATGACATATTTGTTACCCATTCAGGGCGGAAGGTGTCCCTTAGGATCTGGACCCCTGCTGATGATGTACCAAAGACTGCACACGCTATGTATTCTTTGAAAGCAGCTATGAAGTGGGATGAAGATGTCAGTCTTTATTTAGTTTTAACTTTATTTGATCAGATTGCAAATATATTTTTTTCTGAAGAATTTGCTGTCTTGTCATATGTTTTGCAACAGGTTTTTGGACTTGAATATGACCTGGATCTCTTCAATGTTGTTGCTGTCCCAGATTTTAACATGTAATTGTTATCTACCTTTTTCTTTTTCTTTTTTTTTTTTTTGGGAAATTTGAATTATGTGACCCTACATATATCGTGCCTTTGTATATATTATGAGATAGCATGAAAGGATTAGGGTACATAAAAGTAATCTGGTGTACTTTTTGTATTGGTCAGGGGAGCCATGGAAAACAAGAGCTTGAATGTACGTCCCCTTCTTGTCAGTTTGTCTTGGTTGGTTATCTGTTTTCGCTTTTGGCATTTGTAATTTTCTTTGCTTATGTGCAGATCTTCAATTCCAAGCTTGTATTGGCTTCTCCAGAAACTGCTACTGATGCCGATTATGCTGCAATATTGGGAGTTATTGGCCATGAGGTTTGTAACTATTATATATTAGCAATGCTCGAAGGCATTAACTTCTCTAAAATTAAATATCTATAGACTTTGTTGATTTTGACTAGAGCTCTTTTCTTGCTATTATGCAGTATTTCCACAACTGGACTGGCAACAGGTGATGTTCGTACTATAGAATATAGATCTTGTTATCCTTTTGAACTAAGGATTTATATGCTCTTATTCCCATTCATATCATGTTTTAATACTTTTTCTACTCAGTTCAATTTCAATTTCAGATATCATAAACCTGCATTTTTACTTGAAAACATCTGACATTGGTTGACAAGATTTTGCTATGCATTTGTTGGTTGTATGTTTATATCTTTCCATTCCAATGGGTATGTTCGAATGTGTATTAAGCATTTCATTCGATAATAATATCAGAGTGACATGTCGCGACTGGTTCCAGCTTAGCCTGAAGGAGGGTCTCACAGTTTTTCGTGACCAGGCACGGCTTCTTTACCTCCGTCACTACTATGATTCCTTTGAGACATTAACAACACCTTTCATCCATTGAGTTTTTTAATGTAATGAGCTGCATTAATTATTGGCAGGAATTCTCATCTGACATGGGAAGTCGTACTGTTAAACGGATTGCTGATGTTTCAAAACTTAGAAATTACCAGTTTCCACAGGTTTCTTATCTTTTCCTTTTTCCATTTTTAGTTATAACTTTGTGCAACTTTGGGGTGATGGCTTCTGTGCTCTGTTATTGTAAATGGTCAGGTCATTATTACTATAATTTACCTTTTTTACTATGAGAAATGATAGCAACACACACTTTTTTTTGATAATACAGCAACACACTCTTTACCACACTCCCTTTAATACATTCTCTATTATTGGGTGGATTTCATGTGGGATCTACTTAATAGAGAGTGGGTCCATGTAATTTAGTGAGTCCCTACATGAAATCCACCCAATAATGGAGTGTTTTAAAGAGTGTGTTATTAGCATTTCTCTTTTACTATTCCTATAATTTAAATTAGAATTAACATGATGTCAGGATCCTGTATTCTAACTTGTATTCTGATTTTCCAGGATGCAGGTCCCATGGCCCATCCGGTGCGACCACACTCTTACATCAAGGTTAGAATTTGTAAATCCTTTCGTCTCACATTTGTCTCCAAAGCTGATAAAATTTTCTATTTATCTATGTGATTGTAAGTTTGTATTTATTTTTTTCTTCCTCCTTAACAGATGGACAACTTCTACACAGGCACGTTTCTTCGTTTTTAGAATTTGTATTTGAAATTTTACAGTTCTATACGATAATATCTTGTGCTTTTATCACTGATGATCTATCTTTTTGGCAACTTTCCTTGGATTAATTTCTGATGTGGTCCTATCATCAATATCAAAATACAGTGACGGTATGTTTCACTTGACATTTTTCATTTGCAACTTTTGAACTCCCATGTGCTACCATTTTTTCTCATTAAGATATCGAATTGTTTGTAATGGTATCTTAACTTATCTGCAGGTTTATGAAAAGGTTTGACACTTCCTACTAAAATTTTCAAATCCCATCATGTCCGTGTGTCTGTCTGGCAGTTTGTTCTTATGATCCTATGTATCAGGGGGCTGAAGTTGTCAGAATGTACAAAACCTTACTTGGAAGTCAAGGGTTCCGAAAAGTAAGAATTATCCAATACCTGCTATAAATTATAGTTGAAAATAAAGTATACAAAGAGTTTGTGAAATGCTTGAGTGGGAAAGACACTCAGCTGATTGGTATTTATACACAAAATGATTACAAGGCTAATAAATATTAAGTACAGTTTATAAGACTACTCTATTTCCTAAGATACATTGAGACTATGAAGGATGCATTGTAACTATCTACTAGGAAAGTGGGACATTAATGCTATTCTAATTCCAACAAGAGTATTAACTATAAGCTATTTCCAACACTCCCCCTCAAGCTAGAGCATAGAGATCAAAGGCATCCAGCTTGTTACATATATAAGTAATCCTTGGTCCTCGAAGAGCTTTGGTGAGCAAATCAGCCAATTGATCATTTGAGTTGACAAAGGAAGTGACAATTTCTCCGGAAACAATCTTCTCACGAATAAAGTGACAATCAACCTCTATATGCTTGGTTCCTTCATGGAAGACTGGATTAGATGCAATGTGGAGAGCTGCCTGATTATCACAAATCAATCTCATAGTTCCAATCGCGCAAAATTTTAACTCTTTAATTAGTTGTTTTAGCCATATCAGTTCACATATAGTGAGGGCCATAGCTCGATACTCGGCTTCAGCGCTTGACCTTGCAACCACATTTTGTTTCTTGCTTTTCCATGAAATGAGGTTTCCTCCAAAGAGAACACATTATCCTGAGGTGGATCTTCTATCACACGGAGATCCAGCCCAATCTGCATCAGTGTAGGCAGTAATCTCCTTATGCCCCCTGTTCTCATACAATAACCTTTTCTTGGAGATCCTTTAATGAATCTAAAAATTATGACAACCGCATTCCAATGGTCAATATGAGGAGAGTTTAGAAATTGACTGACCACGCTGACAGCAAAAGAGATGTCTGGTCTAATTATAGTTAGATAATTCAGCTTTCCTATTGACCTTCGATATCTGCTTGGATTTGAGAATAAATCTCCCTGGTCAGGAATAAGTTTAACATTCGGATCCATGGGTGACTCAGCTGGTTTACAATTCATCATTCCGGTTTCTTCAAGAATATCAAGAGCATACTTTCTTTGGGAAATAGCAATCCTTGACTTTGACTAAGCGACTTCAATTCCTAGAAAATGTCTCAACCGACCCAAGTCTTTGGTTTGAAAATGACAAAATAGATGCTTTTTTAGTTGCTGAATTCCGATATGATCATTCCCTGTTATGACAATATCATCCACATAAACCACAAGATATATGCTTAAAGTGGATGAATGCTTGTAAAATACCGAGTGATCTACTTCACTTCGGATCATTCCAAATTTTTGTAAGACCAAGCTGAATCTCCCAAACCAACAACAACGAGGAGATTGTTTAAGACCATATAGTGATCGGTGAAGTTTACAAACCAATCCTGTCTCCCCCTAAGCAGCAGATCCGGAGGTTGCTCCATATAGATTTCCTCTGTTAAGTCACCATGCAAGAAAGCATTTTTGACATCTAACTGATGCAAAGGCCATTGATTCATGGCTGCCATGGATAGAAAAACTCAGACTGAAGCCATCTTTGCAACGGGCGAAAAAGTATCTCCATAATCTAGGCCAAAGATCTGTGTGAAGCCTTTAGCTACAAGACGAGCTTTAAGGCGATCCACAGTACCACTAGGCCCTACTTTGACAGTGAAGACCCATCGACATCCCACGGTATTTTTATTCAAAGGTAGAGGAACCAAAGACCAAGTATGGTTCAATTCCAAAGCTTGCATTTCCTCAATCATTGCTTGCCGCCATCCTGAATGGGAAAGAGCTTCTTGGACAGTTTTAGGAATAGGGACAGAAGACAAGGAAGAGGTGAAAGCATATTGAACAGGAGAAAGACGATGATAACTAACAAAATTATAAATAGGATGGGGATTACGGGTGTAATGAATACCTTTACGAACAACAATCGGGAAGTCGGAAGTAGAGGAGGGCGGAGCCGGAGACAGTTCAAGACCTGGGTCAGGCATAGGATCACGGGGCTCAAGATCTGGTGGAGATGTCGCAGCTTCCCGAGGACGACGATGATAGGTAATCAAAGGACGAGCACCATCTTCTTGAGGAGTAGAGGGATTGAGGAAAGGAATAGGTAGGACCGTAGATGGAGTGACAGTTTCATCGATGGAAGAGAAGAATGGAGAATCTTCAAAGAAGGTCACATCTGCACAAGTGAAGAAGCGATGCGAGGAAGGAGAGTAACACCTGTAACCTTTTTGGACACTGGAATACCCAAGGAAGACACACTTGATTGCACGAGTAGTGAGTTTATCTTTCCCTGGAGACAAGTCATGAACAAAACAAGTGCAACCAAAAACACGCAGAGTAAGTTTATAAGTAGATGCATCAGGAAATAAAAGGGAAAGAGGGATCTGGTTATCTAGCAAAGAAGATGGCATGTGATTGATTAAGTATCCAGCTGTAAGAACAGCATCTGCCCAAAATTTTAATGGGACATTAGCATGAATTAACAAGGTTCGAGCAGTATCAAGAAGATGGCGATGTTTTCTTTCTGCAATATTATTCTGTTGTGCTGTGTGTGGACAACTAGATTGATGGATCATCCCTCTAGATGACATAAAAGACCTGAATGATGCATAAAAATACTCTTTAGCATTATCACTCCTTAAAATGTGGACTGAATGACCAAATTGAGTAGAAATTTCTGAACAAAATTTCTGAAAAAGTTCAAACAGTTCAGACCGGTCTTTCATTAAATAAATCCAAGTACATCTAGGGAAGTCATCAATAAAAGTCACAAAATAACGAAATCCTAAAGTGGAGCTGACACGACTCGGTCCCCAAACATCTGAGTGGACCAATGCAAAAGGAAACTTGGACCGACTTGTTTCTTTACTTGGAAAAGAAGAACAAGCATGTTTGCCAAGTTCACACGATTCGCAATGAAGAGACTGTAAGTGAGAGAGACTAGGAACCATTTTCTTTAATTTATGTAGACTTGGATGACCCAAACGATTATGAAGAGTACTTGGGGGATCAGCTGCAGCACACACAAGTGATGATGAAGGTTGAAGGTAATAGAGCCCGCGTGACTCAGAGCCTGTACCAATCATCTGCCCCGTACTCCGGTCCTGAATATGTTAAGAGTCAGAATGAAAGGTTACTGAACAATTAAGAGTGCGAGTCAATTTACTAATTGAAAGTAAATTAAAGGGACTGCCTGGAATGAGAAGAATGGAATTTAGATTTAGAGAAGGGAGAGGAGAAATTTGACCAATACCAGTGGCTTGTACTTTGGAACCATCGGCAAGGGTTACGAAATGAGGATTTCTTATAGAAGATAAGTTTAAGAATAATGAAGGATTACCAGCAATATGGTCTGATGCACCAGAGTCCAGAATCCAGGATTCAGAAGGCAATGATTGAGAAAAACAAACTGATGAATTACCCAATGGAAGCACTGAAGATGAGGCATTGCTAGAAGAAGTAGGCTTGAGCTTAAGGTACTCCTGATATTCACTATCAGATGGAATCTTATTTACTTGTGGAGGATCATCCTTCTTCTCAGTTCCCAAAACCTGCACTTGTGAAATATGCGCAGATTTGGATGGAAAGCCATTCAGGAAGTAGCAACGGTCTTGAGTATGTCCCATTCGTTTACAGTAAGAACACTGGGGCCGAGTGCCGCGACCACCTCTGCCACGGCCACGTCCTCGACCCCCACGATCAGAATTGGTCACAAAGACAGCAGAGTCTCCTTGAGAGTCTGGTTTGGCAAATTCTTCAGTCATTGGAACACGAAATAAGCGGTCAATCAACTCATCAACAGTAGGAATTTTTGGGTTTGTCAGGACTTGATTTCTAACATTTTCAAAATCTCTATGTAAACCATGAAGAACAAACACCATATACATCTGATTTAACTTGTCTACCACCTTTTGAGAATCACTATCAGTGATAATCATCTTTACTTGCTGAATTGCAGACTGAGCTCTATTCAGATAGGAAATCAAGTCATGATCTTGCATTTGAAGAGTTGCAAGATTGTGAACAGAGTCATAGAGGCGCTGAATGTCATTGGCATACACACTTTTAGCCTTCTTCCAAATATCGTAACATGAATAATAGGTGCAGTAGCGAACAAGAAGTGATGGATCAATAGACTGCCAGAGAAGAGATACTAGTTGATAATCAACCTTCTGCCATTCATCCTTTAAGGTAGCATCAATCTTCTCAACCTTAGTTGTCAGATGATCACAGAGGCCTTGACCAAGGAACCAAACCTCAACAGCGGAACACCAGTCTAAATAGTTTTTGCCATTGAGTTTGACAGAGATGATAGATGGAGCTCCTGAAAAGGCAAACGAAATGGGACTCTTCTGACCCTTGTCAGAACCTGAAGATGTCATTATGCAGAAATGAAAGGTTCAAAATAAAGGAATTTAGGAAATAGAGACAGAAACCTCAAGGGCACTTAGACCCACTACCCTTAAACTCAAACAATCGTCGGTATGACCCCCTAAACAGGTAGGGATGAGGCTGGCGACCAGTTCTGGACAAGTAGTGGAAGATTTCGGTGGCCGGAGGCGGCGCGTGGCTTTCACACGCGGAGAGGAGCAACGGCGCGTGGCGGGGCTTCTGGTGACGGATCTTGGTGGTCTGGCCGGTCGGAGCCTTCTGATGCTATTTTCGGTGGCGGTGAGCGGTGGGTCGGCTGACGGTGGTGGCTACCTGAGGATGTTAGGATAAGGGACTTTGGATTTAGGGTGCCTTTGTTGGACCAGATGGCAGAGACCCTAGGACAAGACTAGAACAGACGCAGGACCAGCCTGCTCTGATACCAAGTTGAAAATAAAGTATACAAAGAGTTTGTGAAATGCTTGAGTGGGAAAGACACTCAGCTGATTGGTATTTATACACAAAATGATTACAAGGCTAATAAATATTAAGTATAGTTTATAGTTTACAAGACTACTCTATTTCCTAAGATACATTGAGACTATGAAAGATGCATTGTAACTATCTACTAGGAAAGTGGGACATTAATGCTATTCTAATTCCAACAAGAGTATTAACTATAAGCTATTTCCAACAATTATAATCATGTTTCTATTGATGAGAAACTGCTTATTTTTTTAAATTCAACTCATACAAATTCCCTGTATTTCAGGGCATGGATCTTTATTTTAAGAGACATGATGGGGAAGCTGTAACATGTGAAGACTTTTTTGCTGCCATGCGAGATGCAAATGATGCAGATTTTGCAAATTTCTTACTATGGTTTGTATCTTTGGTTTAAGTTTTATTCCAACTTTTTATGCTAATTCCATGTTAACTTATTTACTAATGTGCAGGTACTCTCAAGCTGGGACCCCTATTGTCAAAGTAAAAACTTCTTATAATCCAGAAGCACATACTTTTTCTTTGAAGTTTAGGTACGCAAGCGTCACCTTTTCATTTCTCCTTTTTGATTGGGTAGTTTAAACTTTAAAGATACTCGACTTTTGATTTGCTATTTATCTCTGGTAACATGCTTGATGGGGGCATTTCTGCAGTCAAGAGATACCACCAACTCCAGGGCAATCAGTTAAGGAACCCACTTTCATTCCTGTTGCAGTAGGTTTGCTTGATTCAACTGGCAAGGACATTCCCATCGCGGCTATTTATCATGATGGGACTTTTGAATCTGTTTCAAGCAATGATCAATCAGTCTTCACTACTGTCCTTAGAGTCACCAAGGTTGTTTAGAACTTTTCTTCTTACATGTATTTCTAACTCATGTTTTAAGCTGATCTAATAAGTCAGTTGTACCTGTCAGGCAGGTTTTTGACATAACCATAGCAGGTGTACAATTTGTGATTGCAAACTCTTCTTCCAGGGAAAGGAGGTCCCTTTTGACTCTGAATTCATTAGCCAATTCTCTGTAGGGGGCTCCAGTTGTTTAGATTTAAATCTTGAATTTCTTCAGTGTTGGGGAACGTTAAAATGATATCCATTCTCCTTCCTTTGACACCTTTCTGTAGTATGGTGATATTTGAAATTCAGAACTAGGTCTAATCTCTCTGGAATTGGGTACCTCCATCCTGTATTCTTTTAGGATAGAAATTAGGAATGTTTATGAGGATGAGGGTTGTGGTTTCCATCAACAGAATTTTTTTTGGCCCATGTAGTAAAATTATCAATGTATTGTGATTATGATGACGTATATTCAGTTGTCTATATTACAAAGTGGGAGTATCAATGTTGATAATTGAAGTGAAGAAAGAAAGATTTGCAAGTTTTAAAACCATGTTGGCATGTCCCTTCTCAAAATGTTACATGAAAGAAAGAATTGGAAATTTATCTACTTGTATATTGCAGAGCATGTTGGGCTTTTCCTTATTCATATGAATAACTGATAAGCTTATTTGTATATGCCGCAGAAAGAAGAAGAATTTGTGTTCACTGATATATTTGAGAGACCTGTACCGTCTTTGTTAAGGGGATACAGTGCTCCTATCCGACTTGAATCTGATCTCGCCGACGGCGACCTGTTTTTCCTACTAGCTAACGATTCTGATGAATTCAACCGGTTTGTCTTCTTCAAAGTTGCATTTTGTTCTTTGTGATTTGGTATCATTATGTGCATTTATTTACTGGCTTATTTATCTGATTTAGATGGGAGGCTGGGCAAATTTTGGCACGTAAGCTGATGCTCAACTTAGTTGATGATTTACAACATAACAAACCACTAGTTCTGAATCCCAAGTTTTTGGATGGGTTCAAACGTATACTATGTGACTCAAGTCTGGATAAAGTAAGATTGGGACAATTTCCCTCAAGATTATTCATTTTGTTTGCCCTTTTTTTGATCTTTTCTTGGGGGAGGTTGTATCATATGATTGCATTGATTGGATCCTATGCTCTTTGTTTATCTAGGAATTTGTGGCAAAGGCAATAACTCTACCTGGTGAGGGAGAAATAATGGATATGATGGAAGTTGCAGATCCTGATGCTGTTCATGCTGTTCGAACTTTCATCAGGAAGCAGCTTGCAAGTGAACTGAGAGCAGAATTCCTCAGCATAGTATGCCTTCTTGTCCGGAGCTGCCTTGCATTACTAAATGAAATCTTTCGTTCTTCCTTGTACGGATCTCTTCAGTAATGATCATGATTGTTTACCTTTTGGCAGGTAAAAAATAATAGGAGCTCAGAAGAATATGTGTTCAATCATCCAAACATGGCCAGGCGTGCTCTGAAGAATGTTGCTCTTGGTATACCTTTCATTTTATGTAAGATAATTTGCACGCATGATGGTAGCAATTCATCTGATTTTTTTTTTATCTGTTTGATAGCTTATCTTGCATTCCTTGAGGATCAAGAATTCACCAACCTTGCACTAGATGAGTATAAAAGTGCCACAAATATGACTGAGCAGTTTGCAGCTTTGGCTGCCATAGCCCAGAACCCTGGTAAAACTCGTGATGATGTTCTTGCTGACTTTTATGGCAAGTGGCAACATGACTTCTTGGTAAATCTCCATCTCTTTTAACTCTTTGTTGTTGGAAATAAATCTTGTTTTTCTGCTTCTGAGCATGTTGCCTTCCATTTTTTGACGATGTATCCATGTTCCAAACTGTAATTTCCTATGATATTGGTAACAAACTTAAGGTGCACTTTTACAACAATTAACCAACCATCATCTATGAAGAGCACCTCCCTTCTTTTTGACCCCTTCAGTCTAGCACTAGATGTGAAGTGCACCCTCCCTTCTAACACCTTCTAGTTGTACTCTAGCTTTGCAAAATCTTATTTTCTGTTTTGGCTGGCTGACTAATTTCATATTTTTCTGTCACCTGAATATGCACATCTGTTCAGTTTATTTTTGTAGTGCTCCTACCTATGATTTTATGCTATAAAATGGTAAGTTGTTTAGATTAAATAATAATAATAATAATAATTTGTTATTGATCTTCCTTTCCAGGTGGTGAACAAATGGTTTGCTCTTCAAGCTATGTCTGACATTCCTGGCAATGTTGAGAATGTGCGAAAACTGCTAAACCACCCAGCATTTGACCTGCGTAATCCCAACAAAGTGTACTCTCTGATTGGAGGCTTCTGTGGGTCTCTGGTGAACTTTCATGCAAAGGATGGGTCAGGCTACAAGTTTTTGGGAGAAATTGTGCTTCAACTTGACAAACTTAATCCTCAGGTCTTTTCACATAAGCCATCTTTAAATTGTGGGTTCTTTTATTTGTGTGTTGTCAGTCACATGATCCTTATTATAGTCTGATATTTTTCTTGGCTTTGCGGAATGTAGGTTGCCTCCCGAATGGTATCAGCCTTCTCAAGGTGGAGGCGTTATGATGAAAGCAGACAAAAACTTGCAAAGGTAACCGTCGGTTACATGTGTTACAAAATTGTCATGTCTTGACCTTATTTTTACCTCCTTGTTTTCTCTTTCTCTGCCTTATAAAGTTTTGACGTGCCATTAGCCTCATGCTTGCAACAAGACTGAGATAACTTTTTATTATTTTGCCACATTCTTTCTTGAAGTACTTCTAATGAATATTTTTTGTACAACAGACTCTGCTAAATTCTTAAATATTGAATTACAAAAGTTTGTTTCTAGGTATCAGCTTTCCTCTAAAACTTGTGGTGTTTTGCAGGCCCAGCTGGAGAAGATCATGTCTACTAATGGATTATCAGAGAATGTTTTTGAGATTGCTTCGAAAAGCTTAGCTGCTTAAACTGTTAATGGCTGGTATGAAAAACTGTCGAGTTGTCTTGTACAAGCAATCGCTTCCATGATTCCAATATCTTGTACAAGCTTGCTGCCACAACGTGCAGCTCTTATGCATGCATGTCTAGCTTGGCGTGCTTTCTTGTACCTGATTTCTTTATCAATTCTCCAAGGATGTGTAGCATCACATTTTGCAATAAAAAGAAAAACCAAACTAGTTTTATCTTGGTAACATGAAATGGTGATTATACCGTTTATTTTATATTTGTTACGTTCGTAATTCGGGGGTTGTTGTTCTCCCTAACTGTGTAGTTTGTCACGGTCGCTTGCCAAAAAAGATTAGGTTGAATAAACTGCTGCTAAACTTGTGCCTTTCACTGCCCAACCTGCCTACCTGGTATCATATTACATTTTTTTTGTTCCAAAAAATGATAATTAGGATTAGTTATTAGAAGTTAAGATAAAGTTGGACGTTTTGGTTGATATGATTATAAGTAGTTTCAATGCTGACTAATATCTTGAGGACATCAGTTATGGATTTCAATAAAAGAATTTTTTATTGAAAAATTAAATATATCACTCTTCATGATATTGAGTATATCATTTTTCAATGAAAATTTTCTGTTCTTGACTTTTAATCAATGTTCTAAGAGCATTAGTCAGCATTCTTTTTATAAATATGTTGGATTATATTTCATTCTTCTTATAGGAACGATCTATGGCGTCAATTGCAAGCCTGACGAGAGTAGTGAGCAGAGGCTTGATCAAAAAAATTACTTTCAAAATATTTTTTATTCTTTGAATCCTTCGATATTAATTTCCATGCCAAATAATCATTAATTATTCTCCATTTTTTCATGCCAAAACTACACTTATACAAAATATTTTTTCTCCATTTCCAATTTTTCTTTGAATCCTTCCATATTTTTCTCCATGCCAAAAAAATGTATACAAAATAATAATTTTTTATTCTCCATTTTTTCGCATGAGCTTAATTTTGTGGATTCTCTTTTGGGCTTAATCTTTTGACCTGTTATTTTCAATTTCTTTGAGTAAAAGATTGTTTTACCCTTAAATTGGCAATAAGAAATTTAGTTGGCTAACCAAATTTGGAGGAGGCAATTGTTGGTTGGGAGGCATCCTAGTCACAAAGTTCCCTGATGATTACAACAATGCCTGTGGAGATACCTAATTAAAGATTAAAAAATATGAGCATTATTTGCTAATCCATTCGCATCCGGACTAGGCATTCACAAACCTCAAGTAATGACATATTTGGGATTTGATATTATCATAATGTGTGAATGGATACTTTAATGTCACTTTTTTGTCATGTGGTCAAGTGTAAGAAAGTCATAAATATAAAGAAATTTGTTAGTGGGTCCAGCTAGGATTTTATTTTTTCAGAAAACATATGTATCTATCTCTCTTCAATATCATAATTTGAAAAATGAAATGAGATTACCATCATGATGTGTTCCATCTTTTGTTTTGTGTATATAATAATAATAATAATCTGATAACTAGATTTATGCTCGTGTTAAAGCCTGAAAAGTCAAGTTTCTAACGCTTTGTTTGCATTCGCTGAAGTCAAACAAAAAGGGTGGAGTCGTAAAGAAAATGAAGTAGCACAATCGCAATACTATGTTAAATTTGATATTTCACAAATGACTTGCTACTGCCACCTCCAATGATGAAAAAGGTGCCCCGAGTTGTCTAATAAGATAAGATTACTGTCTAAACCTAGGTTAATTATCGCCTCAAAAGTCATCAGTCTAATTGCTATTACAGATGCCCTGGAATAGAAGTACAAGGGAAAAGAATCCATGACTTTTATTATTATTCCTACCCCACTGATTAGAGACTTTCCTCCTCAAATCATAGCAACAAATATGCAAAAGGCATCTATTGGAAATTTGGAGGAAAGAGGGGAAAAAGTTTCCTTTTGCAATCAAGATGGAGTTGCTTTACAGCCTTTCCTCCCTTTATTAAACAATGGACGCATTTACAAAATGAATCAACATGTTTCAAAGCATCACCAGATCACTAGGCTACAATACAATTTCCAAGTTTTTCTTCATATTCAAATTGCCTCGAGATAAGAGGATGAAAAGATATACTTAATTATAGGGTGAAAGAATTTTTTTTTAATATTTGAAGAAGTGATATACTTAGTTTTCTAATAAATTTTTTATTCTTTAACCAATGTCCTAACAACAATTTCAATGCGAGTTGTTTAACTAATTCTTAAAATTAAGGACAGATTCTTGTTGGATTGCATCATTGGAGTACGCTGATGTGAATGTCGTATGTAAAGGCAATTGCTTTTTATAAGCAATTACATAGGAAAAATAAATGTAAATAAAGATACGAGGAAACTTATAAGGCCCATTTCATAAACTTTTAAGAGTTGTAGCATTGAAGTGTAAAGTTGTTTAAAGTAATATAAAGTAAAAAAATAATGAGATGACATGGTAAGCCCATAAAAATAGAAGTTAGCAAATGAGTTGCATTATTGAAGATACTCTAAGGATCCTATTTTGCATCACCCATATAATTAATATAATATGTACCATGTACAACTATTTTAGTGTATTTGATTTAGATTTTTAAAATCTCTAAATCGTTGAAGTAACTTACAATGAGCTTTTGCAGTTAAAAAAAGTTGATTTTGAAGTGAAGCAATTTTTAATCTTTACAATCAACGCCATGTTTTTCTTAAAAAATACCTTTCTGATTATTATACTGTTAAAAGGAATTTACTTACTACTTGAACATTAATTTTTTCCCACAAGAATCAGTTGAAGATGCACCGCACCAAATCAACTGCATTTACACATGGAGTAATAATAACACAACACTGATGATTGCTTTTGGGAGGCATAAACAACAATAATCATAGGTTACGAGCATTACCATTTGGTCCCAACTCACAAACCTAGTAGCGAGCCCACCGTTTCTCACAATTCGAATTCCTGCACTAGTTTTGTTTTTGTCAAGCCTAAATTTAAGAGGTGGAGTTTTGCATTTAACCGCTTTAAGGCCATGATTGTTTTGTACAGAATTTACGTAAACCATTCATTGTTCATCAATCATGTTTGTTTCTCAAGTTTAACTCAGATAAGGTTAAATATGTTTTTAATTCCTAAAAAAATGGACAGATTTTAATTTTGATCCCTATAAAAAAAAAATTTGGTTTTTATCCTTCTAAAATATGAAAGTACTAATTTTGGTCCCTATAAAATGAATAATTTTTTGTTTGGATCCCTTCAAATTGTTTTTTTTTATTTTCATTCCTCTAAAATTTAATATCACCGTTTTTAGTACCTATCATTCATTTTAGAATAGATAAATATTATTCATTTTAGGGTTCATGAAAAATTTTAGGAAAATCATATGCTAACATGACATCACAGAGGTCATTGAATGTCACTTGGGATGACCATATGACCTTTTGTTATATGCATAAGTAGTTAATAGATGTCACATGACAATACGAACCAAAAATAGTGATTTTAGATTTTAGAGGAACAAAAAACAGAATTTTTTTTATAGAGATCGAAACCAAAATTTGCTTATTTTACAGGAACCAAAAACATATTTAACCCACTCCGTTATTATTCCACTACAGATATATCTTCTCTGCTTGTAGCTTTTGTTTCCAACAATAAACAGCCCGTTTGTTTTAAATTTCAATAACAAAAAATTCCGTTTAAAGTTCCGTTAACCAAAAACTTCAATTTGGAGCTTTTAGGATAGTCATCTCGGGATGGGATTTTCTTCCATTTGCATCGGTGTGAATGTGAACCAAACAACTGGAAAGTAGTGTTTCAATTAATTGTGAAAATATTATTTTAATAATTGATTATATATATAATCAATTATAATATAATCAATTTTATGTTTAGATAAGTGAATTAAAACATAAAATCGATTATATTATAATAAATATATAAAAGTCCATTATATATAATTAAATATTAAAATAATCTTTTTGTCAACATTAATATTTCTGCACATGTTAATTTTCTTTTTGGGGTGAGTTTTTATACATAAGTTAACAATTTGAAAATAGAGCGAAGTGCACCTCTTTTCCTATCTATATGAAGATGCCACATGGTCTCACTAGCCTGGCTTGAAAGGGCTAGATATGCTCCTTTTTGTTGAGTATTAATCTTAACCAAATGTTATGGGCATTGGTTAAAGAATATAAAAAAATAAATTTATATAGAGAGTGATATATTTAAAATTTAAAAAATAATGTACTTAATTTTTTAATGACTAGTTTCTTTTTTTTTTTTTATTTGGTTAGCAAGACCCTTAAAACTTATTGATATGTAAATGAGGTTGATTCTTTTAATTGATTTTTCTTTCATGATAATGGTATAATTTATGTTTAAATCTGTAGATTTTTTATTAATATGTGATGTCTAATTTCATTTTAAATCATTATTGAGATAAGTAGTTTGTCTTTGACTTTTAAATTAAATAATAAGACTCCTCTAAAGTGAGATATTCTTTAAAGTAAACAAGTAAAAGGCTTTCACCATTAGATAATTTAGTGGATTCAAATATCTATATACTCTTTTAAATCATTATTGAGATAAGTAGCTTGTCTTTGACTTTTAAATTAAAGAATACGACTCCTCTAAAGTGAGATATTCTCTAAAGTAAACAAGTAAAAGGCTTTCACCATTACATAATTTAGTGGATTCAAATCTCTATATACTTTATCAAATTGAGGGTGAAAATCTTTTTACTTTTTCACTTTAAAGAACATCTCACTTTAAAGAGTTTTTTTCCTAAATTAAAAGTGTTTGTTCTGATCCTAAATTTTTTATTGTACCAAGATAATTATTGGCATGTTTCTAATATGTGAGAGTTGTTGGCTTTTTTCAAGCATATTAGTTCAACAATAAAGCAAGATTTCAACCTCGTAGATAACTAAAATATGAAAAAGCAAAGGGTGGATCCGTAGCAGATTTTTCTACTAAAAAACCTAAACATGGACTTGGTACTAATTTAGAAAAGCCTGATAAAGATGAAGAGAGGAAGAAAAACATCTGAGTTTAATTGGGTCCATACTTCAGTCTTTTGGGCATGAATTTCTGCGAATGAATTATTAATATTATCCATACTATAATAAAATATATGATCATCATCATCATAATAATAATAATAGGAATTAATAAGAGGAAGGGGTTCTACTCCTTCTCATTAAAAAAAGAAAAGGAGAGGGATGGACCATTCGTGCAAGTTATATATTTCAATACTAGTACCACCGACATATTTTTTTAACATATGGATCTCATTTGAATTTTATATGACTCACATAAATTTCAATCAATTAAAAAAATATATGAAGTAGAAAGTGTTATTAACATTTCCCTCATATTTCAAAGCGGTGGCTGATAAAAGGAAGGACTTTGGGAGATATAGATAGATGGCGGTGGGGCCGGAAGGGTGGTGAGTGGGATGGTGCTGCGCACGAAAGCCCTCCAGAAGTGGCTCAACACACGTGCACTGCTGCTAACGTAAACAACCACTCCTCTCATTTCATAGGCCCAACGCCATCTGTTTCATCTCCCTCTTCTAATTTAGTGTTATTCTTGTATATCCCTCTAAATAATTGAGTTCATGTACATATAAAGTCAGTAGAGTAAGTAAGTATGGTTACCATGGTATATCCATTTTTTGGATTATTAGTTGGTTGAGATTATAATATATTTTAAAATAAATTAAGGACAAATCCTTACTCACTTTATACATTAGCTTACTTTAGGGGAGCTTTTCTTTTATATCTATAACATTTTATATTTATATAATTTTAATTATTTAATTATAGTTAATTTTATTTTACTTGTTAACACCATGTTAATTGAAGTAAGAAATGATATGTAAAAAACATTATCCCTTCTCAATTAAAAGATTTATATAATATCTTATATTTATATAGTTTTTATTATTTGATTATAGTTAATTCTATTTTATTTTTCGCATACCATCTCATTACAAGAACCTTTATCTAATGATCATTGCTACAAGTGTTCAAGTGTTCATTGATTCAGATCAATCTGCCAAACCTGAAAAAACTGAATTAAACCAATAAAAGTGGTTCAAATTCTTTGAATGTTCGGGTTGAATCTGAACCAAACTAATTAAGATCTGATGATAATTGGTTCAGTTATCGGATACAAGGATTATGGAACCGATTCAAATCGATTATATATATATATATAAACAAATTTGTATATTTTTAAAAAAAAATTGTGTAATAGCTTTTGATATTTTTATTCTTAGATTTGATAAATTTTCATATATTGATTAGTTTGAAATTTTCCTTCTTGATCATTTTTTATAGGTTTATGCAATTTTTTTTTCATATTTTTTGAACTAAGCTTTTTTTTTTTATAAAATCAAACCGACCTGTTCTTGATCAAATTGGTTTGGTTTAGGTTTCTTAAAGAAAAAATTGCAAATCCGAACTAAATCGAACAAATTGATTTCGATTGACTTGAATTTCCCTCCTGTGGAACTGAACCAAACCGAACGGTACACACCCAAAAATCTTTGCTAATATAAAAACATATATATAAGCAATTACTTGTATTAACAAAATTATCTAGGGACATATTTTGACTATAGAAAAAGTTAAAGTAATTTGACCAAAAAAAAATGCAAAAGTAACCTCAAGATGTTATTGAATGGGTTGGGTGGGGAGTATGCAAACTGCAAAGAGTGTGAGAATGTGAATGTAATTTTTTTTTTTTATTAAAAAAGATATTCATTCATTTAAATTGATAAAATAAATCGAAAACAACACAAATTCAACATCGTTATGAATCTACAAACAAGCTCATAGCACCCATTTTAATAGCATAAAATGGCAAAATGCCTATAAATGTGACAAAATCAAAGTGAGCGGAATACCCATGCCTTCGGATCTGTAACGTTGACGCCCAAGTCTTGATTGAATCTGTAATGGATCGAAGCTGATCTGTCAATCTGAATCAAACGAAAATCGCAACAAGACGGAAAACCAAACAACGTCGTACTGAGACGACGAAATCACGGAAAAACGCAAAAGAAAAATCAAATTTATATGAAAAAATCACTTATTTAGATAAAAGGAGAGAAAAAATGATGTAGAGGAATGATTTCAGATCAAAAAAAGACCCAAAATCACCCATCTCTTATAGATGAGGAAGAAGGAAGAGAGAATTAGAGTGAAGGTTGAGAGAGATGCAGCTCTAGGTTTTATCCATTTGATTGTAAATTTTATGCAAGTAGTATAATTTGTAAATTTTGAGTCAAAGACCAATATGCCTTCAGTACACGACAAAAGAAGCAAGCTTAAAGGATAGTTACGTAAATTGGCGGCACTTTATAACATCGCATTGTAGTAATAATAATAATCATAGTAATAATAATTATAGCAATTAGATAAACCATAATGAAGGAAGGATTATAAAGCAAATTAAACCTAAAACGGGGTGTTGGTTAATGCACGTGAGGAACAAGCCATTGCCGTGTTTGACCTCAACTCAAACAGTACTGTCATACTCGCCTTTCTCCTCACGCCACACCACACCACACCACACCACACGACACCATTTCATTTTATCTTAGATACATACATAAACCGAAAACTGAGATTTGATCTTTGCATTTTTCATTTCTCACAAACTCAACTTCAACTTCAACTTCCTTGCTGTGCAATCTACCTGGCCACCACGCACGCGATTTCCTTCAAGTGTGTATTGGGTTTGGATACTTAGAAATAAAAAGACTCAGAGATGAGAGGAACTCATGGGGAAGATGGCAGAGTTGTCAACAACAACAACAACAACACTATGGACACTATAAACGCTGCTGCCTCTGCCATAGCTTCTTCCCAGAATCGTCTTTCTCAACCTACTCTTCAGGTATGTTGTTATTATTATTATTATTCCATTAAAATAATGAAATTTAACTCCTTTGTTTTCACTTATGTTTTCTGGTCAACAAGTTGTTATTCGTTTGCTGTTGTATGAGGATGCTTAATTGCTGATACATCTTTTTTGTTTATCATTTTGATTTGATACTCTACACCTCTAGGTTCTCTCTGGGATTCTTTTTTCTTGGTCACTGTTTGCTTGAATCCATATAATTGATCTCTTTTCCCAAAACAAGATATATCTTTTATTTTCTTTTCTTTTCTTTTGTTTTTTATTTATTTATTTATTTAGGCCTAAGGCCGGTTTGGTTTAGATTTTAGGAAAAAGCAATCCTAAAAAAACGCTTTTCTATGCACTCTCAACCAACTTTTGACCGTAACAACAAGTGTGTTCTGATTTTCATGATAAGATCCCAAACGTGCGTTCGAGCAAAAGTTACTCTTCAGTAGCTTTTGCCCAAACACACATTTGGAACTTCCTAACAGAAATTCAAACACATACAATATGGTTGGTTTGATAAAAAGTGCTGTGAGAAAAGTTTTTTTTTTTTTTTTGGTATGCCTGCACTAGAATCTAAACCAAAGAGACTCTTCGTTATTTGTATGTAGCAAACTTTTCATTTCAAAAAGATGATAAGTTTGTGAAAAATTTATTAAACAATGTTAGGATTTTCCTGTGCTTAGTCTTTGGCTTCGTTAATAAGAAAACGTGTGACGTAGGAACTCATAGTTCTGGTACTGTTTTTTGCTTTGATTTGGTATCAGTCATTTTTATTGTTATTTTACTAGTCATCAAATGGCAATAGAGTTCTTTTTCTACAGAAAAAAAATTATATAAGTCATCTCTTTAGAGGCAGAGTCACTGGAAAGTGAAAAGTGATTTGCTTATGCGCACAGTTAATTAAATTAACAAAGGAAATTTTCATTTCAGTGGGCATCTTCATTTTTATGATGATTTAAGTGACACTTTTTGATAATCGGATTAATGAAAACAAAAACTTAATTACAAGGAGTAACTACCAAGTGGAAGATTGGATTAGACTCCTCATACTTGTCTGGATCTTTTACATACAGAGTAAATTCCAGAATTGCTTATTTCTAATTTTCTGTATTGTTACTTTAGACTACTGGCTTGATAGTGTATTTTTTCTGACTCCTGAGATGTATAATAGTTAATTGACTACTTACTTTTTTGAGTTTTTTCATTAACTCTTGCAAGAATGGATGTTCTAGGAGTAACTGCTGTGTATGCTTCTTATTCAATATGGGGTCTATCAATATTAAAATTATGGTTTGAGTTATATGCCATTTTGTATTGGTAATTAGTACTTCTGAGTGCATCAAGGAAACACTTATAATGTCTTCTATGACTGAAAATTAACTCAGTTACATTTGCTCACAGAAGAAAAGATGGGGAAGCTGGTTTAGCATATCCGGTTGTTTTGGATATCACAAAAACCGAAAGAGAATTGGTCATGCTGTCCTTGTTCCAGAAACAACACATCCTGGATCAGACCCTTCTGCAGCTGTTAGTTCAACCCAAGCACCTACTATAACACTTCCCTTTGTTGCCCCTCCTTCATCTCCTGCATCTCTCTTTCAATCAGAACCTTCTTCAGTTGCACAATCACCAGTTGGTATACTATCTCTCACTTCTGTGTCTGCCAGTATGTACTCTCCTAGTGGTCCTGCCTCAATCTTTGCCATTGGCCCTTATGCACATGAAACACAATTAGTTTCACCACCTGTTTTCTCAGCATTCACCACTGAACCATCAACTGCTCCTTTCACTCCACCTCCTGAGTCTGTCCACTTGACTACACCTTCTTCACCTGAAGTCCCATTTGCTCAGCTACTTGACCCTAACAATAAAAATGGTGAGACCTTTCAGAGGTTCCAAATATCTCACTATGATTTCCAATCTTACCAGTTTCATCCTGGAAGCCCACTTGGCCAACTCATATCACCAAGATCTGCCATCTCAGCTTCTGGCACCTCATCTCCTTTACCTGACTGTGAATTTACCACTGGTGCCTCCCACAATATCCTTGACTTCCAAACAGCAGACCCTACCAAGCTTCTCAACTTATATAAACTACCTGC
Source organism: Ammopiptanthus mongolicus (assembly GCA_039655645.1). Lineage (NCBI taxonomy): Eukaryota > Viridiplantae > Streptophyta > Magnoliopsida > Fabales > Fabaceae > Ammopiptanthus > Ammopiptanthus mongolicus. Next base: position 6,446,634 of record CM077343.1, read on the forward strand.
TTATGAAAACCAGAAGTCAAATCAAGGTTCTGGGTCTCTAACCCCAGATACTGTAAGGTCCACAACTCAAGCTAGTTTTCTTCAAAATCACTGGGTTTCTGAGATCAAAACGCCCCCACATCCATGCAATAATCGTCTGAATGAGATTAGTGTAAATCATAGGGTCTCATTTGAGTTATCTGCACAAAAAGTATTGAGATGTGTGGATAACAAGCCAGCAGCATCAGCATGGACTAATGTCTTGTCAAAATTAAAAAATGATGCAGCAACAGCAGACAAAGAAGAAAATTCAAGAGAAACCGGGGGTGATGACAAACAACTTGTCACTGAAACTCCCAATGATGCATCCCAGCAAGTCACTTTGGGAGGAGATGAGGCAGCAGTTCATGAGAAGTTTCAGTCCTTAACCCTTTCTTCTGGTAAAGAGTTCAATTTTGATAATGCAGATGGGGTGGATTCTCATGCAACCAATATAGTTGTTGACTGGTGGGCTAATGAGAAAGTTGCAGGGAAGGAGGGAGGGGCCTCTAAGAATTGGTCTTTCTTCCCAATGATTCAACCTGGTGTCAGCTAACCAGTTAGGACTCAACTCACATAGTGGCTTCAAGTTCAGAGTTGCTAGAGTTTAGCATTTTTTTTTTTTTTTTTTTTTTTTTTTAATTTTGTGCCATGCTGCTAGCAATACAGTTGCTAAATTGAATCATAGTAAATTATGATTGGGAATTCTAACACAGTGAGGGGAATCTTTTTTGAAATCATTAGCCCCTCCCCAAAAAAAGAGGTAAGTTTTGCATGATATATGTACTCTGTAATTCTTGCCAAGTTTGGGTTAGAAAAAGCTGTATATTTTTTTAGCATCTGTACCCGTATCCTTTTTTATATGTAATATAGTTGACAGTTAGACAGTGATAATAAAAATCTAATGGTGGTGATTATCGTAAATAGCTCATGGTCACGATGGTTTTGGCTTTTGATAATGAATAAGGATATATATGGATGTCGAGCTTGCAAGAGGGGGGAAAAACCTTGTATGTAGCTCTTACATTCACTCAATGATGGCAACGTTCTTAAATCTCGCTTTAGTAATTTCTATCAAAATTGAAATTTGCCAAATTTCAATACGGAACTGATAGATACCATATTACCACTAATATGGGAAATTCCAAAGTATTCTAAGAATGATCAATTTTGGAATTGCACCACAATATTGTATCATCCACAATTTAGAACTTGCTAATCACATTTGAACCATTGCACTGAAGCCAACATGTTTCCTCAATTATGAATAATAGAATATGTTATGGTTGCCATACTACATAATATATCACTCTTATGCTATGTTTGGCATGCATTATGAGTATAAAGATTTTTTTTATATTGTCAATTAATCATAAATTGTTATACCATTAAAAATATTTGGCTTTTTTCCTAACAATCTTAAAAGGGACTCATATAATGATTTATGATTGGTTGACAGTATAAATTTTGAGTTTAATTGCTTTTTTGGCTAAGTAGAAGAAAGCTATTGATATCGGTCGTAGGAAGTGAGAATAGGGAGTGGTTCTTAAGCTTACGCGGGGAGGATGACTCCATGACGCAAGCTCATGGTTGGCGACGTACAGTTTGTGAACATGGCTGAGGTTTGTGCGAGGTTTAGGAATGGAGGGACGGAGGTGGGGAAGAAAACAAAATGGAAGACAAAACAGAGCAACGTGTGAACGTTACAAATAAGTGCCCAACATGTGGTATTGTCGTCGCTTGGCCACAAAAGGTCTTGGAGGCAAACTAGAAAAGTGATAGTGAAAGAAAGTATCTTTTCTTTCGTGGGGGGAGGGGTATCATGAAACCGAAAGTGATAGTATATAATACTTTTTTCTCTCTCCTTATTCTTCCTCTTCTTTTTTTATGGATAACACGGCCTTTCAAAGTTCCACCTCACCTACCTCAATTCTAGAATACGGTTTATATATCTATTTGGTAACTCTACTTAATGTAAATGGTTTTAGGGTAGAATCTAGCATGATATTATAGTCAGAATCCATCTGCTATCGTTTATCGCCTGTTCCGTCAGACATATGTGGAGGGAGTGTTGATAATTGAAAGTCTCACATCGCTTGTCTCAATTTCTAAAATGCGGTTTACTCCACTTAATGTCAATTAGTTTTAGTACAAAACTTAGATACAATATCATAAATCTTGTTGGTATTGTTCTCCTTTTATATACCGACACATGGATATTTTTTACACTAAGCCCTCACTAAAAATTCACATTATTTCCTTCATTTACTTCCTTATATGTTTTTTATTTTTAATTTTATTTTTTTTTCATTTGTAAAATATCAATATATTTGAGTTATGGATATGGTATTCTGAGGAAGAGGATGGGCTTGATAGTGCATTTGTTCATGGGGAAGAGTTTAGCCAATAAGCTTGATGCAGGTGACTGACGCAGGTACAGGGTGGGTGGCAGTGGACTACTACTCGAGCCTACGCCGCCCCATTGCTGTCCTTAATCCAAACATAGCCTAGCTTTTCTCAAATTTTGAATGGATAGTGCCCTAGTGGGGGTAAAAATAGGCTAGGCTCCTCGTCGGGGGCTTATGGCCTAATCTATTTAAAGTTTGGTTTGACTTTGCTTGTTTAATAAAAATGGCAGGTCTAGGCTTTTTAAAAAGCATTTTTTTTAGTTAAACAGGTCAAGCTTAGGTTATGAAAAATCATTTTAAATTTGATAGGCCGAATCGTTTATAAATAATATTATTTTTAATAAAATATATAAATTATAAATTATTTTTTAAGAAGTAGACTTGTTGGCCCATTTAAAAACTTTATCTGTTAGCCTATTTAAAAGTCATATCTATAAGTATATTAGTCTATTGACCTACTTAAAAATAGACTCATTGACCTATTTAAAAGCCTTAATGTGAAATAAGCTTTTAAATATGTTTTTAAGTTATGTCAGACCATAAAAAATGGTATATATCAAGTCACAGATCAAGTTTATACCATATATTTTTTAAATAGGTCAACCTTATTTAACTCCAAAACCTAATATGAACTGACCTATTTTGATCATGCACGAGATTACTAATTTACTAATATTGGCTGATAAAAAAAATCATATTCGAGACCACGGACCAAACACAAGAGCCTTACTTAGATGAAGGGCCCGAAACCGCTATCCTGACTTTCAGAACACTAAATGAACAACTTCAGATCCAATCCATCACGGGCATCCAGACAAACCAGTGGTGTTTCCTTTTTTTTTTTTTGCATTTAAATTTATTAAATATTCATTCAATAGGCAATCATACATTGAACAAACAAATCCGTATTTTCAGTCAGTCAAAAAAAACAAAAACAAATCCATATTCAATCTTATATTTAAATTTATCTAATCAATGTGCAGTAGTAGGTGATAATTATCTAATAATGTCTTTTGTAAAAAAATCTAATAAGTATATAATGGTATGTAATATATATTTTTTCGTACATGTATGTAATATTATTATATACATTGACGTACTAGTAACAATCCATTTATCCCATTTCAACAGCTCAATGATAAGACTGTATAGATATTTGATAACTGATTAGTCACGGATTCAATCTCATAATGATTTTATTTTTCTCTTTTTCTATATAAAATCTAAATATACCTCCTAAGAATTAAAAAAAAAAAATCCATCTGAAACTAAAAGTTTGATTGGATTTTTCTTTCCATAATTTTAATGACTATCCAAGCTTTGACTTTGTAACCTTCCGGCTCCCAACTCCCAAGCATCTTCATTTAGTAATATAATTATTTATTTCTTTTTTTTTTTCTTCTGGCAAACATATAATTATTTATTTTCAAACTTTAAAGATGCATTTCTTAAAGTTAATTAGTCAAATATGTCCTCCTTTTTTTTTGATCCATTTTCTAGTGACGAGCTCTTTCCATTTCATCCCTTTTCTATAAAACACTATATATATAAAGCCGTGGGCACCAAGTTTGACCGTCAACCATTACTTGATTATCTCTTACATAATTCATATGATTTAATTTACGGCTAGTATAAATATTTTTTAGAATTAATTAATGTATATTATCAGTGTAAATATTTTTTATATTGTCAGTCAATAAGAAATTGTCACATAAACTAAAATGTTTGACTCTTATTCTAACTACATTAAAAGTCATTCATATCATAATGTCTGATTGGTTGACTGTGTAAAAAAATTTACACTAACAGTGCAAAACAATTAAACTTGTATTTTTTATACCGCCAACAATAATAAGTTACTACATTATTAAAAATATTTGATTCTTATCATAACTATCGCATATGATGATTTGTGATTGATTGACGAAATAAAAAACTTTTCAGTTGCACTATATCAAAATTATCGAGTGTTAGGGAGAAGTTATGTATAAATTATTAAAATAATATAATCAATATTAGGGTTTGAAGCCGTAAGTATAAGTTTTGTTTGGTAAAAATTAGCTAATAGGAGATACCCAATTGATAGCGAATCAACTTAAAACTAATGATGGATAAGCTAACATATTTGATTTGAAGTGTTTGATAAAATTAGCAGTTGAATTAGCTGATAAATATAAAATGACATAAAAGTACATGTTTATATGTTTTTCTTATATAAATTCTATTTATATATATGTTATATATTTTAAAATAATTATTACTTTTAGTTTATTTTAGATCATTTATCGTCTCAAAATTTAAAATATTAATTTTTATAATTTAAATTTTATTTGTAATTATTTTTATTAAATAACATGAGATACTATAAATAGAATGACATGTTGATATGATTTTTTATATAAATATGTTTTATAGGCAAATATATTCTCTGTTATCCTGAATATATATTTAGTTAGTAAAATTAGTCCTTAAATATATATTTTTTAATTAGGATTAGGATATATTTTATTTTAGTTAAGACAAGATAAATAAGGAATTTAATTAAAATAGTAAGGATAAAATGAGATAAAATATAATAAGCTATAAGTTCAAACGTTACTTCAAGTAGTATTTCGGAAAAACGCTATAAACTAGCGACACAAATTTTTTTTAACAGAACTACAAATATATCCCCTATAAGCTAGCGCTTTCGCCTTGCCAAACAGGATAAAATAAATTAGACTAAATTAGCCTTTTAGTCTTTTATGTTATATTTAGAGTCGGTTTGGTCTCCCATCTTTAAAAAGATTCATTTTAATTCTCTAATTATGAAACATTAGCCAAAGTTACCATTTTCTGTCACCTCTATTAGTAATGTCATTAATTTTAGCGTATTTGAGAGTTAGGTAATGATCTGGACATCTGAGTTGGCACGACCTCCACGTGATAGTATGTGCTGGAGTCATGTTAGAGGATCAAATTGAATCCAAATAAAAAGATAAAAGATTAGATCAAATTTTTGGCCCTTCTCGCCCTATGTGCCTTCTTTCTCAAGGGTTCCAAGCAGCCATGGTTGACCCTTCTTCAACCCAAGTGAAGTGCGAAGGAGCCTAGATTTGGTCGATCGTGTGGCAAGCTGGTAGTTGTTGGGCGAAGCGCGGTGGAACGTGATGACTTTGAGCAAAATGGATTTGAAACAAGAATGAGAGAAAGGGTCTTCTCTGCTACTTTATATTAGGTTGGAGAAGGGTCATCCATGATTGTTGCAACTCTTGGGGAAGGAAGACATATTGGGGAGAAATGCCTAAAAATTCGATTTGGTACTTTATGTTTTTATTTGGATTCAATTTAGTCCTCTATATGGCTCGAGCACGTATTGTCAACTCAGTTGCCTAGATCACCACTTAGCTGCCACGTACTTTAAAATTAATGGCGGTACTAACAATTGTGACATAAAGGGTAACTTCGACTAATGTTTGAAACTTATGCAACGAATAGAGATCTTTTTAAAGATAAAAGATAAATGACCCAATCGAATCCAAAAATTAAGGTAAAATATCAAAACTCTAATTTAGCCCATAAATTATAAGTTATGAAAGAGTTAGCCACGTTTTAGTGTACCAAAAACAAATGGTCCATATTGTGCGGCTAATAAGTAATAACAATGATCAACACGTTTGCTATTATGCTCCTCCTCCTAGAAGCCAACGACCAACTTTTACGTTGACCAAATTCCAGACTATCAAATTGGACCTTCTAGAGTTCCACAAACCAACTACCCCTTCCTCCTCCCATCATCATATCATATCATATATAAAACGACCTTTATTTATTTGTTACCAACAATTCCGATTCACAAATCACAGCCACTCCCAACCCAACTCTTGTTCTCATTTTTCATATCTCTCTCTCAGTGGTGTGTGTTCATTTCTAGGCAACAACAAAAACAATTACAAAACAGAGAGGCACCATCAAATCAAATATAAAAAGAATGCCACCTTTTGCAGGTGATGGGGTTCTTCAATCCCAAACCAAATCCGATTCCAATATAGTCACCATCGACGTGGGTGGCCAACTATTCCAAACAACCAAACAGACCCTTACCTCCGCAGGCCCAAAAACCTTCTTCTCTCGAATATCCGACGTCGTTTCAACCTCTCCACTCTACACCCCTTTCGTTGACAGAGATCCCGAACTCTTCTCCCTCCTCCTCTCCCTCCTCCGTACCGGTAACCTTCCATCCAAAGCCAAATCCTTCGACCTCCAAGACCTAATTCAAGAATCCCAATTCTACGGTATCGAGAATCTTCTCGTAAATTCTCTTTCCAACCCTTCGCAGTTCGAACCTTTCAACCTCCACAAATCGTTAATCGCACCCTTAAACGGACGCGATTCCGCTTCTGCAATCGCCACCACGCCATACGGTTCCCTCCACGTCGCGCACGGAAGCAAAATCACCTCCTTCGACTGGTCACTCCGCCGCAAATCCACCGTCCTCACTCACTTCACCGCCGTGGATGCCCTTCTAGCTATCTCGCCGTCGCTCGCCGCCGCCGGAGCCAACGACTTCTCCGGCCTCCAGATCCTCGATTTGGAACAGGGGAACGTGAAAGAAACCCTAGAATGGGAAAACGTGACCCGGTCCGGTTCGACGGTTCAGGCAATCGGGTCCAGCCCGGATCACTTGTTCGCGAGTTTCGAATCGTCTCGTCGAAACTCGAATTCCATCGTGGTTTACGACTTGCACGGCTTGAGACCCGTTTCGGAGATCAGTCACAACGAGATTTTCGGCGCGGACATCGATTCCGCAATTCCCGCTACGAAGCTTCAGTGGGTACAAGGTTACAACCTCTTGATGGCTTCTGGGTCCCACAGCGGTCCCTCCGGTGTTTTCGGTAACGTAAGGTTGTGGGATGTTCGGTCTGGAAATTTGGTCTGGGAGATGTCCGAAAAGGTTGATTGTTTCGCTGACGTGGCAGTTTCGGATGGCCTTTCGGTTATTTTCAAGGTTGGGGTGAATTCGGGTGAGGCGTTTTACGTTGACATGCGTAGTTTGAGTGATGAGAACACGTGGGTGTGTCTTGGTGATAAGAGAAAAGTGGTTAATGGGAAGAAGGAAGGGATTGGTTGTAAGATTGAGACACAAGGGAATCAAGTGTTTTGTACCAAGGGTGGTGATGTGGAGTTGTGGTCTGAGGTTGTAATGGGAAATGCTAAGAAGAATAAGGAAGGTGGGTTGGAGGAGAGGATCTTTAAGAAGAACTTGATGGGGAGAGTAAAGGACATGGGAGGTGTTAAGATTACTAATTTGGCCTTTGGAGGGAGCAGGATGTTCTTGACTAGGAAGGATCAGCAATGTGTTGAGGTTTGGCAGAGTTCTTCAAGGGAACTTTGAATTAGTATATTAAAGGTGGATCTTTCTTTCATAGCGTTTTGTCATTTATTCAAGAATCAAGACAAGATTATTAGTAGTTATACGTGACCTTGTGCATTCTTAAATTTTGGTGACAAACCATTGTTTCAATCTTTTTGTAAGAAATGTCATTCCCCATAGTGTGGATGGTTAGTTTTATGAGACATACATACATACATACATAAACCGAAAACTGAGATTTGATCTTTGCATTTTTCATTTCCCACAAACTCAACTTCAACTTCCTTGCTGTGCAATCTACCTGGCCACCACGCACGCGATTTCCTACAAGTGTGTATTGGGTTTGGATACTAGGAAATAAAAGGACTCAGAGATGAGAAGAACTCATGGGGAAGATGGCAGAGTTGTATGAGGATGCTGAATTGCTGATAGATCTTTTTTGTTCATCATTTTGATTTGATACTCTACACCTGTAGGTTCTCTGGGATTCTTTTTTCTTGGTCACTGTTTGCTTGAATCGATATAATTGATCTCTTTTCCCAAAACAAGATATATCTTTTATTTTCTTTTGTTTTTCTATTATTTACTTAGGCCTAAGTCCTGCTTGGTTTAGATTTTAGGGAATAGCAATCGAATAAAATGCTTTTCGATGCACTCTCAACGAACTTTTGACTGTAACAACAAGTGTGCTCTGATTTTCGTGATAAGGTCCCAAACATGCGTTTGAGTAAATGTTACTCTTCAGTAGCTTTTGTCCAAACACAAGTTTAGATCTTCCCAACAGAATTCCAAACACATACAATACGGTTGGTTCCATAAAAAGTGCTGAGAAAAGAGGCTCTTGATTATTTGTATGTGGCAAACTTTTCATTTCAAAAAGATGATAAGTTTGTGACAAATTTATTAAACAATGTTGGGATTTTCCTGTGCTTAGTCTTTGGCTTCGTTAATAAGAAAACGTGTGACATAGGAACTCATTAGCTCTGGTACCGTTTTTGCTTTAATTTGGTATGAGTCATTTTTATTGTTATTTTACTAGTCATCAAATGGCAATAGAGTTCTTGTTCTACAGAAAAAAATTATGTAAGTCATCTCTTTAGAGGCAGAGTCACTGGAAAGGGAAAAGTGTTTTGCTTATGCGCACAGTTAATTAAATTAACAAAGGAAATTTTCATTTCAGTGGGCATCTTCATTTTTATGATGATTTAAGTCACACTTTTTGATAATCAGATTAATGAGTACAAAAACTTAATTACAAGGAGTAACTACCAAGTGGAAGATTGGATTAGACTCCTCATACTTGTCCAGATCTTTTACATACAGAGTAATTCCGGAAGTGCTTATTTCTAATTTTCTGTATTGTTGCTTTAGACTAGTGGCTTGATAGTGTATTTTTTCTGACTCCTGAGATGTATAATAGTTAATTGACCTCTTACTTTTTTGTTTTTTTTCCTTAACTCTTGCAATAATGGATATTCTAGGTGTAACTGCTGTGTATGCTTCTTATTCAATATGGGGTCTATCAATAGTAAAATTATGGTTTGAGTTATATGCCATTTTGTATTGGTAATTAGTACTTCTGAGTGCATCAAGGAAACACTTATAATGTCTTCTATGACTGAAAATTAACTCAGTTACATTTGCTCACAGAAGAAAAGATGGGGAAGCTGGTTGAGCATATCCGGTTGTTTTGGATATCACAAAAACCGAAAGAGAATTGGTCATGCTGTCCTTGTTCCAGAAACAACACATCCTGGATCAGACCCTTCTGCAGCCGTTAGTTCAACCCAAGCACCTACTATAACACTTCCCTTTGTTGCCCCTCCTTCATCTCCAGCATCTCTCTTTCAATCAGAACCTTCTTCAGTTGCACAATCACCAGTTGGTATACTATCTCTCACTTCTGTGTCTGCCAGTATGTACTCTCCTAGTGGTCCTGCCTCAATCTTTGCCATTGGCCCTTATGCACATGAAACACAATTAGTTTCACCACCTGTTTTCTCAGCATTCACCACTGAACCATCAACTGCTCCTTTCACTCCACCTCCTGAGTCTGTCCACTTGACTACACCTTCTTCACCTGAAGTCCCATTTGCTCAGCTACTTGACCCTAACAATAAAAATGGTGAGACCTTTCAGAGGTTCCAAATATCTCACTATGATTTCCAATCTTACCAGTTTCATCCTGGAAGCCCACTTTGCCAACTCATATCACCAAGATCTGCCATCTCAGCTTCTGGCACCTCATCTCCTTTACCTGACTGTGAATTTACCACTGGTGCCTCCCAAAATATCATTGACCTCCAAACAGCAGACCCTACCAAGCTTCTCAACTTATATAAACTACCTGCTTATGAAAACCAGAAGTCAAATCAAGGTTCTGGGTCTCTCACCCCAGATACTGTAAGGTCCACAACTCAAGCTAGTTTTCTTCAAAATCACTGGGTTTCTGAGATCAAAACGCCCCCACATCCATGCAATAATCGTCTGAATGAGATTAGTGTAAATCATAGGGTCTCATTTGAGTTATCTGCACAAAAAGTATTGAGATGTGTGGATAACAAGCCAGCAGCATCAGCATGGACTAATGTCTTGTCAAAATTAAAAAATGATGCAGCAACAGCAGACAAAGAAGAAAATTCAAGAGAAACCGGGGGTGATGACAAACAACTTGTCACTGAAACTCCCAATGATGCATCCCAGCAAGTCACTTTGGGAGGAGATGAGGCAACAGTTCATGAGAAGTTTCAGTCCTTAACCCTTTCTTCTGGTAAAGAGTTCAATTTTGATAATGCAGATGGGGTGGATTCTCATGCAACCAATATAGTTGTTGACTGGTGGGCTAATGAGAAAGTTGCAGGGAAGGAGGGAGGGGCCTCTAAGAATTGGTCTTTCTTCCCAATGATTCAACCTGGTGTCAGCTAACCAGTTAGGACTCAACTCACATAGTGGCTTCAAGTTCAGAGTTGCTAGAGTTTAGCATTTTTTTTTTTTAAATTTTGTGCCATGCTGCTAGCAATACAGTTGCTAAATTGAATCATAGTAAATTATGATTGGGAATTCTAACACAGTGAGGGGAATCTTTTTTGAAATCATTTGCAATACATGAATAATAGAATATGTTACTTTCATATCGGTCCTATAAGTTTTTTTGTACTTTTCACATGGGTCCTATAAGTTTTATTTTTTTCATATTGGTCCTATACATTATGTTCCGTTTTCATGTTAGTCCTTTACGTCAATTTCGACCTTTGATGTTAGATCAAAAGCCATGTGTCAGACTAACATGATAGTCACGTCAGATCAAAACTGACGGCGTTAGGTCGAAATTGACGAAAATGACTAACATGGAAACTGAACATAACTTGTAAAACCAATTTGAAAAAAATAAACCTTATAGGACCCATGTGAAAAGTAAAAAAAAACGTATAGGACCAATCAACTTATTTTGCCAATATATTATGGTTGGCATACTACATTGTATCTCACTCTTATGTTATGTTTGGTATGCATTATCAGTGTAAATATTTTTTATATTGTCAATTAATCATAAACTGTCACATCATTAGGAATATTTGACTATTATCCTAACAATCTTAAAAGACACTTATAGCATGATTTGCGATTGGTTGACGATATAAATTTTGAATTTAATTGATTTTTTGGCTAAGTAGAAGAAAGCTATTGATACGGGCAGCAGGAAGTGAGAATAGGGGGTGGTTCCTAAGCTTAGACGGGGAGGATGACTCCATGACGCAAGCTCATGGTTGGCGACGTACACTTTGTGAACATGGATAAGGTTTGTGCGAGGTTTAGGAATGGAGGGAGGTGGGGGAAGAAAACAATATGGAAGACAAAACAGAGCAACATGTGAACGTTACAAATAAGTGTCCAACATGTGTATTGTTGTCGCTTGGCCACAAAAGGTCTTGGAGGCAAACTAGAAAAGTGATAGGGAAAGAAAAGGGGTTACCATGAAACCGAAAGTGATGGAGATAAGGACATTGCATAATTTTTTTGGAAATGCCCTTTCACCTCTTAAAATCTTCGGTTGTTATTTGAACACCAAAAACTAGACATCACATGTAATACTGTATGTGTTTATCTTTATCTCTTACTTACTTTTTATCTTTTTAAGTATACAAGCATATAAAAAATACACCAAAAAACATATGGTGTCCTTTTTTCAGGTGTTCAAATATCTTTTCCCTAAAATCTTACATGTAACCTTGATAATATATATGTTTTTCTCTCTCCTTATTTTTCCTCTTCTTTTTTTTAGGGATAACACTATATTTGAAAGTCTCACGTTGCCTACCTCAATTCTGGAGTGCGGTTTATACATCTATTTGGTAACTCTACTTAATGCAAATGGTTTTAAGGTAGAATCTAGCATGATATTATAGTCAGAGCTCATCTCCTGTTATTTATCGCTTGTTCCGTCAGACATATGTGGAGGAAGTGTTGATACTTGGAAGTCCCACATCGTTTGTCTCAATTCCTAAAATGTGGTTTACTTCACTTAATACCAATTAGTTTTAGGACAAACCTTAGATACAATACCATAAGTCCTATTAGTATTGTTCTCCTTTTATATACTAGCACATGGATATTCTTTACACCTCAACCCTCACTAAAAATTCACATTGTTTCCTTTAGTTATTTCCTTATATGTTTTTATTTTTAATTTTAATTTTAATTTTTTTTCAATTTTAAAATATCAATATATTTGAGTTGGGATATGGTATTCTGACGAAGAGGATTGGCTTGATAGTGCATTTGTTCCTGGGGAAGAATTTAGCCAATAAGTTTGATGCGGGTACAGGGTGGGTGGCAGTGGACTACTACTCAAGCCTGTCTCCCCCCCCCCCTCCCATTGTTATCCTTAATCCAAGCATAGCCTAGTTTTTCCCAAATTTTGAACGGATAGTGCCCTAGTGGGGGTAAAAATAGGCTAGGCTACTCGTTGGGGGCTTATGGCCTACCTATTTAAAGCTTGGTTTGACTTTGCTTGTTTAATAAAAATGTCAGGTCTAAACTTTTTAAAAAGTTTTTTTAGTTAAACAGGCCAAGCTTAGGTTATAAAAAATCATTTTAAATTTGATAGGCCGACTCGTTTATAAATAATATTATTTTTAATAAAATATATAAATTATAAATTATTTTTTAAGAAATAGACTTGTTAGCCTATTTAAAAACTGTACTTGCTAGCTTATTTAAAAGTCTTATCTATAAGCATGTTAGCCTATTGACCTACTTAAAAATAGACTCATTGACCTATTTAAAAGCCTTAATGCGAAATAAGCTTTTAAATGTGTTTTGAAGTCAAGTCAGACCATAAAAAATGGTGTATATCAAGTAACAGATTGAGCTTATACCATATATTTTATAAATGGCTTAATTGTATTTTTAATCTCCCAACTTTTTTAATTGTTCGATTTTTGTCCCTCAAAAATTTTAATTGTACTTTTGGTCTTTCAATTTTTTCAATTTTGTGATTTTGGTCCCTCAAGAAATTTAATTGCACTTTTCATCCTTCAACTTTGTGAAATTGTGCAATGACAACCTTTATATTTTGATTTCTAGAAGAACTAATAGGTTGAGGGATGAAAAGTGCAATTAAATTTCTTGAGGGACCAAATTGTGAAGTTGAAAAAGTTGAGGGACTAAAAGGGTGATTAAAATTTTTGAGGGACCAAAATCGCATAATTAAAAAAATTGAGGGACGAAAATTGTAATCAAACCTTTTTAAATAGGCCAACCTTATTCAACTCCAAAACCTAATATGAACTGACATATTTTGATCATGCACGAGATCACTAATTTACTAATATTGGCTGAGAAAAAGATTCATGCACGAGACCACGGAATAAACACAAGAGCCTTACTCAGATGGAGGGTCCGAAACCGCTATCTTGACTTTCAGAGCGCTAAATGAACAACTTTGTATCCAGTCCATCACGGGCATCCAGACAAACCAGTGGTGTTTCCTTTTTTTCTTTTGCATTTAAATTTATTAAATATTCATTCAATAGTCAATCATACATTGAACAAACAAATCCGTATTCAACCTTATATTCTAATCAATGTGCAATAGTAGGTGATAATTATCTAATAATGTCTTTTGTAAAAAAATCTAAGAAGTATATAATGGTATGTAATATATTTTTTTTCGTACATGGTATGTAATATTATTACATACATTGACGTACTCATATCAATCCATCTGAAACTGAAAGTTTTATTGGATTTTTCTTTCCATAATTTTAATGAATATCCAAGCTTTGGCTTTGTAACCTTCCGGCTTCCAAGAATCTTCATTTCGTAATATAATTATTTACTTTCTTTTTTTTTTTTGGTAAACATATAATTATTTATTTTCAAACTTTAAACATGCATTTCTTAAAGTTAATTAGTCAAATATGTCCTCCTTTTTTTTTTTTTTTTTATCCATTTTCTAGTAACGAGCTCTTTACATTTCATCCCTTTTCTATAAAACACTATATATATAAACCCTTGGGCACCTAGTTTGACCGTCAACCATTACATGATTATCTCTTACATAATACCTATGATTTAAATGAAATCTACGGTTAGAAGTGTAAATATTTTTTTGGATTTAATTAGTATACACTCTTAATATAAAGATCTTTTATATTCTCAACTAATAAGAAATTGTCACATAAGCTAAAATATTTGCTTTTACTCTAACTACCTTAAAAGTCATTCATACCATAATGTCTGATCGGTTGACAATGTAAAAAAATTTACACTGACAGTGCATAACAATTAAACTCACATTTTTTACACTGCCAACAATAATAAATTATTACATTATTAAAAATGTTTAATTCTTATCGTAATTATCACATAGGACGATTTGTGATTGGTTAACAGAATAAAAAACTTTACAATTACAATATATCAAAATTGTTGAGTGTTGGGAGAAGTTATGTATAAATTATTAAAATGATATAATCAATATTAGGGTTTGAAGTGGTAAATGTAGGCTTTGGTTGGTAAAAACTAACTAATAGTGGATAAGCTAACTAATAACGAATGAGCGCTAATGACGGATAAACTAACATATTAGATTTGAAGTGGTTGATAAAATTAACAGTTGAATCAGCTGATAAATATAAAGGGACATGTTTATATGTTTTTCTTATATAAATTCATATATATATATATATTATTTATTTTAAAATATTTATTACTTTTATTACTTTTAATTTATTTTAAGTCATTTATCGTCTCAAAAATTAAAATATTAATTAGTATAATTTAATTTTTATTTGTAATTATTTTTATTAAATAACATGAGATACGATAAATAGAATGACATGTTGATATAATTTTTTATTTAAATCTTTTTCATAGACAAATATATTCTCTATTATTTTGATCCTAAATATATATTTAGTTAGTGAAATTAGTCCTTAAATATATTTTTTGTTAATTAGTATTAGTATATATTTTATTTTATTTAAGACAAGATAAATGAGAAATTTAATTAAAATAGTAAGGATAAAATGAGAGAAAATATAATAAGCTATAAGCTATAAAATAAACGTTACTTCAAGTAGCTGACAAAATTTTTTACTTAACAGAACTACAAATATATCCGCTATAAGCTAGCGCTTTCGCCTTGCCAAACATGATAAAATAAATTAGACTAAATTAGCCTTTTGGTCCTTTATGTTATTTTTGGATTCATTTTGGTCCTCTATTTTTAAAAAAATATTCATTTTAATTCTCTAACTATGAAACGTTAGCGAAAGTTACCCTTTCCGTCACCTTTGTTAGTAATGTCAATAATTTTAGTGTAAGTGACAGTTAAGTAATGATCTGAGCAGCTGAATCTGCACGTTCTCCACGTGGCAGTATGTGATGGAGCCACGTTGAAAGATCAAATTGAATCCAAAAAAAAAAGATAAAGGACTAAATCAAAATTATAACCCTTCTTGCCCTATGTGTCTTCTTCCTCAAAGATTGCAGGCAATCATGGTTGACCCTTCTCCAACCCAGTGACTAGTGAAGTGTGAAGGAGCCTAGATCTGGTCGACCATGTGGCAGGACGTTAATTGTTGGGCGAAGCGCGAGGAAGCATGGTGACTTTGGGCAATATGGATTTGAAACAGGAATGAGAGAAAGAGTCATCCCTGCAAATTTGAACTAGGTTGGAGAAAAGTCATCCATGGTTATTGCAACTCTTGGGAAAGGAAGATACATTGGGGAAAAATGACTAAAAATTCGATTGGGTCATTTACCTTTTTATTTGGATTCAATTTAGTCCTCTATATGGCTCGAGCATATATTGTCAACTCAGTTGCCTAGATCACCACTTAACTGTCACGTATGTTAAAGTTAATGGCGTTACTAATAATTGTGACATAAAGGATAACTTCGACTAATATTTGAAACTTAAGCGATGAATACAGATCTTTCTTAAGATAAAAGACAGATGATCAAATTGAATCCAAAAATTAAGGCAAAATGCCAAAACTCTAATTTAGCCAATAAATTATAAGTTATGAAACAGTTAGCCACGTTTTAGTGTACCAAAAACAAATGGTCCATATTATGTGACTAATAAGTAATAACAATGACCAACACGTTTGCTATTATGCTTCTACTCCTAGAAGCCAACGACCAACTTTCCGTTGACCAAATTCCAGACTATCAAATTGGACCTTCTAGAGTCCCACAAACCAACCATCCCTTTCTCCCCCCATCATCATATCATATCATATCATATATAATACCACCTTTATTTATTTGTTACCGACAATTCCAATTCACAAATCACAGCCACAGCCACTCCTAACTCTTGTTCATTTTTCATATCTCTCTCAGTAGTGTGTGTTCATTTCTAGGCAACAACAAAAACAATTACAAAGCAGAGAGGCACCATAAAATCAAATATAAAAAGAATGCCACCTTTTGCAGGTGATGGGGTTCTTCAATACCAAACTAAATCAGATTCCAATATAGCCACCATCGACGTGGGTGGCCAACTATTCCAAACAACCAAACAGACCCTTACCTCCGCAGGCCCAAAAACCTTCTTCTCATGAATATCCGACGTTGTTTCAACATCTCCGCTCTACACCCCTTTCGTTGACAGAGATCCCTCCTCCGTACCGGTAACCTTCCTTCCAAGGCCAAATCCTTCGACCTCCAAGACCTAATTCAAGAATCCCAATTCTAGGGTATCGAGAATCTTCTCATAAATTCTCTTTCCAACCCTTCACAATTTGAACCTTTCAAACTCCAAAAATCGTTAATCGTACCCTTAAACGGACGCGATTCCGCTTCGACAATCGCCACCTCGCCACACGGTTCCCTCCACATCGCGCACGGAAGCAAAATCACCTCCTTCGACTGGTCACTCCGCCGCAAATCCACCGTCCTCACACAATTCACCGTCGTGGATTCCCTTCTAGCTATCTCGCCGTCGGTAGCCGCCGCCCGAGCCAACGAGTTCTCCAGCCTCCAGATCCTCGATTGGGAAAAAGGGAACATGAAGGAAACCCTAGATTGGGACAACGTGACCTGGTCCGGTTCGACGGTTCAAGCAATCGGGTCCATCCCGGATCACTTGTTCGCGAGCTTCGAATCGTCTCATCGAAATTCGAATTCAATCGTGGTTTACGATTTGCAAGGCTTGAGACCCGTTTCAAAGATCAGTCACAACGAGATTTTTGGCGCGGACATCGATTCCGCAATTCCCGCTACGAAGCTTCAATGGGTACAAGGTTACAACCTCTTAATGGCTTCTGGGTTCCACAGCGGTCCCTCCGATGTTTTCGGTAATGTAAGGTTGTGGGATGTTCGATCTAGAAATTTGATCTGGGAGATGTCCGAAAAGGTGAATTGTTTCGCTGACGTGGCAGTTTCGGATGGCCTTTCGGTTATTTTCAAGGTTGGGGTGACTTTGTGTAACATCCTAAAATTAAAAATAATTGGAGATAATAACGTTAGAGAAATTAGATAATTTTTGGGAGGCTTAGACTGCATGTTTTGGGCCTTTGAATTAATTAGAAAGGATAAAAGATAATTAAAATCTGCAACAATAATAGAACTCTATCTAGACTTTATCTAAAACTTATTTAATAACAAACTCTAACTACACTCTATCTAAAACTTATTCAAAGACTCTATCTAAAACTTAATTCAAAAATCAGTCTCTATGTCAGGATGCGTTAAAAATAGGTTTAAAAATAGGGAATTAGTGCAACACTATATATATACCTTCATATAACACCATAGTGCGGCTAGGAACCCTTTTTGCATCCTAAAACACCTTAGTAACGGTTGTAGAGCATCTTCATGTTTGGGAGATGGGGTTGCAACAAGCAATGAGTTTGGAAGGAGAACAAAAACAACAACAACAACAACACTAACAACAAGAGGAAGATGAAGATGAAGAAGAAGGAGAAGGAGAAGGAGAAGGGGATTCAAGACTGAAGAAGGCGACATCTAAGATTCGCCATAGGGTACGCTTGGAGATTCTTGGAGGTCTTCAAGAGGTGAGTAGAAATACTCTTTCTCACCCTTTTCATGGTGCAAATTGATTTGGGGTTTGGGTTATGTTTTCAAAATGCGTTTTTGGAAAATAATTATGCGTTTGGTCAAATTCTGATTTTACAAATTTGGGGGTTTTCCTTCTAAGGTGTTCCTGCTATTAATTAAATGGTTATTATTGAAATTGATGCTATGATATATATGATACATACGTGATTTGGTTGAATTGATATGTTATATATGCACTATTTGACGATATTTGTGATATTGGCATGATTCAATAACTGTTAATATGTTGGATGTTGTTTGCTGCAATACCGCCTATGATAGGGGTATCGAAAGTAACACTGCCAATGATTTGGGGTGTCGAAATATGAAATACCGCCATGATGGGGTATCGAAAGTAACATCGCCACATGTTGGGATGTCGAAATGAGTAATACCACCAGTGTACAATGGTTGGTATCGAAATGAGTAATGTCACTGAAGAGAAGGTGACATCGAAATACCTTCATGAGTAAGGTAGGCAATGGGACGCCATTGTTATGTGCAGTTTGAAAGTCATATGACATATGAGAATATTTGAGATTGTTTGATATATGAGATTTTGTCATATTTGATTTATGATGTATTAATGATGATTGTTACTGTCAATAATAATTTATATTATTATTATTATTTTACTATACATTATTTTGAAAATAGCGGGTACCATGGATAGTTTTTTCGGTTACCGCACCGGCTGAGAACAATGCTTTTGTGAAAACCCTTTAAACTGTATTTCTGTTCACTGGGGTTTTATATCTCATTAGTAGTATTGTTTTCAGAGCCTGAGGATGTCCCTGTTGAGCAGCCAGACGTTTTGAAGACTATCTCTTTAGCTTTAGAGCTTGGTTAGTATTGTATGGCATATGCCAGGTGGACCTTTATTATTTTTTAGTTATTTTCTTATGCGAGATGTTATAGACGCCCTGTTTTGAAGTTTTGAAACTGATTATGTTATTCGGTTTTTGAATTAATGTAAACAATTATTTTGGACTAATATTATATTAAGTATTTATTCAGTGTTTATTTAAGAAAAAAATTTTATTTTTCCTGATTTTATTTAAATTATTAATTTGGGTTACTAATGTAACGAAGGGCGTTATATTTTTGGTATCAGAGTAGATCAATCCTAAATTGGACTGTGGTTATTGGGTTTTTCAAAAATCAAAACTTGGACGCATAGGATGCTTGTTAGAGTTGTAGATGCTGCATACTATGTTTTGGATATTGAGCCTGGCCAACTCAATGTTTCATTGATAGTGAGCATATTTATAATGACTAACAGGCGAGGGACGAATGATGCGCTTGTAACAGCTATGGACCGTGTGACCATAGATTTGCAAGAGCCGATGGAGACTCTCCGTCATACGAGGGGATATGGGGAGGTAACACCCCAAGAACCTCAATACGTGGGATTACCACTTTTTCGAAGGACGAACCATAATTTTTTCGGGACAGCTTAGATGCTGCAGCAGTTAGAGGAGCCGAAGACAAACTGTGCTTATAGCAAGAGGTTATCATATTGTTTGATTCAGGAGCATTCCATTTTTCCATAACTCTTAGTTGTGTCAAAAATCCAGAGTTGTCTATTTCTAAATTATCTTTCCACTTGTGTGTTTCTACCCCGGTCAAAGATAATTTGGTTACATCTTTTACCTATTTAAAAAGTTCTTCGAGACACCAAAATTTATCTTATGATTTGATATGTTTTCAAATGTTGTGTTGGATGTCACTCTTAGTATGGTTTCGCTATCATCTAATAATGTTGTCCAAATAGAAATATGTATATACTTCACAACCTATGTTTGATGAATCTTTTATGTATCTTTTATGTTAAACCTTGTTGTATTCGTTTCCAGGTCATAAGTTCTTAGTTGAGATAGTTTAATGATCCATATTGTTGTTTCTGTTATAAAAGAGACTGAAAGTGATGTAGCGGCGCTACCTGTTGTCTGTTAGTTTCTAGATGTGTTCCATAAAGAGGTCTCTACCTTACATCAAATATAGAGGTTGAGTTTAACATAGGACTAGTGCCTAGAAGTGGATCAGAGTCAGTAGCACCTTATAGACTGACATCCTTAGAGTTAAATGAGCCTAAGAAACAATTAGAGGAATTGCTAGAAAATGAGTTTTTATACGGGGATTTGTTTATTATTAATTAAAAAAAAAGAGTTGGAAATTCAAGATTGTTAATTCTTAACATTATATTCTTCCAATATATTTTTATGTCATTTGATGAATTTGCTTGATAGATGTATATTCTTTGTATTTTAAAAAAATAAAATAAATAGTTTTACTTTTCATTTATCATTTATGATATACGTCCTTGATAGTAAAATTGTCAAAGAGAGTCTCGCTTGTTTTGAATTCATGTTTTTAACTTTCTTTTGTTTCAATGAGTTTTCAATTCATAAATGAAAATATCTTTGTGCATCGTTGTTTTTTTTTAGTCAAACCAAATTGATTGTGAATTAAAACTTTTTACCTTGATGCATCCTTTCACATTCTTGATTTGTGTTATTTTATTTTATTTATTTGGAATCATAATTTGCTCATGTTCCCTAAGGCATGCATTGACTTATTTATTTTTATACTAATTCTTTATTATTTAATTATATTATATGTCTAATCTCTCTTTAATTATAATTGAGGAATGTGTTTGATTTGTAATAAGTTTTTTTAAGTGCTTCTAGTGAAAAAAAAATTATGGGAATATGAACCTATGTGTGGACATTAGATGATCAAACAAAATAACTATTAAGGATAAATATCTTTTTCCTAGAATAAATAACCTTAGATCATTCGAGTAGAGTGGCGTTTGATTCAATTAAAGTAGATGCAGTGATAGGATGAGAGCAACCTAAGAAGTGACAGGTGTAAGTAGTTCTTAGAATTAAAAGCGTATTATATGAAGTTATAAATGGGTTCTCTAGGCTAGCCTTACTTCTGACCGAGTTAACTAGGAAAGGAAAATATCTTCTATGGAATAAAATTGAAGTTTTTAATAATCATAAGAGCCTTAAATTAGAAAAATATATAGAATTAAAAATAAGGCAAGGAAGGTGAATGAAATTTCTTAAGGACCATGAATTTGAGTTGAAGTACAGTTTAGGAAAAGTCAATATAGTGGTGGAGGACCTAAATAGAAAATCCTTGCATATTAGTGCTTGAGATGAATATCTTAGAAGAGTTTATGGACCTGAATTTCAATGTAACCTTAAATGCTTTAAGCTTGAAATTGAATAAGTTGAAATTTGAAGTGACTTTAGAAAATAGATTATGCGAGTGTAGTTTTTAGACCAGGAATTGCAATCTCTTTTAGATCAAGAGAATAATGTGTTGTTTGATAATAGTCTAGTGTTGTTTAAGAATGGGATGGTTGTTCCTAAGGAGGGGAGCCCTAGAAAAAAAAAATGCTAAAATAGATACATGAAGGGAAGTTAACCATACATCTAGGAATAAGCAAGATGTAATAGTAGATGAAAATAAAAAAAATGGATGTTATATTAAAGAAGGTGTATATATATGCTCAAATTTTAATTTATGTTGTAATTTTGTTATATAATTTTTTTTAGAAAATCATCTTGCTTGAATATTTCAGATTGTTTCTCAAGGGACCAAACACTATTTGCAATTAATATATCCCTTGGACTTATTATCCGTATAGATTAATGACATGTTTAATCTTAACAAACATATATTTCTTGTCAAAAAATAAAAAAAAAATTAAAAATCTTATTTGTATGTGATCACTCAAAAATCAAAATGAAATTGATTTCTTAGTTCTACTATGATATTTATTGATAAAAATTGTTTTGAAAGTTGTATATGCTTAATGACTACACAATTTAATTGTAAGTTAACTAAATCTTATTATGTTTTTGTTACCAAATTTTGTTTTAGTAAGACCATCTCTTAATAGAAAATGAAATTATTTATTTTCTTATAAAATTATCAACTTGAACTGGATAAAACTTAGGATATGGATGTCTCTACTGTTTTAATTTTCTTTCTTTGTTTCATTTTATTTGTTTATCTATTTTATAAAAATTTCTGTGCTGTTAACAATATAATAGTTTTGGTGTGGAATATAAGGGACTATAAGATCTACATATGAAAGGTATAAAACTTTAATTTAATTTCTTTTGTGAATTGTTTGTCATGAATCTTTTCTGAGAATGCTTATAATGATGGAATGCAAGTGAAGATATTATGATTTTAGTATGATGGACAGAAACAAACACTTAAGTGCATGATTTTAGTCTGTAAATGTTATCATTGATTTTCTTTAAAATTATGTTTATATTTAAGGTGTCATGAATTGTACACTTAATATGTGGTGAAATAGTTAATGACTATACGTATATTGATGGTATGATTAGGATATGTAGGTTCTCCTTATGTTAGTATACAGTAGGTGAGGAGATCTTGTTAGGATCGGATTTAATCCAGGAGACCACATTTAGAATTCAGAGGGGAGAGATGCGCACTGCGCAGAATAGTTAAAGATTGTTATGCCGACAAGGAAAAGTAGCCTTTAGAATTTTAGGAAGGGGAACATATATTCTTGATAGTCATTCCTAAGATTGGGATGTGAGGGTCAATGTCAGTCAGAAAACTAATTCCTTGTTTTTATGGGTTCTTTCCACATCCTCAAGAGAGTCGGGCCTGTTGCTTACCAATTGGCTCTTCCAACATGGTTGGCATACCATCATGATGTATTTCTTATTTCTCAACTTCGAAAATTGTGTCAGATATGTCTCATGTACTAGCTCCTGAGTTAATACAATTGAGGGATAACTTAATATTTAAGTCAGGCCTAGTCAGATCATCGATAAGAGCACTAAGACTCTGCAGAACAAGACAATCCCCTTGGTGAAGGTGGTTGGGAAGAATTTAACTCTAGAAGAGGCTACTTGAGACGTAGAAGAAGACTTGGCTCGCCAATGCCCAGACTCTTTATTTGCTTCGTACGTGCGAGTGGAGTTAATTTCGGGGACGAAATTCTTAAAGGAGGGGAGAAAATGTAACATCCTAAAATTAAAAATAATTGAAGATAATAACGTTAGAGAAATTAGATAATTTTTCGGAGGCTTAGACTGCATGTTTTGGGCCTTTGAATTAATTAGAAAGGATAAAAGATAATTAAAATCTGCAACAATAATAGAACTCTATCTAGACTTTATCTAAAACTTATTTAATAACAAACTCTAACTACACTCTATCTAAAACTTATTCAAAGACTCTATCTAAAACTTAATTCAAAAATCAGTCTCTATGTCAGGATGCGTTAAAAATAGGTTTAAAAATAGGGAATTAGTGCAACACTATATATATACCTTCATATAACACCATAGTGCGGCTAGGAACCCTTTTTGCATCCTAAAACACCTTAGTAACGGTTGTAGAGCATCTTCATGTTTGGGAGATGGGGTTGCAACAAGCAATGAGTTTGGAAGGAGAACAAAAACAACAACAACAACAACACTAACAACAAGAGGAAGATGAAGATGAAGAAGAAGGAGAAGGAGAAGGAGAAGGGGATTCAAGACTGAAGAAGGCGACATCTAAGATTCGCCATAGGGTACGCTTGGAGATTCTTGGAGGTCTTCAAGAGGTGAGTAGAAATACTCTTTCTCACCCTTTTCATGGTGCAAATTGATTTGGGGTTTGGGTTATGTTTTCAAAATGCGTTTTTGGAAAATAATTATGCGTTTGGTCAAATTCTGATTTTACAAATTTGGGGGTTTTCCTTCTAAGGTGTTCCTGCTATTAATTAAATGGTTATTATTGAAATTGATGCTATGATATATATGATACATACGTGATTTGGTTGAATTGATATGTTATATATGCACTATTTGACGATATTTGTGATATTGGCATGATTCAATAACTGTTAATATGTTGGATGTTGTTTGCTGCAATACCGCCTATGATAGGGGTATCGAAAGTAACACTGCCAATGATTTGGGGTGTCGAAATATGAAATACCGCCATGATGGGGTATCGAAAGTAACATCGCCACATGTTGGGATGTTGAAATGAGTAATACCACCAGTGTACAATGGTTGGTATCGAAATGAGTAATGTCACTGAAGAGAAGGTGACATCGAAATACCTTCATGAGTAAGGTAGGCAATGGGACGCCATTGTTATGTGCAGTTTGAAAGTCATATGACATATGAGAATATTTGAGATTGTTTGATATATGAGATTTTGTCATATTTGATTTATGATGTATTAATGATGATTGTTACTGTCAATAATAATTTATATTATTATTATTATTTTACTATACATTATTTTGAAAATAGCGGGTACCATGGATAGTTTTTTCGGTTACCGCACCGGCTGAGAACAATGCTTTTGTGAAAACCCTTTAAACTGTATTTCTGTTCACTGGGGTTTTATATCTCATTAGTAGTATTGTTTTCAGAGCCTGAGGATGTCCCTGTTGAGCAGCCAGACGTTTTGAAGACTATCTCTTTAGCTTTAGAGCTTGGTTAGTATTGTATGGCATATGCCAGGTGGACCTTTATTATTTTTTAGTTATTTTCTTATGCGAGATGTTATAGACGCCCTGTTTTGAAGTTTTGAAACTGATTATGTTATTCGGTTTTTGAATTAATGTAAACAATTATTTTGGACTAATATTATATTAAGTATTTATTCAGTGTTTATTTAAGAAAAAAATTTTATTTTTCCTGATTTTATTTAAATTATTAATTTGGGTTACTAATGTAACGAAGGGCGTTACACTTTGAGTGAGGCGTTTTACGTTGATATGCGTAGTCTGGGTGATAAGAACACGTGGGTGTGTCTTGGTGATAAGGGAAAAGTGGTTAATGGGAAGAAGAAAGAGTTCCGTACCAAGGGTGGTGATGTGGAGTTGTGGTCTGAGGTTGTAATGGGAAATGCGAAGAAGAATAAGGAAGGTGGGTTGGAGGATAGGATCTTTAAGAAGAATTTGATGGGGAGAGTAAAGGACATGGGAGGTGCTAAGATTACTAATTTGGCATTTGGAGGGAGCAGGATATTCTTGACTAGGAAGGATCAGCAATGTGTTGAGGTTTGGCAGAGTTCTTCAAGGGAACTTTGAATTAGTATATTAAGGTAGATCTTTCTTTCACGGCGTTTTGTCATTTATTCAAGAATCAAGACAAGATTATTAGTAGTTATACATGACCTTGTACATTCTTAAATTTTGGTGTACTAAGGTGACAAACCATTGCTTCAATCTTTTTGTAAGAAATATCATTCACTATAGTGTGGATGGTTAGTTTTATGAGACAAATTATCAAGGATTGGTTTCATCTTAATAATTATTGCATAACCTTTCCTTCTCATTTCTATCGATAAGAAAATTAGCGATCTCACATTCGTTGGTTGTTTCTCATGGCTTGTTCCATATATATATACAATGTGTAGGTATACAGCGGTAACGTCAAAGATGCTAAGGCAGAGGCAGCATAATTGGCTAATTGCATATATGGCCGGCCATATGACCCTAGAATTATGTTTTTTCGAAGATAATTAACAAATGTCACCTTATTGTTAATTAATACACTAATTTTTTTAAGAGTTATGTATTTTGAACGTTAAACTAGGGATATCACACAGTGTTTCTTTTCTTTTTTTGATTTGTTTATTATTAATAATATCAAAAATTAGAGCTTGATATATTGGTCGTGGTTCGCTGACAGAATCACCTACGCGGATTAGTAGCAAGCAAAACCCTGGTCTGTTTAGATGTACGCATGCGATCTAGTCTGTGAAACCGATGGGTTCAACGAGTTTTGGTTTGGGGTTTGCAAACCAACCCACAAACTCGCATAAATATAATTATTATTAAACAATAATTGCAAAATAAAAATCTATTCCATGTTTTGGCTAATCCCTTACCCTTGCCTTGTTACCTAGTTTCCTCTATCACCCCTCTCTCTTCTTTGTGGCTGTGTGATTATGATTGTCTGTGCCTTTGTTGTTTCTCATAAATCGGCCACCAACTTGACAACCACCATTATGCTAGCGATGACGTCGAGTGCCAACCTAATGACCACTGCCCAACAAGATGTAGACGCACTAACTGTCACCCTTGACAACGACGCGGCAGGATTGTCAAGGGTATCTAATGTTTAACATGATCGACACCGTCCATCATAATAATGATGAGATTTCCCTCCTACATTTCAAATTTTTTTATTTCTTCCCTCTTTTTTCACCTTCAAGATTTCCATTCTCTATTTGTCTTCATTTCTCAAAATGAAATGAACATGCATAGCAAGCAATGATTGTGCTAAAATCATGATATTTGTTCAATTTGTTAATGCAAATTTTATTAGGAACGCAATATGACAATCTTGATGCAGGTGTTTGAGAAATAAGTGGATTTTATTGATATTTAAAATTTTATTTTTATGTTTCAGGCATACAAAAAGTAAAAATAAAAAATTTGCTCTGCGGACCAACTTATGACCAGAGTTTGGGGAGTTTCTAGTATGCACCTTTTAAAAAATGGTGCACTATACCAAACCCCTTTCAATCAATAGGAATGCTAACATATTATTAAGTTAACTTTTTCCTTTTATACCCAATCAAAAGCAAATATCAATTTTTATATTTGCATTTTATACTTTTCATATTTGTGTTTTGCTCTTTTGTATTTTCACAAACAAAATGATTAATTTTTTTAGAGTCATTCACTAACATAAAAATCAAATACTTCCATTTTCATTTTTGTTTTTTTTAAGCAATTTTCATTTTTGTTAAAAAAACATAAGAATCAGTAAAAAAAATTTTAAAAAATATATTAATGTATTACAGAAATAACAAAAAAATAAATCTAAATACAACATACAAACAAAATACACCAATGTATAATGTCAATATATAAATATATAAAATTTATTAGACACTATACAAATGAAATAAACTTTGACTATTCTTGGATGCGGACCTATACAGGTCTATTTCTTTACTGGCTTATGCAAATTGAACTGTTTATCCGAGGACTTATGCAGACTAAGGCTAGTCCATCCTCATACCCAACTCTAACTAAAATCAAGAGGGAATGTAGGAAAGAGTATTTTTCTTTTCAACTGTGCCGATCAAATTTACACTCACTAACACACATCACCCTTATCTACGCATTTTCTATCATTTGATTGTAAATGTAATTGGTCTCACCAAAATTTCTACACATCTCTACTATGATTATGCCATCTTGGTCTTGCTGATATAAGAGGTGTGAAACAACAAGTGATCTACACTGCTACACCACGCATTTTTCTTTCTTTTTGATAGAAGTGCTTGGTTCACACTAATAGGGTACATATGATCTCATATTTATTTGAGGTGGTACACTCAAAGTGGATGTAAAAGGGGTTTTTCTTTTGTAAGTGTGCTAATGACATTTATATTCACTAACACACATCATTTCATATCCATGCATTTTCTATCATTTGATTTTAATTGATCTCACCAAATTTTCTACATATCTCTAGTATGATTATGCCACCTTGCTGATACAAGAGATATGAAACAATAAAGTGTTCTACACCACTTCTTTTCCATAGATGTGCTTGTGCACAATAATATGGTACATACCATTTCGTATTTATGTGAGCTGGTACAATTAAAATGGATGTATGAAAAAATAAAGTAAGACTAACTATAACTAAATAGTAAAAGTGTGTGTGTGTGTGTGTGTGTGTCATTAACTCATTATTCTTTTCAAAAGCATGCTAGGCTTCGCAACTTTTGAATTCTAACAAATATTAACCATGGCATTGACAATATTGGTCAGCAAGTTTGGAATGTGGGTGCCACTAATCCAACACCAAGGGATGGGCGAATACAGGGTTGTCCCCAATTGCCTCTGTCTTAAGCCCGTTCACATTCCTTTTGGGCAAATAAAAGCCCAGTCAGTGTGACTGGGCTCTTGGGTCATACGGGATAATCAGCAAGCACGGATAAAAACAGAAAATACTTAAATATAAATAATGGGTTTAAATAAGTCTCTCATACTTATAAATATAACAATTTTTCAAGTTTATTCTTATTGAAATTTTATTAGTTTTTAGTCCTACAAACACCAAAAATACTGTTTTTAGTCCGTGATTGTTTATAAAAATCGAATAATATTTTAATAAAACGGCCCATTCATGATATGAATCAAACAATTTCTGATAATACTCTAAAACTGTAGAGAAGGCAATTTCCGACCCCCCATGGCCCACCCCGGTTTTGCGACGATGATTAACAAGAGTCACGTACAATCTCTTCCTAATGTAGAACAATTTTTACCTAGCCTGTTTTTATTTATGAACAATTTTATGGTGTGGTTTCTAGAGTTTTTTTTTTTTTTTTTTTTTTTTGACATATGTGGTTTCTAGAGTTAAATCCAGAAATCGTTTGGAAATATTGATTTTGAATGAAAATGGCAATTCATGTAATATAACATAAAAAAGAGGGGATTCATTTACACTGGGATAAGTCAAAAGAGTTTTTACATCTATAATTAATGTTTTGTTTGATAAGTTTCTTACTAAATCAAGATT
Organism: Ammopiptanthus mongolicus; assembly: GCA_039655645.1. Taxonomy (NCBI): domain Eukaryota; kingdom Viridiplantae; phylum Streptophyta; class Magnoliopsida; order Fabales; family Fabaceae; genus Ammopiptanthus; species Ammopiptanthus mongolicus. The sequence continues at coordinate 6,475,547 of CM077343.1, forward strand.
ATGTAGTACTTTTCAAATATATGAAAATAAGAGTTATTTGATTACATATTTATTGATGTTCAAATTTTACAAAATTTGAAAAAAATGATCTAGATGATAGATAACTACAATTTTCCAGTTAGATTGATAAAAATATATCCTACAACTTGCCGTTATCTAATATATAAAATTTAATATTTTAAGAATTTAATTTTGATATATTGTTAGTGTAAAGTTTTTTTCGCTATCAATCAATTACAAATGATTTTATGTGTGGCTTTTGAGGTAGTTATGATAAGAGTCAAATATTTTTAGTGATATGATAATTTATATATGATTGATTGATAATGTAAAATAATCTTTACATTGACAGAATATACCAATAATCTAATTTTTAATTCAGTTAAAAAAATTGCATGGCACAATTCATAACGTTTTCATTTTGCATCTAAAATTAAAAATAAAAAAAAGTGTACGATGTTAATTTTTATGTTTTTATTTCTTAACTATTGTCGTTTACTTATATTAAATTTTTTAATACCATTACTTATATTATTCTTAATGTTATTTTATTCATGGGTCAGACATGATGATTACCTCTGAATATGTGTATTTATTATTGTTATGAAGATTTCAGTTGGATGTTTTTTATTAGTCGTTTAACCATTTATGTTTATTAGTTTCGATATCAGAGCTGGTCGTTTTTGGATAAGTTCTACTATGCGTCCCTAAAATAGGGTGCATCAATACTTTCCGTATCTTAAACGTTGGATTGTCATAAAATTGATTAAGTGACGACTGGTTACTAATTGATCAGGTTTTGTGAAAAATGTTGTGGTATTTGTAATGGAGGTTTAATTTGGAGGTATTTGCAAAGGAGGACTCTCTCCTTCTTCCTTCCTCTTTCCCACCTCACTCCACACCATTTCCATCTCCGGTTGAAGGCCCATCACCATCACCACCGCCACTTCGACCCCCACCACCAACCCTCCACCCTTTCCTTTCTCAATCACCTAATCTTTGCATCTTCTCTGCCGCATCTTGCAGTCTTGTCGTTGCTGCATGGACCACAAAAGAGACCCCCAACTCAAATCTAAATCTGGCATTCTTACTCCGTCCTCGACCTCAAGATTCGTTGGCATTCCCTCCACGAATTTGGTCTTATCGTGCTCGAACCTGCGTTCGTGACAGCTCTACGGTGCGTAACTGGATGATGTCTTGCGGCAGCTGGACGAATCAGTGTGGTGGTCGCGGTTCGAGGTTCACAACGTGGAGGATGTGGTGGCTAGCGCAGAGACAAGACCTTGGTGATGGTGACACAAAGCTGGGATTGTGGTGGTGGTGACGAGCGCTACTGCGGGGGTTCAAACTAGATTATGTCTAAACGGGAACCGTACGATGGCTCTAGTTTATGTTTCTGGGTTTCAGGGAGGAGGTGGTGACGACGATTAGAAGGGTGGGCGGTGGTGTTAGAGTTTACTTGGAGAAGGAGAAAGATGACATGTTGAGGTTTTTGCTAAAGAATATTTGAGGGTCTGTTTTGTAAAAATCTTAAAACTTGCTATTCCAAATCAAATAGTGAGGTGTTTTTTTATACACCTCACTTATGTTTGGTGCATACGAATTCATTATGAGCGCGTTTAGGTAAGCAATTAAATTAAACACTTATTCGTCTTTCTTTAAGTTCTTTTTAGCTTATTTTATAAGCTTTTTTGACAAACTTGTTGGAATAAGATAAGAAAGTTTATTGAAAAGTCATAAAATATTTTTGGAGGCTCTTCCAAATACATGTTTAAGTGCATATTTGATAAGATAAGCCCAAAAAAACTCTTTAAACTCTTGCAAACACCTCTACATGAAAGGACTTAAAAAAAAACTCATTCATGATATGAATCAAACAATAGATGTCACAATTTCTTAACTACGAGTATTCAGTTGAAATACTTAAACGTACATCTTAACCAACTTCTTAATACCATTTTCAAGTAAGTCTTCATAAAAAAAATTAAAGAACTTTTACTTAGCGATGGCACAGTGGGTCAACCCGTCCCACTCTGTCCCGCCATTAACCCACCCAAAACGGGGCGGGGCGGGCCAACCCGTTTTAAACGTATGGGTTGAACCCCCCAATCCACCCCGCCTAATGATGGGTTGGCGGATTGGCCCGCCAAACACATAAAAACATAATTTGGGTTGGTGGGTTGGCGGGTTGACCCGCTATAAAAATAAAAAAATTAACAAAAAATCATATAATATTTCTTTTTTTGGGTAATCTTCATATCCTTTCTTAAATTATTATTAAAAAATTGGAATAATCTTATCTTATAACATACAATTTGTGTTACAAAAATAAAGACATTATTTTTGTAGTATGAAATAATTCCAAGTAACAATTAAATTAAATTAAATAATATTAAATAATTAATAAATTAATTAAAAAAATATATTTTTTAATATGGCGGGTTGGCGGGTCAACCCGTCCCACCACCAACCCGTTTTCGGGTGGGTTAAGCGGGACGGGTCAAAGTGGGTTGATGGGTTGAAATCCCAATCCACCCCGTCAAATTCTGACGGATTGACCCGCGGGTCACAACCCACTTTGCTATCCTTACTTTTACTACGACATAAAAGTTTTTTGATAGTTAGATTAATTAGATATTGTACTTGTGTGCGGTGCTGGGTGTCGAGTAACCTATTTTACTTAATTCGATAGAGTTTAATTGATATATATTGTAAGTATAAAATTTTGTACAGTGTTAGTTAACCTATCACAAATCATAGTACAAGATATTTTTAAGATAGTTAAGATAAAAGTCAAACAATAAAATATATCAACTTATAATTGATTAACAATATATATATTTTTTCATACCAATTAAATCCAAAATTATAAATGGCCGAGAAGTAGTGAAACACAGCAGGAATGTTCTTTATTCTATTCTTGTCAAGGGTCCTAGACATGGCTACGATTTAAAGTTAACAGTGATGGGAAGGGGACCAACTGTGGTTGGAGGTATAATTGGAGAGGCAGGAGACACTAACGCTAACTGATTATGAGGCTCTACCTTGGTTTTAGGCTAGTTAAAGCCGAGAAATTATTGTATAAATTTGAAGTATTTAAATTAAGTGTATTAGACTGATTACATTATTTATTAATAAATATTTTTTTAGGTTTTTCAAGGTAGTCATATACGCAATTACGGAAACTAATCTCATGAGGTACTAGACGACATTGATGGGGACCTCTTCAAAACAGGTTTTCTCCGAACACAAGAGTCAGAGATCGAACCGCTAACTACTTCCTTAAGGGACCCGAACTTGTTAGTATTCGGACCAACCACATGTTGATTATTATCATTAGTTATGATTAACTATTAATTATTTTCTAGAAAACTATTACAATGAATTAATATATAGTTATTATAATTGGATTTAATTATTATGCACTGTCAGTGTAAAGATTTTTTGCATTGTCAACAAATCATTAATTGTCACATCAGTTCAATTGTTATCATAACTATCTTAAAATTCAAATATATAATTATTTGTGATTGGTTGACAATATAAAAAAAATACACTAATAATGTATCAAAATTAAACTTATTGTGATTAACTTAATTTGTAAATGTAAGAATATCTTGGCTTCTAATCCAAAATGGTAAGTTTTATCAAGTAATGTATTTAATTAATTGAGAAATAACATACTTATTTTTTTTAATAAAAACTTATTTCTTGTTAATATTTTAATAGTCATGCTAGCTAGTGCCTGCCATTAGGATAATGGTTAAGAAATTAAGAAATAATATCTTTTTATTAGAAATATAAGTATATCATTTCTTAATATGTTAAAGTATATCATTTTTAATAGCATTTTACCTCTTTTGATTATTTAGACGGTACCCTTGGAATATGGGCTAACATTCTCCATATTTTGATTAGTTCCCTGGTTAATAAAACCAAAATAATTATATATTTTCAACGATGAGCCCGCTTTGGGGTTAATGTTGTGCTTGAGAGTTTTGAAGGAGATGAAGTGAAATGATTAGTAATAGAGTGATTAATAATGAAGTGAAGTGAAAAAACAAAAGTATATCATTTTATTGTTCGGAAGTTTAATGAGAGAAACTCAAACACCTAATTTGAAAGGTATAAAATTTAGAAATTTGGGTGAGATGAAGTGGTTTGGATTACTATTCTAAATCATCGCACTCTATTACTTATCGGACTCTCAAACAAAGAAATAAATTCTTTTAATCATCTCACTTCATTATTAAGCATCACACTTCTTCCTCCCAAATATAACCAAAGTGTCCCACACTTACGTATGAACCTAATTAAACACCATCATTTTCGGCCTCCAATTAATGCTGCATTACAAATGAGCACAATAATTCATCCAATTCGGTGATTTTCATTCATAATTAAGCATTGACAATTCGGTGTCCCACACTACAACCAGTTTATCGGCAAACTTGTTGTCTATTAATTAGTGCAGATACCTTTGACGTCACTGGTTTTTTTTCATTGTCCACTATCACTTTCAGTTTTAGTATAGGTACACGTACAATCGGAAATATCAATCAAATAGATATGACGCAACGGTAGGGGAAACAAAAGTCTCCACCGCACCTTCTATTTTTCTTCAATCCATGTTAATTTGAGACCAATAGTAATGAATGAAAACGTTCATAATTAAGCAATGAAGGTCTAGACCTAGTAATAAACTAGGAATTTTGTTATATACTCCTGTAAAATTCTTTCATTAAATATTTTTTTTAATCATGTTATAAGTAGAGAGTATCTATCACCGTTAATAATAACTAATTTTCGTTAGGGAACCTGTTGGACACATAAGGTGGATTCTTCCTTCCTAACAAGTTTTTCTTCATACATAAGAATCAGTATTCGAACCCCCTTATCACTCGAATCAAGTACATGTTGGTTTTTATTAATCTGTCTACTATTAAATAAAAAAAATATTAAATAAAAAATACTGCATTAAATGTCCTAAAAATGCAAAAAAAAAAAAAAAAAAAACATTCAATATTTGTTTTATTTGATATGTAGAGTATCAGTAAAAAGATTGGGTAGGGAGATTTAAAATTACTCAAACTAGTTAGCAGGATCCCATTAGGTATTTTTGTTTCCACATAACGGAAAAGGGTTGAGTGATATTTTAACGCTGTCCTTATAATTTCAGATAAATTCCACTTAGATTGCTTTCTGATGAGATCACCCACACTGGCCTTTTGTTCAAGGCCTTGATCCTTCATGCTAGCATCACAGCGAAAAAGAAATATTCATATTTACTCTTTTCTTTCCGCTAGCTGGAGCTTAAAGAGACAAACACTTATCTATCAAATCAAAACTGAAATTTCTTTGTAGAAACTAGAAAGAGGGAGCGATTCTCAGATGGAATGCAATTGGATAGATATCACAATCTAGATGTGCAAATTACCAAAATGTGTGTGGTCTTTAGGTTGATTTAAGAGCATACGAAACAATTGACACCCTATATGGGAACCTTCTGATCACTCATTATGCATACATGCACTGCATAGTGCCTCATGCATGTATGCATATCTTTGAATTTTCGAACACCAATGTTAGGACTTAGCTGATCTAAAATGAGGGGTTCAAATTTAAGGGAAAAAAAAAGTAGAGAGTTGTAATAACTAATAACAAATCAAGAAAGGAAATCATCACTCTAGGTCATGATAAAATATACGTATACCGTGTTAGCAGTATTCGCAGATTGGATTGGATCGATTTTGAGAAAAAAAATCATTTGATCCAATCCCTTCGATTTTGTTTTTTGATAATCCGATCCGATTTATTTTGGTTTGGATTGTATTGATTTTCGGTTTTCTAAAAATGCTATAAAGTATTAAGTACGTTCTTCGTCCACCATTTACATGTCTATCAATTTTTGTAAAATTGATCATCTTGATTTTGAATAAAAACATACAATTTTGATCTACGATTAACTTATTCAATAGTTATGTAAACAAATTACCATTGGCTAATTGAAACAAAGGTACACAATACAATACAAGTTTGTGAATTTTGATCCTCAAATAACAAATAAAGTGTGTTTGCTTATAAAAAAAAAATGAAGTGCATTTCGAATACCGTATATAATCCACAGAACACAATCAAAATTCTTGAAAGATTTTAAATATAATTTAGACTAAGGGATTTGTGAAAATGCTTGAGTGAAATTCCACTGAGTTTATATGATTATATATACACTTTTAGGAAGTAAATATAATGTGTGATTTACAAGATTATTAACGTAGTTCTAGTAAATGCATGAAATCTTCTAGGTATATGAATAACTATCGATTCCTAGGTACATGAATGACTATATAAATTCCAATACATCTATTTGACAATTCCAGCAAAAATATTATAGAATGAGGGTACATGTTCATTCATAAAAATAAGAAAAAATAATACTTAAGTATGACTAATACTATAATTTAAAAAATAATAGTATATATATAGTAGGTCGGTTTGGATAGGATTGAATCGGTTTTCACTGGGGGATCCGAAATCCGATCCAATCCAATGAGAAAAACGATTTTTGCGATTTTCAGTTTATTCGATTTTCGATTTTTTGATTCTATTTTTGCGGTTTGGATTGGTTGATAAACACCCCTACACGGTGTATTGCTCCATATATGAATATATTAGTAGTTTTTCACTCAATTAATATATGTGAGAATATCCGGAAAGATTGAAAATTAGTCTCTATTTTATTCTATATGCATATATATATATATATATATATATATATATATATAATAATTTATAAATTAAAAAAGAAGAAAACCTATTATTTTAATATATCTTAATTATATTTATGATTAATAAAAATTCTTTTTTTTAATAGTTAGTGAATTTGGGGTTGAAAATAAGCTGGATCAGGTTAGATTTTATTTAAATACATTTAAGCCTATTTTGTAATGTGTTTTTTTTTATATAAATGCAAATTTATTCAAATATTTTGTAATGTGTTAGCTCAAGTTTGTCATATTATATGTCATAGGCATTTTCTGGAGCTTGATCTAAAAAGTCTAATATTCATGAAAGCCAATTTTAATGCACACGTCATATATGAGCCAGCAAACAAAAACTTTTTCAATTTTTAGCTAGGTTTAACATTAAAATAAATTATTAATTATATATGAAATAAATACATTATACTAATATATAATTAGTAAATTATGTGAAGTTAAAAATTCATAATTAAATAAATAACTATTACATAAATACGCCAAACTAGTAGGCAAATTAGCTCTTTTTTTTCAAAAGTTTAAGCCTTAACCTACATTGTTATATAGGTCTTTAAAAAAGCACGAGTCCCACTTATGTGCTAAATAGGTCAAATCATTTTTTTTAGTAACCATGTTATAGGTACGGCGTATCCATCATCAACTTGTTGGGCACGTGCACATAAGGTGGGTTCTTCCTTTCCAATCAGGTTTTTTTCCATACACAAGAATCAGGATTCGAATCGTTAATTACTTACTTAAAGTATCTGAGTTCCTTACTATTCGAACCAATCACATGATGGTTAGGTCAAATGTTGTAGGCTAAAATTAAGTTAAGGTCCATAAGCTCCCATCAGTTACCTGACATATTCCCACCCGTGGGTACCATCTTGATTAACAATGTTTTACAAAGCACAAAAACCACACACTTTTTCAATAAAACTAGCAAGTGTCTCATGCATTGTACAAGTATTTTTAAAGAATAAATATTTTTGTTTTATTATTTTATATTTAGTATATTTTTTATTGTGTATGCAATATTTAAATAATGTAATACTAATTGTACCTAAAAATAAATAATATAATATAAACAATATTTTTATATCTTTTTATATATCTCAAACAGTTTTATTTTTATAGTAAAACCTTATTTTAATACATAATTATTTTCTAAATAACTGAAAACTAACTTATCGAAAGAGATATAAAACCTTATAATTTATTAAAAAATATAGAGCACCAACTGCAATGATAGCATATTTTTTCTCATTACGTTCAACTTTTTCACCGAACAATACTTTTAACTATAATGACAGTCTTCAATTCTAAAAGATTCTTATTTTTCATTATTTAAAATTTTGATTAAAACTACTAGAAATTCATGACTTACTTGTGGATTTTTTCTGCAGAAAGTTTGCGAATTTTTCTACAATTTTTTTAAAAATAATGTTTTTTTCTTGTAAATTTAAATTTGTAGAAAATTTTGTAGGAAATTTTGACATTTCCTACGAATTTAAATTTTTTCTAATAAAATTTACAGGAAATTTCCTACGAATTTTGAATTTCGCAGGAAAAAATTATCCACGAAGACGTTACCTTTGGACAAAAAATTCATAGGAAACCTGTTTCCTGCGAATTTTTATATAAAATCCACAAAAAAATCCGCATATAATCAAAAAATGTCCGCATATAATCAGAAAATGTCTAACAGTAAAACTACACAAAATCTTGTTTCTAATAATAAAAGTATTTTGAAAGAGTAATTTGTTTTTTTGTTTATGACATTAGAAATAACCTGAAACAAGAGAAAATGGCAAAAGAAATGATTTTGTAAAACTTGATATCACATCATTATTTTTGAAATTGATTATGACTCTAATATTATTGTAATATTAAAATGTTTAAGTTACTTATAACTATAGTTGGGTGAATAAGAAGTTAAGTGCCCATGGACCACCAATTTGATCAGGTATAGGAGGTTAGTATCGATTATACTTTTGCAATTAACTCCCTTAATTTTTTTTATATATTTGCAATTAAGTCCCCCTTCACATGAAAGACAATATGTTCAATGATACTTTCCAGACGGTTGGTCATATCCAGAGCTCCTACTTCGTCGATTCCATCCAACGAATTCTGACAACTTTGAGCATGATTGTCACACAAAATAGTGTTAACGATAACCTTTTGTTCAAGCGTGTTCGCGATTCCTCACGAGTGTTATCACGCACAATAGTCTTATCCAAGTTTTTGGTCCTGATTATATACCCATCACAAGTGATAATTGATTAAAATTGTGCTAATAAATCGATTATTTGACGCATTTTGACGCTTGATCTTACCATTGACACACATAATCTTATAATGCAAATTTCAACAATTACAATGTTACCGGTAACCTGATTCACTTTCATCTCAATCATCAGTTCTTATATTCATATATCTAACGGTGCAAAATGGTGGTTCACGGATGAACCACCTATTTGCTTATCCACCCTAGACGTCATCACCCATAGATAAATTGAACAATGATGATAAACTACAATTCTATACACCAACATATGATTAATCTGAATGGTAACAGACTAAGCACCTTATACAAGTGGTTAGGATTCGATCTTTGATTCTTGTATATGGAGAAAATCTGATTGGGAGAGGTTAGTCATTCAATATCGTCCAATACCTCATGGGATTAGTCTCCACAGTTGCGCGCGGGTATACCCTAGGAAAAAAACTACAGTTCTCTATATAACTAATTTAGAGTGTGAATAATTTATTTACAATATAAACAAGATAAGTTTGACTTTTGCTGAAAGCAAAAACTTAAATAATTAAATTTGGAAATATAGTTAAAGTTATAATTAAGGAGTGTGAATAGACATATTGGAGTGCCAATAGCCCCACCCTTTAACCAGTTTTAATATATTATACTCTAATATTTAATATATAGTTGTATATATTTTTCTTTTAAAAATCTTTGTCCTGAAAAAATAAAAGAAATAAATGAAAATAAGTTAATAATCAACAGATTTGAAAATATTAACTATTAATTATTATATTTGAAAATATATTCTAAAAATAAAAAGAGTTAAATAAAAGTAAGTAAATGATATATAGATTGGATATTAATAATTAGTAATTAGTATATTTGAAATTATATGGAAAAAGTAAAATAAAAAATTTACTTAAAGTAGATAACTCATGACTCATATTAAGAAGGAAATCCTAAATAGTACGAAAGTCATTTTATAAAACGACTTATGAATGTATAAACCTGCCATCATTTATCTTTGTTTTTTTTTTTTTTTTGTATTAATCATTAATCTGTGTTTTGATACTTAGTTGATTTGGACTTTATAACATTTTTAATGAACCTTGATACAGTTAGCCTTTCGTCGAATTTCATTCACAATCCACCGGCGGACATTCAATAGAGTTGGCGGCAGTGATAGCTCCGCTCAAAAAATTTCCACCCCAATTTTCTTTTTAATAAAATAATTATATATGACATCTTTAAAATAATTTATACAACATATATTATATATATGCAAAACCCTCAAACTATCATATATTTTATTTTATTTAGTGAAACATACTATTAGCTCTCTTGATTTAAAAATATTCAAATTACTGAACAATACAACATATATTACATGCAAAATCCACAAACTATCATATATTTATTTTGGGGAAAATTGTAACCGGATCCTATTGATTATAAAAATATTCAAATAGCTAAACAATTCCTTCAAAACGGACATTTATGTCCAACTCAACACCATTTATATGACTCATTACAATTATGTTTCTCCTTCTTCTCACATTTACTTCAAGCTTTCTAATCTCTTCTGCACTCATTTGCACCATTGCAAAATGAGCAAACGCCGATCATAATTTCGTATATTTGATATTTATTCACTTTATATATTGCATAGATAAAATTGTGAGTGATAATTATGAATTTTAAGTGCATCATTTTAAATAACTTGACTCTCCAAAGTTTTTTACTTAGATCTGCCTGTGCTCCAATTGGATTTGCACCTAATAGCATTCCTGTATTGAGATAGAAAGATTATGAAGAATGTCTATTCTAATATTTTTTATCAGCTATCTTAACCTTTTTTATCAGCAGAATGTCTATTCTAAATTCTAATTTAATACATATAGCAGTTAATTCCAAAAAATGAAATCTCAATTCTAAAATCCTTTATCGCCTGAGTTGTATGAAATAACACCTTGAATTCCACAAATTCCTCCACTGTTGCTAGCGATTGAAGCTCTGCATTTAGCCCATGAGTTGCACAGAATTGAAGAACACATAGCCTACCCTTCAGTTTGGTGATTCAGATCCAGATGCTAACTGCTGGTCCCTTTAAGGGCTCATTGCCTTATCTCTTTTTTATCTTACTTTTCAGCTGTTGTTTCATTTTTCTCTCTTATCCTTAATCAAGTATTGTTGCTTGCATTTGGTCTCGTGGCGTTGGGATGATCAACACCTAAAAGCAACACAAATAGCCAACTATTATATGTTTTTTTATTTTTTTCCTTTTTAATATTTCTACAGCTTGTGTTCAAAGATGGTGGATTTTCAAGAGTTGTTATTTTTGGAGATTAAGTCTCACATTATTCGGAACAAAAAGAATTAAATATATATAAATTGAAAATGCTTGAGTCCAAATTGTCTAAATTGATTGGACAATATGACAAGTCCTAATGTAACAATCTAACTCAAACTAGCCCACGTTATCTTAATTAGGTTTGTGCTATAATAATAACATTTAGAACATATTTGGGAAAGATAGATTTTTTCTATTTCAGCTGTTTTTTGGCTAAAAAGTTGTTTCATACATAATCTATCATGTTTGACAATTAGCTTAAATTTATAAAAAATCTTTTTTTGGGAGAAAAAAGCTTTCTTATGTCATCTAATTTGTTTTAGCTTAAGATTGTTGTGATTTGATTATTTTTCATTGTCAAAACTCTTTTCCCTATTTATCCCTACAAAACTAACTTCTAAACAAATATTATTAAATTATATAAATAACTTCATACCAATTTTCATAATTTACTATATAAAAGTGAATTTTTTTGTACTACCCAAACGAAATAGATAATCTTAAAATAACTTTTCAGCAAACATACCCAAACAAAAATAGATTTCGATTATAATCGATTATCATAATAATCGATTATACATATAATCGATTATCAATATAATTTATTTTTTTCAGCTTTTCCAACCATATTATTAGAAGAAGAAAAGCCCAGCAAACACCTTACTTGACACACACACACACACACCATCGAATTAGGAAATAGGAATCAATGAGAGAAACTCCGAGTGGAGTTGAGAAGCATACAAAATTCAGAGTAGATCAAGAAAAGTCCATATCTAAATTCAAAATTTAAAAAATTTATTGCAGAAATTAGATCCTGAGAATTTTACTAAGAAAATGTTAAATTGTTTGTTCCTAAGATGAAAAACATATATGAAGTAAAGTTGAAGGGGTAAATTATATTTTAGCCAATTAAGTGGCAGTTGGAGGAAGAAACGACACCGTCAAAACGGATGTGCATTTTGCAGCAAATAAATGTTGGCGTCAGCACTCAGCTAATTTCGACCCAATCACATGAATACACCAAGCCTTCATGGAAGCAAAGAAATGGAAATTTCAAATTTCGCCCCACGCTGAAAGATATACATACTGTTGCGAACTATAGCCACGCCATGCTTAATTAACAAAAGTAATCACGTCTATTTTCTAGCTGATAAAAAAAAAAAAATAACGTTTATTTTCTATCCAAAAAATATTATTATCATACTTATTTTAACATTTTTTTCAATATACTTTTTATTATTTTTGGTGGGTTTCACGTAAAATTCATTGGGACGTTTGAAGGAGTTTATAAAAAAATTATTTGGATTTATAAAAATAAATTTATGAAAATAATTTATAATTTTCTTATAAATTATTTTTAACTTATTTTAATAAGTTGATAAAAAAAACTTATAAAAATAAGTTTTTTTAAAAATTATTTCTAAAAATATTATTAAATAAATATTTAATTAAATTATTTATCCAAACATATAGTAAATAATAAAAAGCCTATTAGAGAGTGTTACAAAATTTCATCCACAGGTATTCAAAAGCAGTTGGCACTTAGCACAACCGTCCAAAATTGTAATAAGTTTCTTCAACTAATATTGTTCACTTTGTGGTTTCTTCATTGAATGCTACAATTAAAGACGAAGCACCGCTTTCCAGCACTAGTGAGTAAGAATTCTCCTTCCAGAAATACTCACGAAATGTTTTTTAACCAAATGTTATTATGTGGGCGAAACTGCTCAGCACGATTGTGCAGACCTGAAGATGATGAACTGATGATGTTTCCGTTTCTATTTTTGTTATTATTATAATATTTTAAACCCCCCTAACTCATTCTTTTAATAAGCTTTCCTAGCCCTTGCTTTTGTTTTTTCATCTCTTCCTGTCTAATATATAAGTAATATTTTCTCCGAATCTATATATAAGCAAAAAAAATTAAATTCATATGTATTAAGAAAGTTAGTTATATTAGTTTAATTATCTTGATTTGTGTAAAAATAAGTTATAATTACTAAATTCTTCTTTCTTAAGATGGTATAATGCTCTTGGAAGTTGTGTTTTAGGAGTATATAATGCTCTTAAAAAAATAAAAAAATAATTAACCAAAGGGTATTTTTGAAAAACTGACATCAAATATGATTGATTTGGTTGACTTTTACTTATATTTGAGTCCAAAAAATTTAGGGACTTTTTTACTTATATATAGGTCTAAAGGGAGTATTTGATAAAATCATCAAGATGAAGTAAATGTATTGAAATATGCTGATAATACTCCTATAAATTTAAATTTTATTCCATAAATATCCTTATATTAATTACTCTTAATTCACTAACTTTATTACTTTTAATATTCACCCTCATAATAAATAAGGGTATAATTGAAATTTAACATTAAATACATTTAAAAATGAATCAATGTTTTTTATAAATTGGACCAAAAAAAAATACCTTTTGTTTCTTATATATAGGACTTGGGGGTGTATTTATCATTTTAAAAAAGTTTTTTTTCTTAACTTATTTTTGGTATTAAGGTTTAAGAGAAAATTAATAGAATATAATAATATTTTGAGTATTTAAATAATGAATAATTTAGTCCAATGTGATTATTTTACTTTATTATTGATGTTATTTATTGATTTGATTAATTCTTGTTCAACAAAGTTAAAAAAAAAAATCAGATATATATAATATTACATAAATAAAATATTAAGTGTATTTTATATTTTCACGATATTAAATACATCTATTTTTAATTTCATATTTTTTTTATTGAATGTTAGGAGGAAGTTTTACGTGGATATAACATAACTCTTATTATTACGAAGCAACACTTTCATATAAAAAATATTTTTTATATACCCTAAATATGATACTTATTTGAAATATAGTACTCAATACGAATATGAATAAATACATCTGTAAAAAAAAAAAATGAATATGAATAAATATTTTTTGTTTTGTTTTAGATAATGTGAATAAATACTGATTTATATGGCATATGAAGCTTGAAAAACATATACCGTAACATGTTAATAATTTAATGGCAAAATTACTCTTTTAATTTCTTATCCTAATTGTTTTTTTCATTTTGGTCCCTTAACTTTTTTTTTTGTGATAAATAAGTCCCTTATATTTACAATCATTAATAACGTTGGCCTGAACATTAGTAAACACAGCCTCAAATGGTCCTACGTGTCCGTTAAGTATTCAACATGGCGCTGGCGTGATGCTAGCTTGGTGGCTTGACCGAAACGACATCGTTTTGGCTACTTCAGATCCGTGTTTGAGTAAAGTAGATATAAACCAAGCTTTGTAGCCATGATTGTAGGGAAAAATATTGAGAACCATGAGCTATAAGTCACCATTTAAGGGGAGGAAGATAACCCATACACCCCAATGGCAACAACTAGGTCACCAATTACTTAATATGTCCAGTTATAGAGTTAACATACACGATTAACAAAGTTGAATGGAGAGTAGCACTTAGGCCAATATTGTTAACGTTGGTAAACATAAGGGACTATTTTGTTACAAAAAAAAGTTAAGGAACCAAATTGAACAAAACAATTAACTTAAGGGACCAAAAATATAATTTTGCCTAATTTAATTGATATACATCACTAGTATAAAAAAATTTACATTATCAATCTATCATAATTTGATATCTCATTAAAAATATTTCACTATTATCATAACTATTCGAAAATTCACTCATAAACTCATGTGCTAATACCGGTGAGTGTATATTCATAGTGTTAAAACTTAAAAGCAAAATAAACTCATTTTACATTAGTGATGCTGATGGGTTTGATTTTGCTTTAATACACCCAACGACCTCTGTGGGCATTAATGAGGGTGGACTCAGAATTTAGCTCACTCCTCTCAAGTTTTCAAAGGAAGCTAGGAAGAAAATACAACTTCAACCATTGAAACTTTCAACAATACCTAGCATCTCTACTCCTTAGTAATTGTCCTTCTCCCTGTTTGACTAAGCTTCTTCTATAAATCACTTTTTCTTTCTCTCTTCCCTTCACAAGCTGCTCGTTATACTTTTTCTCTCACATGTACGTACCTCATCTCTTAGTACTTAACTAGTTGCAGCTTGTCTTCTTCCTCTCCCATTGCACACTTTTCTCTCTCACATTGTTTGCATGCAACAGATCTCATCCATCATCAGAACCACCCCAACATATTTTTTTGGTACATCTCAATTATTTTCTCTCAACTTGGGGACTCCTTTTTTTTTTTTTCTTTAGACCCGGCCGCTTTATATATTTTACATCTTAATATTAAATCTCTTCTTTATTGTTATTTTTGCTTCCTTATAGGAGGAGCCTCTGATCCGGTGAAAGAGGGTGAGAAGAGGATTAAGTTTTCCGGTGTTGGAAGGTGCAACTAACAAAGTTGAAGTTGAAGTTAGTTCCCTTGAGTCACATGGATGCATCAACGGCTTTAATGATCCTATCAGCCATGGCAGCTTATTTAATATGGTTCTCCTTCATCACACGGTCACTCAAAGGTCCACGTGTCTGGCCATTATTGGGTAGCCTTCCAGGTCTCATTCAACACGCCAGCCGCATGCATGACTGGATCGCAGACAACCTCCGCACGTGTGGCGGCACGTACCAAACCTGCATCTGTCCAATTCCCTTCCTCGCCAGAAAACAGGGTCTCGTGACAGTCACGTGTGACCCCAAGAACCTCGAGCACATCCTGAAGCTTCGCTTCGACAACTACCCCAAGGGTCCAACGTGGCAGGCAGTATTCCATGACTTGCTTGGGGATGGGATTTTCAATTCAGATGGTGACACGTGGCTGTTCCAGCGTAAAACCGCTGCACTGGAATTCACCACCCGCACTCTGCGCCAAGCCATGGCTCGTTGGGTGAGCCGAGCCATCAAACACAGGTTCTGTCCAATTCTAGCCGCCGCGCAGAAGGATCAGAAGCCAGTTGACCTCCAGGACCTCCTGCTCCGGCTCACTTTCGACAACATATGTGGCTTGGCTTTCGGGCAAGACCCACAAACACTCGATGTGGGTCTTCCCGAGAACAAGTTCGCATTATCATTTGACCGCGCAACCGAAGCCACACTCCAACGCTTCATTTTGCCCGAAATCGTGTGGAAGTTTAAGAAATGGCTCAGATTAGGGATGGAAGTGAGTCTAAACCACAGCCTCAAACACATTGATCAATACCTTTCCAATATCATCAATACACGTAAGCTTGAGCTGTTAGACAAACAACAAGTTATTGGTGCTAGTGGGGCCTCCCATGATGACCTGTTGTCCCGGTTCATGAGAAAAAAGGAATCCTACTCGGATGAGTTCCTTCAACACGTGGCACTTAACTTCATCCTAGCTGGACGTGACACGTCATCAGTGGCACTTAGCTGGTTCTTCTGGCTATGCACCCTAAACCCTAGTGTGGAGGAGAAAATCTTGATCGAACTCTGCACCGTTCTGATGGAGACACGTGGCAGTGACGTGTCAAAGTGGGTGGAGGAGCCTCTGGTGTTCGAGGAGGTTGATCGGTTGATGTACTTGAAGGCGGCGCTGTCGGAGACGCTGCGACTTTACCCATCCGTGCCAGAGGATTCAAAGCATGTGGTGAAAGACGATGTTTTGCCGAGCGGAACGTTTGTTCCTGCGGGTTCCGCGATCACCTATTCCATTTACAGCATTGGGAGGATGAAGTTCATTTGGGGAGAGGATTGCCTTGAGTTCAAGCCAGAGCGATGGCTCTCCGGCGACGGCAACAAAAATCAGCTACAAGATTCTTACAAATTCGTTTCGTTCAATGCTGGGCCCAGGATTTGCTTGGGGAAGGACTTGGCTTACTTGCAGATGAAGTCCATAGCGGCGGCGGTGCTGCTGCGCCACCGCCTCACGGTGGCTCCCGGCCACCGCGTGGAGCAGAAGATGTCGCTTACGCTGTTCATGAAGTACGGTCTAAAGGTGAATGTGCATTCTAGGGATCTCAGGCTGGTGTTGGAAAAGATAAAAAGCAAGGGTGAGTCGTGTGGTAAAGAAGCTCTAAATAATAATAATGGTATTAAGGAAGGGGTTGAAATGGTTGCTGCTCTTGCTTGAAAGGGATCCTGATGTGATGCATATATATAATATACTATAGATTATATATTTAGTTAAAGTAAATGAATTAAATTAAATGTAATGCTGGAGCATATACAGAATGGATTTGCATTTCAGTTTGTCATGAGAGGTGTCTTCATAAGTACTCCAACAAGTATTTGCTGGGTACTTGTATAGATATAGCTGACCTGGTGTTTGTCATGGCAAATCACATTTGCAACTGCCAATTTTCCAGAATTGGAATTGTAAACTCTTGCTTTATTTATTAATATTATACTCAAGAATACTGCAATAAGAATAATAATTATTATTTATTATTGATCATTCAATTATTATTTATAATGTCATCATTGCTTATTCATCATTATATATTTCTGACACACATATTCTCATTAGTGAGAAGTTGGCTAATTATTAATTATTTGAAATTACTGAACACCTTTGAGTCGGATTACTATCAATCTAACATATCGTGATAGCATACACACAATCCCAACTTGAAGCGGTGTTGTACAAGCTTAAAGACTTTATTTTTGTTCAACTCACAACACGTTCCAACAACAATATCAACTGTTAGCGTAATCCACCGCGACAAATGGGGCAGGGATCCCAAATATTTTGAACGCACTGCCGCATAAATAAGAGAATAAAATTCTGTTGTCCCAAAAAATAGTGTTTCGATATTTTTATCAATCAAAGGTTGAAGATATGTATAGATATTAATGAATTATGATTTTTATTTTATTAAATGATAAATTATCATTTGTATAGGACAGAGAAAGTAACAGGAAAATGAGATAGAAGATTTTCATCCCAAATAAGAAGGGTTGAGGAATTGGTTTGGTTCGGATTTATAAGATTATTTGGAAATTTTTAAATATGTCCATAAACTAAAAAAAATTGTAATTGGGTCCCCAAACTTCTAAACACTTTGTAATTTGATCCTTATACTTTAAATGTTTGTAATTAGATCCCTGAACTTGTAAATAATTTGTAATTAGGTCTCTAAGGTAGGAAAATAACCTTGCAATTAGAGCATCATATAAATTTATTTTGAGGTTTCTTATTGGTCTTAAAGGTTAATAGAACCATTGGATCACCACAATAACAAAAGTTTTAAAAATGTCTAATATCCCAGGGACCTAATTATAAACTATTAACAAGTTCAGGGACCCGATTACAAACGTTTAAAGTGCATGGATTCAATTACAAAGTATATCAAAATTTGGGTACCCAAATACAATTTTTTTTAGTTCAGGGACCTATTTAAAAATTCTCAAATATTTCAAGGACTTGCATAGTAATTAAACCAAAAATAAAATTTGAATTGATCACTTTTAATTGGTTTGGTTCAGATTTTAAAAATATTTTTTAGCCAACCCAAATCAAATCAATCCGAATAATTTCTAATTTGGCTTGATTCGGGTCATCGGGCTAAGGTAAAAAAACTTAATACACAATTTCAAGTTTTTATCCTCACATAATTTATTTATTATTTAAAAATGTGAATTTTAGATTACTACAAGGTAGCAATGTTTCTTCTTCTTAAATAACTTACACAATAATTAAATTAATTTCAATCGTTGATATTACTTTTAATTAATATTTATCTTATTTTATAGTTATAACTTTACACATCTCATGAATCTCTTTACCTAAAATATGATAGTGAAGTTGGATAGTAAACATGATCGAAGACACTTGATAACATTAAATAATATCGTAAGAAAGTCAAAATGAATAATAAAATTAAAAGACAAAAGAAGAGAGTTTTAAGTAGTAAAATCTAAAATGTATAAATATAAAGTTAACAAAATAGTTGATCAGGTGATCGGGTTGGTTAGGGTTAAGAAAAGATAAATCTGAGAACGAACCAATTGTAATTGGTTTGTCAGGGTTTGAAGGGAAATGAACCGATTAACCAAACTAATATGAACCAATTTAATTGGTTTGGTTTGGATTATCGGGTTCATCGGATTAATCCGATTTGATGTACACCCCTACCACAAACCCGGTTGGCCACATGATTTGACGTGGTTCGAGGGATCCACCCTTGGAGACTATAAGAGCCCTCACCAAAGTGAACTCGTCCGGCCAAGAAGCACAATATTCCAAAGTCTGAACGTGCGGTTTCATAGCTTAGGCTCATTATTAACACACTCAACATTTAAGAGACACTGGAAACTCATTGATTCGCTACGCGTAGCCACAAGCACGACTGGCCACCGAGCATGACATGGTTTGAATCGAGCATCCCGAGGGCGATAACTCCATCCACATGTGCCCAAAAACCAACCCCAGTTAGACACCTCGGTGCCACATCTAAATGACCCCCCCTAATGAACGCCTTGACGCTGAGTTTGAAGAAGCCAAAAAAAAAAAGGTATTGGTACCTCGATCCATCGCTTTACAATGCAACACAGAGATGGGGCATCTGCTCATGATCGAGTTACCGACAATCCACAAGCTTAGATTCTCACTAGGATATCGTTTTCCAAAGTATGAGGATCTCCACACTAGCCCCCCATTTGTTCTCATTTTTTGAGGGCAAGGAACACCATGCCGAGATTGAGAAAACGAACTAGGGCAGGAAGGACAAGTAGACTCACTTACATGGATGACCTACAACGCCTGATAAAGGGGTCAAGCTGTCATGACTCAAATTTCGTAGCCATGATTGACCGAAAGGAAAAGACTCATCTTTCCCATTCGCAGCCTCACAAGCATATTAATTCCATCCCAATCCAAAGCAAAATATTACATTAATTAATTATGCAACAGTAATGAATATAATATACATTAGAGTAAAAAAAAAAAAAACCAAACTACAAAGTCCTGAATACAACAAACAAAAGGCAACACAACCAGGGGGCTTCAACCCAACCTTACTATCCACATGACATCCAAGGCGTCCAACAACTACCACAACGAGATGCAAAAGAAAGCATTGAAGAATTCTCTACCTGAACCTACAACATAATTAAGCGTGGGGTGAGTATAAAACTCAGTGAGGATCCCCATATATACACACACCAACAAATATACAAATATAAATCAACATATCATAAGCAATGACACAAACAAATATACAATCTTATAATCACATCAATAATCCAAGGGACACGTTGTCCAAAAGAGAGTACTTGTGGAATAACTTGCATTATCTTTCCTTTTCTCAATGTCCATGTTCCTCTCATAAGGGGAAACATATCATAATGTATAAATCAAGTCTTTGGTTCCCGTTTAGGATTGCTCACTAAGTCCCCCGCCTCGACAGTTTTAATTTTCTATCCCGGAGATACTGCCCACCTTCGACCATCAACATCCCTCCTTATCTATTCTTACTCTTTTATGTTGACATGTGATTCCATAAATGGATGATTAAGTGTATGTAGTGAGAATAGATAAGGAGGGATGTTAATGGCCGAAAGGGACAGTATATATATGTACGGATACTCTAATACCTACTTCGTCCCATACCCATATATATAAATCATCATCATAATATTAACTTAAAAAAAATAACTTTTTTTTTCTTCTTATTCATAATATTCACGTTTCTATATTAAGAAATGCATGTAACTTATCCCCACATCAAAAGTTATCTGCAGTCATATGCTTGTGTGTGTCTTTTTTTAATGTTGTATATATCATGTGTTTTTGTAGAAGTTCATTGCTTGTGAAGTTTTGATGACAACTAAAAGAAAATAATATGGATATATTTTTATCTTCTTTGATGTCTACTTTTTTTAATAACTGAAATTGTCAAAATTAAACTTCTACTAAGTAATTTCCATGCTTGCATGAAGTTTTTCACAACAATTATCAAGAATGAATAACTAAAGGAGTGGTTCTAAGTTCCAACTTCCGAGTATACATGTAAACCAATCATCCAATATTATCAATATTCATTTTTTACTCGAATCAATGATTTTTCTTCTTATGTTTTAGTTTCTATGGGTATTATTGGACCAAAATAATATCTATAGTTGAAAGATAAACATTTACAGTCTTTTGGAGACTCTGATTCTTATGATAAGATAAAATAATCTAACAAATTGTGTTATTAAATTTGACTTTAAAATTACAACTAATTAATGTAATGTATCATTTTTTAACAGATTTTGGATAGTGCTAGCTCAAGACTTGTAAATTTATGAATTAATTGTTCCGGGAATTTATTGTAATATTTACTCAATATTGAAACATAATATTATAGATCAACTTATTTTATAAACTTAGTTTTAATTAAAAGTAGATTTTTAATAAAGTAATTTGTGTTTAAATATTTACTTTTTAGAAAGTAGTTTTAGTAGAATAAATATAATTTGAATGCATTCAATTTTGTTAGGTTATTGTGGTAAGAGTGATAATTAAATATCTATAATCAAGTTTTAATGAAAAAAGAAGTGAAAGTTTATTATTTCTTTAAACAAGATTTGGACACTGGATCTTTTTTTTTGATCATTGACACTAGATCTTGTTACAGATGAGTAACAATTAAATTTACTAAATAGATTTAGAAAATGTAAAACTCAATTTTAACACTTCAAACCACAGATTGTAAGTAAAGGTGTAAAGGAGTTGAGGCAAACTGAACTCTTGAAGTTCAAGTTTGTTTTGTGAAAAAAAAAATGATTGTTCTAGTTTGACTTATATATTTAAACGAGTCAAATTTAAAGTTTGAGGTTTATTTTTAAAAAAATATAAAACTGAAGTTTGGCTTATTTGACTCATTTGATATGCTTGATTATTTTTTCATTTATCAAATTTCTGGTTAAGTTAGTTGTAAGTTTATTAGTTTAATTCTTAATAAACATTATTATGCTAAAAGATGAATTAAAGATAATAATAATAAATAAAATTATAACACTCTGGATAATATATATATATATATATATATATATATATATATATATACACACGTGTGTGTGTTTTATTTGCGAAATAATCAAGTCTAATTTTAAATTTGAAATTATTTAATTAAATAAATAAATGAATTTGATCAAATATTAATGAGTTGACTTTTGAATAAATTAATATTATAAACTCATTTAGAGCCTACTTATAAGTACCAAACACATTCTCATGCACTTCTATAGGTTCCAAATCATCATTTTCCGTGAAATAAACATGGGGCACTTTTAGTCCATGAAAAAACTAACTATTTAGTCCTTGAAATTTACAAACGTGAGACATATTAGTGCTTCTATCATCTTTCATTTGTTTGAGTTAACTTCTTTTTTCATCGAAGCTTAATTTAATCCTTGAAAATTTTATCGTAGTCCAGTTTACTCTCTGAATACCCATCGCCTAATCACTCCTATCACTTTTATCGTTTGATCTGTTTTTTCATATTTGGGAGTGATTAAATGATAAATATCTAGGTACTAAATCGGCCATGATAAAAAATTTAGAGATCAAATTGGATCATGATAGGAAAAAATCGTTAATCAAATGAAGCTAAGATGATAGAAGAATTAACGTGTCACATGTTTGTAAATTTCAGAGATTAAGACTATGTTTGGATTTTTGTTTGGAATTGAAAACGTTAGTTTGTAATGACAATTTTGTAAAAAAAAATGGATCAAATGTGAAAGGAAAAATTTCTTGTGTTTGACAAACTTAAATTTGCTAACAGAGAAATAAATACACTCTAAATGGTTATATTTTTTTTTTCGGACTAAAAGCGTCCAATATTTTTTTAAGGACGTGTTTGGATCTTTATTCTATACTAAAAAAAT
Source organism: Ammopiptanthus mongolicus (assembly GCA_039655645.1). Taxonomy (NCBI): domain Eukaryota; kingdom Viridiplantae; phylum Streptophyta; class Magnoliopsida; order Fabales; family Fabaceae; genus Ammopiptanthus; species Ammopiptanthus mongolicus. The sequence continues at coordinate 6,498,743 of CM077343.1, forward strand.
GAAAAACTAAAGCAATAACGGGAAATTAAAGCTAAACCAAAAAGAAGAGAAAAAGAAAATCTCCAATTGTGTAAAGCATGATGATAATAATGGAATAATTGATTATATAGTAAGTTTCCGTTAAAAACTAGGGAAAAGAAAAAACATTCCCTGTTTAAGCATCCACTGCAACGCCATGCTCCCACCAATCACCAACATTTGCTCCCACTATGATCTTGGTTTATAGAAAAGGCTCTACGTTTCATGAACGGTCAGATCCTTAATACGACATCGTTCTGCCGCGTCATGCATGCGTGGCTCCAAATCTTTTCCTTTTTCTTTTTGGTTAAAAAATCTTTTCCTTTTTAAATAATAATAAATAATTATTTTTGTTTGGTAGAGAATTAATTATTAATTATTAATTTAATTAATTTTCCTAATTAATTATTAATTATTCATTTAATTAATTTCTCATTACAAAAAACGCTTAGACAAACACATAAGCACTGAAGAGTGTGTTGTGTTTGTGTCTCTCACTGTCTCACTCTTCTTCTTCTTCTTGCATCCCTTTTCTCTCGTTGGTTTGTCTTTTCAGCTTCTCGTGAGAAACCGACACCTTGAGCTTCGCATCTTCATCAAAGCGTCGACGTTTAGGACCTGAGCAAAAACACACACCAGTAAGTAATCGTAGGGTTACAGTGTTTTTCATTTTCTCGTTTGATTTCTTCTACTGAGTTGAATTTAACACTCTACGTGTTTTTTAAACCATGTCACTATCTCAAGCATCATTTTAGATTTCACGTGCTTCTTTCTGGAATTCTAGCATTTTAAGTTCTGGTTACTGATTTGTGTATATGAATCGCAGCTCGTGTATTCGCCATTTTCAGTTGGTGTATGTGGAAGGTATGATTTACAGTTGCCGGTTCCTTTCAGTTTGTGATTTTGAGTTAATTTCTTCATAATGTTCGTTGTTTATTTGATCATTTCAGTTTCAGAGTTGGTTAAACAAGTAGATCTGAGTTTAGTGTCCCTGGTTTTTGATCTTGATGCTTTATCTGCTGATTTAATATTCTCTTATGTGATCTTATATGCTAATTGCCCAAGTACGCAGCTACATTATGGTATCTGGCCAAAAAAACTAAAAGAAAGAATAATATATATATATATATAACTTTGTTACGAAAGATATGATTTTGCTTCAGTTTTGATTTTCTAGATAAGGTACATTACGAGAGAGGCAGGAGGCATTTGGGCAAAATGTTTATTATATTTTGACGTTCACACTTGCAAGTTCCAACTGTCATTAGCAGAAAACATAGTGTCCTGAGTAAAATTCTCAAATATGTAAAATGTGAAGTTAATGTAAATTACTTTCTGAATCATCTAACTCTAGGTGTGCTTCTTCTGTGTTGAAATCCAAATCCTGCTTATGTGCATTTTGCGTAATTATAGTTTCTAAATTCTAATACTCAGTTCTTAAATTATTTTCATCAGTTCTTTCCCGGTGGTTCACTCTTTTGATGGTCTAACTATAAAATGTGTAACGGTCGTCATAGCACCAGTTAGAACCATGGTTTGAAGGTTATTAATGGAGACTTTTGTATTAATTGGTTGTGACTAAATCACTTAAACTTCATTGTGGCATGTTTAAGTATTTTTGTTTTTTTTTTAACTTTCTAGAACCATGATATAAGGATGCATGCCTTCTATTTTTTAACCAGAGATGTTTCCCGGTTCCTTGGATTTCTGTTAGGATCCAAAAGCTTCTGTAACGTACATTGTCATGCATTAGGATCCAATAATTGGCAGACTACAACACAGGAAACATTATTGTCTAAGTAGTTAATTTTTTTGGCTTTATGTGTTTTTTTTGTTATTCCTAATCACATTGCCCTTTGGATTTACTATTTAGTGCTTGTGTTTTGTTACTAGCATGTGATAATATTGTATTTATTGTCTCCCTCCATCATCTGTTGTATGGATATTCTGTTATGGATCATTTTTACTTATCATTTTTTTAATATTTAATTTCCATTCCATTATGGTATCTGATATCAGTTACTTTTACACAACCTTGCACTTTTGCATGGTTTATTTTTTTATTAATTGTTTTATGTTGGAAAGAACTAAACTAACATTGGAACTTTCTGTACAGGTTCATATGGTGTGACATACTCCTCATAAATGATTTATGAGGACAGAGTAGTTCTCTTCAGTGGAAATCAGATGATGTCATTGACTGAATTTACTATTTTACAAACATTGATGTCATGGATTTTTCTCTAATGCCAAATGTGAATCAAAACCCATAATTTGTAGATATTATATTCTGCATCTCTATCTCTCTCTGTCTGTCTCTCTCTCTCTCTCTCTCTTCTGAGTGTTTTTAGCAAGCTTTTCCCAAGACATGCCATCATGGTGGGGAAAGTCTTCGTCCAAAGAGGTGAAGGGGAAGGCAAACAGGGAAAGTATTCTTGATACCATACAGCGTAAATTAAAGAATGCTTCTGAAGATAAGTGCAACGGTAAATCAGGAGGGTCTAGGAGACATCATAATGACACTGTCTTGGGGAAGGGATCTAGATCTGCGGTACCTTCCAGATCAACATCACCCTCTACACATGTGTCCCGCTGCCAAAGTTTTGCAGAAAGGCCTCTTTCTCAGCCACTCCCACTGCCAGGCTTGCACCTTCCTACTGTCAGTGATGGAAATTCTGGAGTTAGTATAACATCAAAACTGGAAAGAGCCAGAGGCCCTAAGCCATCTCGATATCCCCTACCTGAACCTGTTTATTTATCTAACAGGGGAGATCCTACAGATGCAGAAAGATATATAGCCACTGCATCTGTCTCTAGTGACAGCTCTATTGATAGCGGTGACTCATCTGATTCGCATCTCATTAGTCCTCTGGCATCTGACTGTGAAATTAGAAACAGAGCCACCATTAACAGTTCCTTCAGGTATACATTTTTTAAATGCATTCCATGCATTTACCTTATTTTCTGTTCCTTCTCTTACTAAGTTTATTTCTGTGCTCCTAAAGAGTGGTAAACAGGGATCAATTACCTACTATCCAAAAAAACTCAAGAGCATCCTCAAAACCAGCTCATCAATTGTGCAATAATAAGCTTCTATCTACCTCACCAAAAGGGGGTCCTTTGCATCTGAAAAATCTGAAAATAACTCGTCCAGGTGGTCTGTGCAGTGCTCCAAATAGTTCAATGTCAAGTCCTTCTCGAAGTCCAATGAGAGCATTTGGTCCTGAGCAAGTGCTGACCTCTGGATTCTGGACAGGAAAGCCTTATCCAGATATAGCTTCTGGGCACTGCTCTAGTCCAGGTTCAGGCCATAATTCTGGTCAGAATTCAGTTGGTGGGGATATGTCAGGGCAGATATTTTGGCCACAGTACAGGTGCAGCCCTGAGTGTTCTCCCATACCTAGTCCCAGAATGACAAGCCCTGGTCCCAGTTCCAGGATACAGAGTGCTGCTGTCACCCCTCTGCATCCACGAGCTGGAGGTGCTGCAGCAGAATCAGCTATGAGACGTCCTGACGATCTGAAACAACAAAGTCATCGATTACCACTTCCTCCAATAACAGTCACTAATTCTTGTCCATTTTCTCCAACCTATTCTGCGTCCACAACTCCTTCAGCCCCTCGTAGTCCTGCCAGATCAGAAAATCCAACAAGCCCAGGTTCACGCTGGAAAAAGGGGAAGTTGCTTGGAAGGGGAACATTTGGACATGTATATCTTGGTTTTAACAGGTCTGTATGCATGGTTTTGGAATTCTTAACCAAGTAAATAGTATTTGAGTATGCATACGTTTGGATTATACTTCCCCTTTATCTGTTAATGCAATACTGGCCCTGATTCTAAGTTGATATTTATTGTTGTTCATGTTTTGTGGTGTTCATTATCCATGATTTTTCCTGCATTAAGTTCTTTCAACTTTTTAAGCTTGATTTAGTTCATCTTCTGATCTATAGTGAAAGTGGTGAGATGTGTGCAATGAAGGAGGTAACCCTTTTTTCAGATGATGCTAAATCAAGGGAAAGTGCTCAACAACTTGACCAAGTAAGCTTGCTTGTGTAGATTAGGTGAAACAGTTCTTCCATTCCATTTTATGTGTCTCACTTTTCTTTTGGGAAGTCCAAGTTATATATCTCATTTAGAAAGTAACAAAAAAAAACCTTGTTGCCCTTTTACTTTTAGACATAAAATAATTGATTTTTTTAATAGAAAAAAAGATTGTAAATGATATTACTATATATATATATATATGGTTAAACCAATAATTTGGTCCCTATACGTAGCACTGATTTTGAATTTGGTCCCTATACGTGAATGTTTTTGACATCGGTCCCTATATGTACAATTTTTTTTAATTTGGTCCGCGTTGTTTATTGGTGTTATAACGCCGTCACACGATAGGGACCAAATTCAAAATTATTGTCACATGTAGGGACCAAATTAAAAATGATTGTCACATGTAGGACTGAATTCAAAAGAAAATTTTGAATTCCGTCCTTACATGTGACAATGATAAGTTTAACCTATAATATAAAATGAATATTCTCATATACCTTATGCATCTTGCAGGAAATTGCACTGCTAAGTCGATTGCGACATCCAAATATAGTCCAGTATTATGGATCTGAGATGGTATATTTATTGAATTCTTGTCTTCATTCAGTAAATGATTTCACTTCTGAATTTGCTTCCTTACAATCTAGACAAATATGTGAAGTGTTAACTTTATTGCTTCTATGTTTTGAGACATGCATCATTAGATTTCTTCATAACTGCAACTGCAGTTGATAATATATAGATTCCTTTGTTGTCTCATAGTAGTCAATCCTAGATAGCTGTGCGGCTGACCCCAAAATCACTTTGGCATTATAGTGGATAGCGAGATGACTGCTATTTTAAAATACGGAATATAAGAACAAAATATTCTGAAATTAGAAAACATACATATGCATATATCATACACTTGCAAAAATTTAGTACACACACTATAATAATTTTTAATTATTATACTGTTTAAAATAATTATATAATAGGAATAAATAAGTGTTTATTTTTTTTTTCCCAAAAAAGTAAAAATAAATGTGATAACCAAAAGCCACCCATTTGAAAACAAACAATTAATGCTATAACCAAAGGAAATAGAGCTTATATATGGCATAACTCATAACCAACCAATATAAGTGTTGTAGGGTATGAGCTGTAAACCATTACGGTGAAAATGACTGTCAAAGTTGCTTGGAGCTGGAAGATAGAAAGACAATTTATCAAACAAAAAAATGAAAGACAAAAATGATAAAAAAACAAAGAAAACAAAAACAAAACTGAAAAGTAAACAGAGGAAGGCACAAAACAGGGAGGTACGAAGAGGGTGGGGCTGCTGGACTGCTGGTAAAGGGCTGGGATGTGGCTGGAAATGGGGTGGGTCTACTAGAAAACGGGGTGGGCTGGCTGGAAAATGTTTCAGATAGCTGAAATGGAGTGTGGACTGACCGGCAAATGTTTCAGATGGCTTCCCTGGTTGATGTAGCGGCCGCAACAGCCGCGAAATGGGCTGCTATCTTGGCCGCAATATTTCAAATGCCTTCCCTGTTTGATGTAGCGGCCGCAACAGTTGCGAAATGGGCTGCAATAGGCCGCTATCTTGGGTGCCATATGGCGTTACCCTAAAACGCTCGTTGATGGAGCTTCTGTAGCGGCCAGAGGCCGCTCCACACCGCACAGGCGATATAGCACGGTGAAATGGCACGATTAAGTACTGTATTTTCTCATCATCTTATTTCAGATGAAATTTGGTACTTCAGATTCTGTCAAACTGCTTGCAATTGATACTTGAGATTGTGTTAACTGCTTTATGAATTTTTTATACCTAACAGGTAGATGATAAACTTTATATATATTTGGAGTATGTCTCTGGTGGTTCAATCTATAAACTGCTTCAACAATATGGCCAGTTTGGTGAAGTTGTCATTCGTAATTATACTCGGCAAATTCTGTCCGGACTTGCATATTTGCATGCTAAAAACACAGTTCATAGGTGAGTCTGGTAGATGATCATATGGCAGTCTTCTTATAATATGAATTTTCAATTAGCATCTGTACTTCTAATTATGTTGTGATTTATGAAACAATTTGTCCTGGTCTGATTACTAGATTCTGATCAGGGACATTAAAGGAGCAAACATATTGGTGGATCCTAATGGGTCGATAAAATTGGCAGATTTTGGGATGGCAAAGCATGTAAGAGCATTTATAAGATGTTTTGTTCTGTTTATGCTGTGCAACCTTTATCATGTCAATAAAGGAAGTGCCGCTATGGCATTGGATAATCTGAGTTCAGTTGAATATATCTGTGCTTCAACCATGAGGCTGTGACTTCTGATATTGCCTATCTGGAATAATTTGCAGATTAGCGGGCAGTCTTGTCCATTTTCTTTCAAAGGAAGTCCTTACTGGATGGCACCTGAGGTCAGCTTGATTTCTATCATGTTTGGACTTTGGATTATAGATTGCGTACCCCAAAGCTCAGTTTAGGGTGTGTAAACAGAGTTTAATCTGCAATTAATAACCGTGTTTTGGTTGTATTTGAACATGGTTTTGGGTCTCAAACCATGGTTTGAGTAGAAGTGGAAAATAGTCGCTTTTCCATTGTATCAAACCATGGTTTACAAACTATGATTCAGAGTCCAGACATGTTATTATTTGCCCACTTTTTTGTTGCTGATGCTTTTCATGCAGTATTCTTATTTATGACATTGCCTCGATTACATAGGTTATAAAAAATTCAAATGGTTGTAATCTTGCTGTGGATATATGGAGTCTGGGCTGCACTGTTTTGGAGATGGCGACAACAAAACCACCTTGGAGTCAGTATGAAGGGGTAAATGGATTTTGAAGACAAACTAAAAGCATTGTGAATGTTATATGTGTATTTGAGATCTATTTTCTGACACAAATATATGAATCTTTTAGTTGGACCACCTTCTTGTCTTGAAACATTGATTGCTTAACTTGTTTCTTCTTTTGTACACCACATGTTTCCAGGTTGCTGCTATGTTTAAGATTGGGAATAGCAAGGAACTTCCTGCAATTCCTGATCATCTATCAGAAGATGGAAAAGATTTTGTCAGGCTTTGTTTGCAAAGGAATCCACAAAATCGACCCTCTGCTGCTCAACTTCTGGAGCATCCATTTGTTAAAAATGCTACACTGGAAAGAACCATTCTGACAGCTGATCCTTCAGAAGCACAAGCTGCTGTTATAAATGCAATGAGATCTCTGGTAAAAGCATTTGAAGCTTGTTGATCACATGTATATTCAGTGCCTTCTTTCATACAATCATCCTTGGGAAAGCTGCATTATTTTTCTGATGTTGTGCATACTTATGCTTTTAGAACAACAAGAAGCCCTCCAAATTAGATAGATTTGTTATGAATTGTGTGGTAAATGCTGAAATAAATAAATAAATAGATATATATTTGGTAGCAAGAACTTGAACAGTAAGACTGTTGATTCATGTTAAACATACGGGATGCATACACGTCTATCTTCTTTCATTTTGGGATTTTACAAATTGTATGAGTTCATTATTTATCACTGTTTGAATGTTCTTTTAGGGCATTGGATCTGCAAAACATAATTTATGCTTAGACTCAGAAGTTGCTGGTATCTATCCACCTATAAGCTTGAGAACTGGTTCTGGATCAAGGTATTTTTCTCTCTCAAATGCACACACTTAATCATGAGAAAGATCACATGCATGGATAAAGAAATACAAAGATATACTAATGCATATGAATATTTGTAGTGCTCACCCTTTCTTGGTGATTATTGTATCAACTATCAATGAAACTGTTAAAAGCCATAATTCCAAACTGTCCAACTGTTCTCTTATCTCTCTTATCTGAAAGGAAACTTAAGTGGAATCTAGGAATCTTCATAGTTGTATTATTCATCTTAGGAAGTAGCTTCGTAGTTAAGCTTCAATATTTGATAATTTGGAAAAGTGAGGATTAAGACACTGATGTAATGCGTCAAATTTGCTGATGGCATTTTTTTTTTTTTTTTTAACTCAAGGCACTTTGATATCAAAAGGAAAGTACTAAGTTGTTTGTCCCTTTTTTCAGTAATGCCCATACACCAAGGAACATCTCATGTCCTGTTTCTCCCTCTAGGAGCCTACTTTTGCCTTCTACACTGCATATGAGTGGAAGGATGTCTCCCTCTCCAATATCTAGTCCCCATACTGCATCTGGGTCATCTACACCGCTCACCAGTGGTGGTGGTGCAATCCCGCTTCATCATACAAAGCAACCAATATTCTCATATGAAGCTGTGGGTATGATCCAAAAGTCTCAGAATGGTTTTTATTCAAATGGAAGCACAGCTTATCAGGAGCCAAAGCATGATCAGTTTTGGGGAATTCAGCAAACCACCCATGCTTGCAGGGATATAATTTCATCTCGTAATGATGCTCATGCAAACCATAATAGGAGGGCCGTCCAGGGAGACCCAAGAGAATTTCTTGATGGGAAGTCATATTTGGCTGATCGTGTGTCGCAACAGCTGTTGAGGGATTATGTACGGCTAAATATATCCCTGGATATGAAGCCCAGTGCCCCAAGGATTGACCGCATAAATGGCTTGTGAATTGTGATCTGCATGTCAGTTATCAGTTGGGGATACCAGGCATGTGAATTACCTTCAAATTGAGGGCAAGATCCTGGTGTGCAATAATATACTCATGGAATATGGTTTAGCAGCAAAATGTCAGTTTTGTTGCTGAGATGGCCTCAGCACTAGGATGTTCTGAAGTCTATGCGTTCACCAGATCCACATGTTAAATCATTAATTTTACAGAGTGGATGTTCTGGGGATGTAATATTCAGTCTCAGTCCTGCTAAACACATTTTTAGCACTTCAAGTAAATGTACATTACCAACTTTGGTGCTGTCACTTTTTGTATCGTCCTAGCTGAAAATGGTTGTGGCGCCGAAAGTAACAGTTCAAAAACAAATATCTAAAGATATTTAGAAACTCGATCATAGTTTATTAAGCAAGATTTTCCTCCATGGAGTGTTGGGGGTTGTCACTTAATTTGAATTAAGCAGCAAGATTTGCCTGAACCTGCAAGAGGCATTACTTTGATTCAACTAATTTTTTTCAAAATAAAGCCACATTGGTTTTGTCAAAATAAATGTTTAATTTGATTAACTCGGATATGGAGAAGTTACATGTAATTGTGGACTACGTTTTGCTAAGCTACACTGGCATGTTTGGAATGCTGGTTTTGGAGGGTCAGAAACACGTCCAAAGAGAAGTTATATACATTGGAGCTTCTACATTTCCACCGTGATTTTCACTCTCTCAACTCAGTTCCAAATACCCACTCTATCCACTGACTCCTTACATGGAAACAATTTGTGATTACAAGAATTGAGTTTGTTATCAATAAAATGGAGTGCTGTGTTGGATCCAGTCTGAAACTAATTATATACTGTTTGATTTTCAACGAATGACCGTCTCCAACCAGTAATGGATTTTCTGACCTGTAATTGCCTTTCAAAGCTTCAAGATGTAAACCTTATACCACTACAGATTTCTAATTCTCTGAAATGCCTTTGTCAATACAATTATTTTTGCACTTACGAAGTTTGCTCTAGCTCATAGTCCATTCAAACAAACCTCTAAGCTACTTTGGATTATTAGTCAAGCTTAAGCTGAATTCCCATAATTTTTTAGCCAGCTCTGAATCTTGAGCTAGGGAGGTTGGTTTTGCCTTATTGCTATCCATAAAGTATTCACCAGATATTCCCTTGACTTGTGGATGCAATGCCACGTAACATTGAGTTGCAGCTCCCTATTAACATGCCACAACAATTCAATTAGTAAATCTGGTCTAACATTTAGACAGATAACAGCATATCAGCAGCAGCAGGCACGCATGCCATGCCACCCTCACGCCAGTCTTAGATATTTTCAGGGATGTGACAAATACCTGTTGCACATTTTTAAGGAAGTACTTGCCCACCATATTAGCAATGACTGCACAAGTCAAGTAGTAGATACATGAATATAAATCCAAACTATTTCGCAAGGAATTATGTATAGGAACTACCAGCTAATACAATTATGTTTTGCTTCTCTATGTCCTTTAACAAGATTATAAATAACATAACAAGCATATTGATAAGGATTTTGTCAATGTTAGACATAACATGACAAGCATATTGAACCGGCCATCAGACCTGCCTCAAGAAGCAAGGATTAAAGGATACATTAATGGACATACTTAGTGCATGTTTGGAACTGTGGTACATTGGGTGGGAATTGCATCCAAGTTGGATGTGACGCAGAAGCGGCTCCTACCAGCTTTTACTTTTGATGCTATTTTAATTACAAGTGTGCCATTTTTGAAGTGATCTAATTCCAGACTCGATTTATAATCGCACTTCCAAAACACGCTTAAACATTAATTGAATAGTATAGATACTAACCATTCACATAACCGTGGTAACGCAGAATATTTGTAATAATTGATCCAGGATGAAGGGAGTTGACAGTTATTTTCACTCCTTCTTCCTGTCAAAGGAATATGCAAGGGTTTCACATCAAACTCAACCAATTATTCACCAATTAGTCAAATTACTCAAAAGACCAGACTCTTCATGATTATAATACCTTCAAGCGCCTTGCCAGCTCATTTGCATGCAAAATATTAGCAAGTTTTGATTGCCCATATGCATAGTAACTGTTGTATCTGCAAAAAAATCAGATAGAGAAAGGATGAATTATACAATTCTAGGAGCTAAAAACATTGTATATGAAAAGTAAACATTTATTAAGAATTTTTATAGCATGAGCTTTAGTAGCAGATAGAGAAAACGAAAAATCATCGATTTATCATTCCAGCTAGACCATTACTCTGATTCATCATTAATCTTATCGAAACGAATCCCTTCGCGATATGCAAATCTGTGTGCCTCTGATGATAGAATAACTATCCTTCCCTCCCGGTTGCATTCACGTACAGTTTTCTTCATAGTTTCTAATAAAAGGTTTGTCAAGAGAAAATGACCTACAAAATAGTATAAGTATTAATGCTTTATATTTGTTGTATATTATTAGAGAGTAAACAACAATTTTTAATTATATCATTTAGAAGGATATGTTGCAGAAACATGAGGTTGGAGAAATCTCATTCATTCTGTGAGGGAAACATGTAATATAATACCTAAATGATTGGTCGCAAACTGCAATTCAATGTTGTCTTGGGAAAGCATGAATGGAGTTGCCATCACCCCTGCATTGTTACTTCAAAAGGAAGAAAGAATATAATTTGTTTCAACTTTCAAATGTGCAATCTAAACGTTGAGACAGATAGGAGTTCCTTTCTGTGCAATAACCCAACCAGAGTACAGAGAGTGAAGGGGAAACAGAAGATTCATATATCATATTGTATGGGAAGATTTTATCAAGCACCATGTCAAACAACAAAGTAGTAAAATAGACAACCATTTTTCGACAAAGAGACGTGCATACATTAATCATAAGACATGAATCAGTCACATTTATATAACCACTTGGAGACACATAAACAGAGATACAATGAACTAGAAAGTTAAATATAAAAGTACCTTAGATATCTAAAACAGCTATGGTTAAAAGTTCTTACATTAGGATATTGAGTGGACGACCAGATGAATTATAATCTGCTGCAAATTTCCTTATGGATGCCATGGAGCAAAGATCTAATTCCATAACATCAATTTTGGCGGAGGGAATTTCCTTAAGTGTTGTTTCTTTTACATTCATACCAGTTTCCACATTCCTTACTGCCATAACAACATGGACACCACGCAATGCAAGAACCCGGGTGGTCTCCAGACCAAGACCACTTGATGCTCCTGAAAGTGAACTGAATAAGCACTGAACTATGATAGCCCAACAATTAAAGTTAGATGAAGACCAAAAAAACTCTAAGTGAAACCATTAGAAATAATTTAGATCCAAATGGCCTCTATATATTTAATTTTTGGCATAACAGAATGACATCATTTAATTCATGTAACCGGCCACACCTAATAAAAAAGGGATAAGGATTCTCTACCTTTAGGGCGGGAAAGGCAACTTTCCTCTCACATTGAGTGCATTCTGCTCGACGGACCAAATTAAGCCGAACAGAATTCAGTCGGGCACATCAAATTAAACCGGGCGGAACCACTCTCATAGGAAAGGTAGAGTGCCTTTCCTGTCCTGAAGATAGAGAATCCTGATCCTTAAAAAAGGCTTTGGTTGTTGATATTGTTGAAGTAGTGAATTATGATAGTTGAAAACAGTGCAAATGTAAGATCCCCATCTAAATTAAATCACAGGTTATAGGGGTCTTATTTATTAATTTAATTCAGCAAAACTGGTCAGCATCAGAATTATAGGAAGAAAAACAATATCTGTAGTGTATATAGCATACCGGATTATGTAATATTAAATTTTCATAGGAAATAACAAGTGCTGAGCCTTATATAAGGCTAAGACTATGTCATACTCGAATAAGTCATAAGTGATGCATCATTAAACTATAAAACAACCTAAGGCAAATAACTTTGTTAAGCTTTCATCCCTAGAAAGTGTTCAAGTTCATTTTAAAACAAGTCATGCAGTATTAAACGATTCCTAATATATCTAGATGATCGCGTTCTCGTACCAGACACCCTTTAAATGATAATTTGCTTTAAAGTCAAAAAGTTTATTTTTTTCATCTACCCATTTATGGAAAATTTTGTGAGTACACAACACAGGATAGAATGAATAGGGAAAAAAGAAGAAGAAGAAGAAGAACCAGTGACGATGGCAGTGAGGGCGGTTCCATCAATGCCTAGAGTGACTTGTTCGGCTGTGGAAGAAGCAGAGAAGCCAGATGGGCCTTTCCAACCAAGAAACCACATAGTATTTCGTTTCCTATGCCCAGATTACGATCACGCTAACTCACACCTTACAAAAACAAATGTCAAACAACAAAGGGAGCTTCTAACTTCGCAATTTGTTTGCAGAGTAAATACTCAATTTTTTTATTAAGAAAAAGTGCACGCACTCATTTAGTGAATGATAAATAAAGTGTGATATTTGAGATATTTTAAGTTAAAATAATTTATTGTCTCAAAAAAAAAAGTTAAAATAATTTATTTTTCAAATGATTTTTTTTTGCTGGAGAAAATGATTTATTTTTCAAATGGTTAAATTGGGGGCACGTTTTCTCTTAAAATCAAATTTAAATATTTACTCCTACTTTGAATAATGGTTTTCCAACAAAAAAACACTTTATAATTTTTGTTCTTGTTTGTAATTGTTTTTTTTTTATAAAAAAGAGACATCACAAGACTAAAAAAATTATAAAAGAAAAGATTGGCATAATTATGTCTGGATAATATAATTAACCTTTTTTATATACTCATTCATATATATATATATATATATATATATATATATATATATTGACACGTATTATTAATTTTTTTTAATTAGAATACATCATCGGTGTAAAAGTAGCCACCAATCATATCCTAAAACATTATTAAAAGTATTTGATTCTTATAATAATTATCTTAAAATTCATCTATAAAATGATGTTTGATTGATTGACAATTTACGATTATTTTCACATAATTTCACGCTAAATTCTTTTTATTACTAAACTCCTCTAAACACTAGTTTTTAGTGATGGTTAAAGATAACATAATTTCATGTACCATATGATGTCTGCTTCCTTCTGTTTTCTCCGTTTCTTCGCTTAGAAATTTGCCATCAAATAACGTAAGTATTTAATTGTTATAAATTGTGAGTGTAAAGTTTTTCATATTATCAACTGATTATAAATAATCATATCAATAACAAAATTTGATTCTTATAATAACTTTCTTAAAAGTCATATATAAGATGATTTGTATTTGATTGACAGTGTAAAAAATTTTACAATAAAAAAATAAAAATGGATCAAAATCCAACAACTTCTATCTCAGCCAAACAAAAAGCCCAAGCTCCCCTCTATTTTCATACACCACCAAACCCTGAACAATCTCATAGGAGAACCAAGACCTTTTTTACAAGTTCAGAAAATTTGCAAATTCTGTTCTACTTGTGCATATTAAAATTAGAACTGTGTTTCTTAAATAGAATAAATTTTTGCAAATCCTTTACAATGGGTTGGTCATGACTCATGAGTGTTCCACCACTTCCAAAAGAGATATTCGGTGGCTGATTGTGCAGCCATTTAATACACTCTGAGTCTCTGACTTGACTTGCTTCTTGACTCAGTGCATCCAATCGGATAAACACAAGGAATATATTGGCTTCTTTGATATCTTGCACAACTCTTATGGCATCTGCTTCCAAACCTGTTAAATGGGGAATGTCTTCCATGTTTGTTCACATGGGAAAGAATGGTGATGTCTATATAATTGGTAGGATAAAAAGGAGAAGCAATGCGATAATAATTGACATGTAGCAGATTTGTGGTGTTGTCTTTTTATCATGCACTTGACGTCAGTGTAGTCAATTGGGTTATCATTCGATATATTCTTGTAATGTATCAATTACAATTTGGACAATAACATGGGCACCATATGTTTATACGGTGCTCTCTTTTATGTGCTAATGTAGTATTTTGTATGCTAGGGGATAAATATTTATAGCAATGTAACTAACTAATCATCCTTAGTCACCACGATTCACCACTATAGATCCGCCATCCTGAGTCATTGAATCCACCATAGAATCACACTCAGCTATCACCACCCTAGCGATGTAAAGCATGACTGCCGGAGAGATGTCATCAAGACTGAATTGCTTGTTCTTGATAAACACTCGGAGATCAGTTACAGGTTTTCATTTCTTCTTAGGATTATCCTTGATTTCCTAGAAGAGCGAGAAGCAGATCATTGTCTCTCGATCCTCAACTGAGGCTGAATATCGAGCCCTGACATAAGCAACATGTGAGGCTCAATTGTTATTATATCTACTTCAGAACTTTCACATCATGAACTCTACCTACCCCAATTCCTCTCTATTGCGACAACCAATCTGCCTTAGGAAAAGCTACAAACCCAGTTTTGCATGAGCGCACCAAGCACATCGAGATCGACTGTCACCTTATTAGGACAAAGTCCAGGAAGGGGTCCTACACTTGTTTCCAATTCTACTCAACTACAAGTGGCGGACATTTTGACAAAACCATTGGCTCCAAGCCCTTTTACAAAGAACCATTAAAAGCTTGCAATGTAGGACATACACATTGGGGGTTGTTACAACTATCATATTACAACTGACAGTACCTTTCAGTTAGTTAATTTGAAGTTAGTTAGTTCTGTTAGGTTAGTTAACAGTTAGCTTGTTCTGTTATGATAATAGAAGGAGAAAGCTTGAATATAAAAGAGCCTAACCTGCACTTGTATCAATTAATTCTTCAGATGAAAGATTCAAGTCACTCTCTCTTTTCTAAAGTTCCCTGAATGCATCGGACCTATGTCCATTTTTTGCTCTGCCATGTTGAGCTTGACAAAATATAAAATAAATCACTTTTTTATTGGGTACAAAAGTCTCATATATTTTATTCTAATCCATTTTAACATTAACAAATATGTGAAATATGACAACTAATTAGCAACATCTGCAGACCTTATATATGAAGGGTAACACTATAAATGAAATAACAAAAAATTAATAAAGCATAAAAAAGAATGATCCATTCACAAACAAATAGTACATATGGCATAATTTACACACATATGATTAGATTAACACAAATAGATTCACATGAGTGTCCAAATGAAGAAGACGGCAGATACATAATACAAAATGAGCGCAGATGTAAGAGAAGAGTGTTTCTTAATTAAGCCCCTCTTGTCTTGAATGGAATGGCTCGGATGACTATTTGGTGATATACAGCAGCAAGGGCAGCTCCAATGAAAGGTCCAACCCAGAAAATCCACTGTAAGTAAACCATAAAATTGTATTATTATACATTTAAGTCATTTTATTCTAGGCAAAGGGAAATTGGACAAAATTTCAAGTATTTTTAAAGAAGGAATTAGTCAAAGAAAATACATGATCATCCCATGCAAGGTCCCTGTTGAAGATGATGGCAGCTCCTAGACTCCTAGCTGGGTTAATGCCAGTTCCTGTGATGGGAATGGTGGCCAAGTGGACCAAGAACACAGCAAACCCGATGGGAAGAGGAGCCAAAATCTACAATTATGGCATAAAAAGACCATATTTCAATAGGCATTAACCAAACATTGAGAAGTCCACAAAATCATATGCTAAAATTGGTTCTAAATTATAATAACATGTTATGGGCTCATGTAAATAGGTCCTTGCATATTTCACTAATTTGTAAGATTTTTTCTTCTTCTACCAATATAGATTTATACAAAAATCATTGCATGCACTCTAAGTGTAAAAATTTTTATATTGTCCATCAATCACAAATCATGTTATTTTAAGATAGTTAAGATAAAAGTCAAACATTTTTAATGATATAACAATTTATGATATGTTGATGTTATAAAAAATCTTTATACTCACGGTGCATACTAATTAGAAGTGTATCAAGCATTATTCTTTTGCTAATGCTATATAAATGGAATGCACGTACTGCAGCAGAAATTGGAAACAACAGCAAAGAATACATACAGGAACATGAGAGTCTCTAGCGTTTCTCTTGGCATCAGTGGCGGAGAAAACAGTGTAGACGAGAATAAAGGTACCAACAATCTCAGCTCCAAGGCCATCACCCTTGGTGTATCCAGGATTTACAAAATTTGCTCCACCTTTGAACATTTGATAACGAGCATTACCCTCAAAGCCCTTCACTACACCAGCACCACAGATAGCTCCAAGACACTGCATGACAATGTAGAATAAGGCTCTTGTGAGGGAGAGCTTCCTAGCCAAAAAGAGACCAAAGGTCACAGCTGGATTAATGTGCCCACCTGTAACAACCAACACACAGATCTGAGTTAATTTTTAACATACTCCAAGAAAAATCTTTAACATGAAATTTGAAGGCAAAGCCAAGGCTTACTATCTTTAGCAAAATCTTATATTAATAAAAATAAACTTTATAAATATAAAGTAATGTACTAATGTAAGGGTATCTGATGAGGTTATTCGTTCACGATTAGGCTCCTATAAAGTGAATACAACAAGTTTAAAGTGAGAAAGTAAGAATGTATCACCCTTCATTAGTTAAAATGGATTGAGATTTCAATGAACTTTAATTAATCAAGGATAAATACGCTCTTACTTTCTCACTTTACACTTTTGCCGACTTCAAAATAATGAGCTTTATCCATTAAAAAATGGAAGAGCAAAACTAAAGTACCTGATATTCCAGCAGTGCAGTAGACAAGGGCAAAGATCATACCACCAAAGGCCCAGGCAATTCCTTGAATGCCAACAGAGGAACACTTGGTGGGTGACCTGTTGACACCCATCACAGTTAAGATGGTGATGTAGAGGAACAAGAATGTAGCTACAAACTCAGCAATGCCAGCTCTATAGAAGGACCATGACTTGAGTTCCCCAGGCTCAAACAAGGGAGCTGCGGGTGGCTCATTGTAGTCCTTCACATCACTCTGAGCTGCTGTGCCCAAAGGCTGCCTTTCAGAGAATTTGTTTGCTCCAACCTTAACATCTTCCTCCCTGCTCATGTTCACTATTTTCCTTGCTCTCTCTCTCTCTCTCTCTCACAATTGTTATAAGCTAAGATAAGATTTGAGTCATTATTATATAGTGGAGAAGAGAAAACTAGAAACTGGAAAGTAAGTCCATTATTTGCTTTGCTGGCAGATAATAATCAAGTCTTATATATTAAGTTAAATTTATCTTGAATGTCGATCATTTTTAAGAATCTTTTTATGTGTCATGTGTCATTTATGAATGGATTTTCAAATTTAATTACCTAGTTTTTTCATCTAATTCTTTTAATTTTTACTTTTTTTAGGATAAATATTTATAATTATTATATTTTTTTTATCCTTCACTAAATATATCCTCACATGCTATGAAAACAATCGTCGAGTCGGGATGATGATTAAATAAAATCTTTCTTAGAATAACGATTCTAGGATTCGAACCCCTAACATTACAGGTGAAGATGTTCACTTCCTCTATAATCAATCACCATTGAGTTTCTAATCACTATAATTACAATAATTACTATAATTTTGTCAGCTATAATTAATCGAGAGATATAAACCATACTACAAAGGTCACAGCCTAGAACAAAAAGCACACCATTCCTCTAGTAACAGATGTATTGCTGCAACTCCTTACATGATCAAAGCTGATGTAAAAATGTTGGCCGGCTAAGGTTCAGTGTGCTTCTACTGTACTGTTATGCTTTGATTAGAGCTTTTTTTAGAATAAAAAAACAAAAAACAAAATAGTGATTGGAGTGTTAAATAATATTTCCACGTTAAAGAGCATTCTTAAAGAAGGAATGATTATTTGTTAAGTGTAGAAGAAGGATTTGAGCAGGTTCTGGATGGCTCCTTCATGTTGGTTCTGATCCGCCGCCCGCATTATCCTATCTATTTTTTTATATCTTTCTCAATAGCAAATATTTTCATGCCATGCAAGGGTTTAAATAAAAAAATAATAATATCATAATATAAATATATATCCAAATAAAAATAAATTTTAAATAATAAATAATAAGTTTTAAATTTAAGTTTAATTTTTTAAATATAGCATTAATTTAGTGTATAATCAAGAATTTAAAATTAATAATATTTAAAATAAAATAAATTTGAAAAAGAATGTCACAGAATTTTTTTTTTTTTTAAAAAAAAGCATTGAAAACAACTAAACTGATTAAGAAAATAAAAATTATATACACAAATGTCAAAATAGAATTATAATCGACAAAGTTAATTTTCACATCGTAAATAATATTCGAAAGAATAAGATTACATACATATAAAATGATACGTGCTTGTACGTGAATAACTATACTTTCGTTCAGAAATTGATGACTTATTATGCTGATTGATTCAATTAGGATCTTGTTAATCAAAATCTTAAGGATTAGCATTCTCCATTCAATTATTATGTCCGTAATGTGAGAGCTGTATCATATCAGTCTTGGACATACAATTTAATTAGGGTCGGATCAGCTTCAACTTCTCCTCCTAAATTCAAAAATCAAACGTCTCCATTTTAACGGTAGGAAAATCATAGCCACAGGATGAACAAGCTAGCTGGCAATTAGAAACAAATCGCATGGCTAGAACAGAAGTAGAAGAAATGGCCTTTTTGTGGCCGTTGGGAAAGAAAGTGACAACATTTAATTACCAACCACATGGATATGGGCAGTAACAAGTTTTGTTTTCAGTTCAGGGGTCGTCATCAATCAAACTATGGTTTGTAGTTATTGTACCTGTTGCAAATTGCAACATTTTACGTTAGTGTTACTTACACACCAAATTGCCATATCTAGTTAGTTTGGGTCACTCCTCTTCTTGCCTTGGTCCCTCCTTTGCCCGTGATTGTTCAATCGAAGCTAGATTACTATTATTAGCTGTGTGTATTAGCTTAGCTAGGATCCCCTAATTGTAATCAAGCAGACTATTAGATTAATTGAACTCCATCTATTTGATTGTCATATAACTCACGCTGACAATAAATAACGTGCGAAATGTTATTAACATTCTCTTCGTATGAAATTCATCCAATAAAAAATGTTAGAGAGTGTTGAAAAGAGATTGTTGGTAGCATTGCTCAATATTACTCATACACGTTTACTTTCACATTATATATTATATTAGCATAATTTTCATTATTTAATTATAGCTAGTGGACATTATTTTTAACAAACTTTTGCTATAAATTTTTTTTTTTTTTGGTAAAGACTTTTGCTATAATTTTATCAATTCACCCCGATATAATGTGTTGTGCATGGTATAACTTTGAAGTGTGCATAAGTAATTAAGTATATTATTCAACTTTAAACATGTGTTTGCCCAAAAAAAAGTAAAAAAAAAACATTCAAAACCATTTACATCTTATTAGAAGGAACCATATTATTCAATTCACAATAGCATATGTTTTAGATTTTGAATGGTTTTAGGAATCCTTATCTTTGATCTTACATTTCTATTATTTCGATGAACATGGAGAATCATCAGTAATAAATGATGTGGGGCTCTTGTTTTAGTCAAATATTCCACCAAATTTAAAGTGGCCAATCTTCTGGATGACTCAGTTTTTATTATGAGTTTCATTACTTATACAATATTTTTAATATTAATATTATATTTTTATATTTTAATATGTTTATTTATATTTTTCTTTTATTCTATCACATTATAAAGCACATATAAAAAAGAGATAACTCACTGTGTGGTCTTTAGGCGAATTATAGGGAACCCGGAAGGAAAATGAAAATAGAAAAGGATATCAGAATAATTTCTTTTGATGCCTTTGGATATACAACTTAATTAAGAGCTTATTTGATAAGCGCTTATTATATAAGAGCTTATGAATAAGTCAATTCTACAATCAAATAGCTTATAGAATTAAACTTTGCATAAGTTATGTATAAGCTATTTCTATAAGATATTCTGGATAGCTTACGAAAATAGCTGAAAATTTATAAACTCTTTCAAACACTTACGTCACAAAATAAATTCAAATAAGTTCTTCCAAACATATCATATATCTAATATAGCATCAGTGGAACCAAGAGGAAGGAAAATGAAGGTAAGAAAGGAGACGAGAATAAAGGAAGGAAAATGAAGGTCAGAAAGGAGACGAGAATAATTCCTGATACCACTTTATTATATAATAATATGCCGCAATTCTAACCAGTAGAGTGGTTATCATGTCATGTACATGTAACATATAAAGCAGAAAACAAGAGTGACAGAGAGGAATAGCGTTTTATGTTGTGCAGGACAGCTCACACACACTCGTCGGGTACCCTGTTGGCTGTTGGTGTAGTGTGAACTCACATGCAGATGCAGTGCAGGGAATAGCATGCCATCCAGCCCTCAGCCCCCCGCCCCCTTCGCGAATCTTTTATGACCAACTCCCTCCCATCCCACGGCAACTACCAACCTTATAGGCACTTTTGGTATTTCACACAAGGTAAATGTTAACGAGTGTTATAATTTTTTTTATGAAAAGTAAATTTATATTAGAAATGATAAATTAATATGTTTAAAAATGCTATATTTAAAAAAAAAAAAAAACTTATTTTAATTCTTTAATCAGTGTCCCGATTAAAATCCTTAGAATGTTTGGTTCAAATGAGAGGAGAGGAGAGGAGGGAAGGGAGAGATTTTAATTATATATTGTGTTTGGATAAGAGGAGGGTAGATGAGAGATTTTAATAGAAGGGAGAGGAAATAACATTATTATGTTTGGTTCATAAGGGGAGAGGAGATATTTTAAAACTAATTTACCTTTTCTACCCTTATAATTTTAGATTTCAAAATAGGATATTTTAGTCAATGCATTCAAAATATTTTAAAACCCCTCCCCTCCAAATCCTCCCAATATTAAAAGGGAATCAAAATTGAATATGGAGAGATTTTGCTCCTCCCCTCCAAAAAATTAAACCAAACATGAAAAGTTTATAAAAATCTCTCTCCTCCCCTTCATTTTCTCCCAACCAAACACGATGTAAGAAAAAAAGGAAGGGATACCCTTATTTGTTTTGTATTGAACTAGTAAGATACCCTTATTTGTTGAAATATTAAATTTATTGTATATGATTGAGTCCTACATATTTTGTATTGAAGACAATGGAAGGGGAAGAAAAGACCACTTCTCCTTTTTTCCCTTGTCTTTTCTATAGTATTATTTTTTACTTTCATTTTTATGCTACCAATGAGTTTTTAAAGATACTTTAACGAAGTAAAACTTACAACCGCTTTCTTCCATAAAAAAAATTTAATTTTGTTTTATTGTAGTTTAACCTTTCTCCATCGTATTAATAAATTAAAATGTCATTTTATTATATTAAATTCTATTTTAAACAAAAAAATTCTAATAAATTATATCATATAACTCAAATAGTCAAATGCATATTTCTATAAATTAGTTAAATTTAAATGGAAAAAAACAGAAGTAACAATGAGAAGTTCTCACCACACATTTTGGCTTTACAATTGACGAAAGGTTTACTCATAATTCGTGACACATGACTACCCAAACTATTGCCATGTCATTTCTTCTACCCACCATGCATCCATGGTTCTTCACTTCTTTCACGAAGGGGCTGGTGTAGGGATGATAATTGGACTCAAATCCATGAGCCTTCATTCGTCTTTGGACCCAAAATATCGCTATTTTGAGTATTTTCTTCTTGCAGACTCAAATTGGCTTTGACTGGTGAACTGATTCTTTGTACTTCGGTTATTTAAATTTTGTAGGGAATTTTCGTCAATCCTAAAAGCTCTTTGTTGAATAAATCGTTAGAAGTACTCGATTTGGAGTTTCAACACAGGTCATAGATCTGACTCTGCTCAACATTAAATGCAAAAATGAAGCTGCTAGACCAAAGCAAGTGGATGAAACATGAAATCACCAAACGCTTCAAGTTTTCTTTGTCATTGTTAGTGACGCCTTGAACTTATTATTCATTGGCCATGATCAACTTGACTGTCAAGCACATAGAAACAATGTTTATAACTGAGTATTCTAAGATTCACATCTCTCTCTTAGTCAGTGAGTTCTCGTACCATAGCTATTTGGATTCTAAAGTTGGTTGGACATTTTTGGATAGGAACTGGCTCTTCTAATTCTTGATAGCAAATTTTGCAACAAGCTGTATTGTTTCTGACATACACTTCGAAGAATTCACCATACAAGCTAAGCTTGGAAGTTATCTGGATCCCGCTTTCAATTGTTCTCTTTACAGATTTTTTGATGCTGTGTGCGGATGCTAAGATTGGATATCAAGCTTGGTAGGGCAACAATTGCAACACAAGATTTTTGTTTAATTATTATGTATTGCTAAGGAGGAAGCTGGACTATTGCATCGCTCTTCAATAAATTAATAAGAGGACGTAGAATTACAGTGGCAAGGACAAATGAGGCCGAAAAAAATACAGGGAAAAAACACATTATTACACTCGTATAAACAAAAATAAACGGTTAGATAAAACTGTACTATGCCGAACTTGCAATTTTCGGCTGGACTCTAAGGCCATTGCCACTCAAGATGAAAACCGTCATTTTTTACCTAGTTGCTTCCCAAGCCCCTGCAAAGAAAGAGCCCTCATTTTTTTATTAAAAAAAAAGAGCCCTCTAAATCACAGAAAGGCCCGTTTTCTTTCAACTTGCACGATTTGTAATCAGGGAAACAAGTAATGCAGTACCCATTATTCATCAAAGCAGCCTTTATTATCAGTGGCTCTCGGGTAACCTGCAACAACATATGCAAGAAATTATACACCGAAACATGTGACAATTCTTATTCTTCTGCTCTTTTCTTCTCTTATTTTGTTAAAGGTGTGGTCTTAGACCAATAATGCTAGTAGCTAGCCTTACCAAGTTACAAAAAACATTTAATATAGAGAGGAAAACAGTTGACATTACCGCCACGGAAATTCACTTGTATCTATTCCAGCCTGGTGAAGCTCATCAACATATTGCAATGCTTCTCGGCACTCTTCTCGATCATCAAAGAAATCCTTCTTATCACCTTCTATTTGATATGTTTCGTGGCCTTTGCCAGCAATCACCTGTACCATGCATATAAAAGTGTACCCCTTATTTCACAAATCACAATCCACAAATTAACTGTTCCTTCTGGTATGTTAATTTTTGTAGTGCATTATCTTAATTATATGATATGATATTATGAAATAATAATTGATTAAAAAATAAGTCCAAAAGAGGAGAGAAGTTATTAAACTCCACTTGTAATGCTTTCAGTGTTTTCTTTTTCCAAACAGTCCCTCAAGGTTTAGACAGAAGATAAGGTCAATAATAGACTGACAGCCAACATGAAGTTTTCTCAACTCCAATGAACACAAATCATAAAGCAAAATGAGTTTTGGACATTACTACAAGGATCGTGTTGCATCAATCACAAGAAAGATAAAAAAAGGGAAAGGATTAGTTAAGGCTTCAACTGGAAAAAAGGCTATGGAAATGAGACAGAGACTAGAGTTCCCACATTTGAAAGGTAAAAGGAAGTCAGCCCATCATGGCATCTAAGTTGTGACTTCATAGGATCACTAAAATGTCCATACATAAAACTGAATGTTGGTGGAGAATTCATGCACATGCAATAGGAATTATTATTATCAATCACGGCAAATAAATTCAATTTTCGTTCATTGCGTTTAAACTTAAGCTTCTGCAATTTGTCTCCTAATCAACGTATTTGAATATATTTGCTTGTTTCCTTTGCAACCTCTTCAAGAAAATCTCATTCTTCATTGAAATATCATGTTGATATACTCCCTACGATCAGTACCATAAGCAAAAATTTAATTGAACACACATATTAAGGAAGTTGGTTAATCTCATTTAATGTTGTAAAAAATTAGGTCTATTATCTAAAATACCCTTCATAAAGGGACTTGGAATAAAATGAGTTATTAGAAAACAAAATTGGTAATAAATGAAAAGGATATTTTAGGAATAATGTCATTAAATAAGAGGGAAATAGTTATTTTTTGCTTATATATTTGACCAAAAACTTTGAGATTTTTTTGCTTATAATATTGACCGGAGGGAGTACATCTTTTTTAAAATTTTTCAGGGAAAAAAGGAATCTCAAAACTATAAATTCCGTTTTGAAATACCAAGCACCAAAATGCTTTCAATTAAGTGACTTCTGCATCATCCCAACTTAGCTCATTTGTTTATTAGAAGGTGCAATGTAGAATGGAGTTTCAATAACTTACAACCACATCACCCTCCTCTCCCATTGCAACTGCAGCTCGCACAGCTACCCTCCTAATGTCATGGAGAAAAAGCCTATGACCATTTGGAAGAGGTGGATAGTAGTCATTCTCTCCATATTTCAGGTAATCCTGCATTGTCCATCCTACCCCAGCCAACATATCATCCAAAATATCCACTGAATAAAAAGTAAAAATTAATATATCAAAATTAGAATTTTGAAAGTTTATGAAATTTTGGTCTAAGCATGTGCAAACATTCATACATTGCCAACAAGGCTATATTCCATGGTCAAAATACATACAGGGATCTTCATTCTTGGGATTGTCAGATGTCAGCATGGTCACTTCACTTTTATCCGTTGCTATCTTAGTCATCACGGGTCTTTTCCCCCTGTCACTCTCACCACAGCAACCGAAAACTTGAAAAGAAAAAGAAATTGTGACATGATTTCAGTCACATAATACTATTCATTGAACTTCAGGCATGTAAATAACTATGCAGTTTCAAGTTGTAGCAGAAACTGCTTTGTTTTAATTTCTTTAAATGCAGAATGAAATTAAAAAGGAAATCTTCTACAGCAATTAAGAGATACACAAACATACCAGTTACAATCCTGCGAGGTCCAAGCTCTCTTAAAGAATCTAGCAATCTAGACAAGGCATCGGGAGTGTGAGCATAGTCCACTATCACCCCAAACGCTTGTTCCTCGTCAATCAACTCACACCTACCAGGAACTGCATCAACCTCTTCAATCCCTCTAACAATGTCCTCTAACGGTGCCCCAACAGCAACGCCAACTGCCACGGCAGCAAGAATGTTGTAAATATTATGTCTTCCAAGTAAACCTGACGAAATTTCTAGTATGCCACTGGGTGTATTAACCAACACCTGTGTCTCAAACAGGGAGAGTTCAAACTTCAAGGGATGAACATCCGCACTCTTGTTCTCCAATGCGAATGTCACAACAGGAACTTCCGGGCTGCCCTGCGAAACGAAGAAAGGAGCACTCGGATCATCAATGTTAACAACTTTCCTGTGCCGTTCATGATCCACCATTCTCGAGAACAGTTTAGCCTTTGCATCTCTATCTGCCTCCTGATTTAAATTAGTAAAAACCGCAATATCAAAATCAACCTCATCACACTTCCCTTGAGCCAGTGCATCAGAAGAAGTCTCCATGACCACTGCTTCAGTTCCATTATGAAGCATCTTTGCCATCAAATTCTGAACCATAACAGCATCCGGAGTCATGTTTGGCGACTCCAATTTATTATCCCCATGCACATAATAAGCAACCGAGTTCAACATTCCGGTCCGTAGCCCCATTGCTTCATACATGCTTTTAATCAAATAAGTGGTAGTCGTTTTACCATACGTCCCGGCTATCCCAATTACTGCCATATCCTTCGAAGGATACTTATAAAACGACGCTGCCAATACTGGAAGCACGGCATTGGTATCTTCCACAATCACCAATGCCTTACAACCCAAGGTTTCCTCAATGTCAATCTCTTTACTGGCTACAACAGCAACTGCTCCTCTCTTATCAGCCTCAGTCAAGAACAAATGGCCATCGGTTTTTCGACCGACACAACACACAAACAAATCACCAGAAGTTACAATCCTAGAATCATGCTGAATCCCAGTGATGTCTACCTCTAAATCACCATAAACAGACACAGGGACAACCTTGCTCTCATCTAAAAGCTCAGCCAAACTCATCCTAAACTTAGGTTCAACAATCCTAGCTTTACTTTTTCCATAACTATCAAAATCTAAATCAAATGGAGATTCAGAATTCAAAGAAGAACCTCGATTTTCGGCGTCGAATTCGCTCGAATTGATGGTTTTCCGTTCATCGGAATCCTCGGAGATCACTCGGAGGCCTTGAAGCTCCTCGATTTCTTCCAAATCAACAACCTCCTCGGGTTGAAGCTCATCGATACCCTCAACAACGAGCGTTTTCTGTTGCTGTTTCTTAGGGTTAGGTTTTAGAAGACCTTGCCTGACGAACTCTTTGCGTTTGAGGGCGATGGCTTTGTCGATTTCGCCGAAGAGGTCGTCGCCGGAGTATTGAGAATGGAGGGAGGAAGGGTCTTCTTCTTCGGGAGCGTCTTCTACGTCGGCGATGGCGGTGAGGTAGGTGGATTGGTTGTTCTTGAAGTCTTGTTCTTGGAGGTGGCGAGCACGTGCGGCTTGGCGGTGGATTTGTTGGAATTTGGAGACGCCGTGTGCGGTGTCTTCGGGAGCTTCCGGTGGGTCGTCGTCGGAGGGGTTAGGGTAGAACTTGCCGTCGGGACCAATTGCGCGAAGAGGAGTGTGGAATGAACGAAGGAGGGAAGGGAATTTGAAAGGGATGGAGTTGGTTTTGGTTGTAGTTGTAAGAGAGACAAAGTGTGGAAGAGAAAGATATGGCAAAGCCATAGAGAAGAGTTTGGTGGTGAAGTGAAGTGAGTGAGTAAGTAAGGGGGTTTGGGTTTTAGATAGGGGAGGGTTTTAACTTTGAAGTTCACTGCTACTCAATTCTCCTTTGCCATTTTCTGCATTCCTTGCCGTCACTTTTTGTTTATAGAAAAATCTTCATCATTAATTAAATTTATATAAAATAAATATATTAATATAAAAATGAATATATAAGATCCTGATTGTAAACTAAAATGAATGCATGAATTTGATGAATATAGAAGATGCAGATCCTCACCCTTAGTAATCATTCACTTGCTATGCCATCCTATCCTGTCCACCAGGCAACCTGAATAGCCCACCATTTGTGGTATCACTTGGCTCGTCCAAGTGGATGTCACTTGGGATTTTTTATTGGTTAATGTTTTTTTTTTCCATAGGTGACATTTGGTATAAGAGATATTTTCATATTTCCAGGAATGTTACTTGGAAATAAACTTTTCTCACGTTCGGCACAAGAGAAAAAATATATTCCCAAATATAGAAGATGTCCTGGAATAAAGCTTCTGATGAAAGTTGAAATTCTTATTCCCATATATAAGGGTGGGCAAATGTTTTCCGGTGGGAATGTGAAACTTTTGAGAGGTTAAATTATTTGATTATCCCAAATAATTTCTTTAAAACACCATCGATCGAATAATTATATTTACAAATTAGTCCTAAGGGCCATTTATCAAAAGCCTCATTTATCTTCTCCTTCTCCAACTGAACCTTTAACACCACCCCACCCCTTCTCCGGCCACCACCAAATCTTTTTGTTGCAAGAAAATAAATAACTTTCAACCACAGAAGAAATAAAAGCAAATGACAATTGAAATTGAAATGGTTTCAAATTTTAATTAACAAAGCAACTGCTCCAGGAGGCAACGCAACATAACAACGCAATTTACTTGAATTTTTTAGTCCTTTTAGCTTATCTAATGGCACTGGATTCCAGTGTAAATATTTGTAGTTCAAAATGATTAGATCCTCTAATTATTATGTGTTTCATCTTCTACCATGACTTTAATCCATCGACAACACAAGTGGGCTCTGCAAATTTTTGTGTTTTTGTGATTAATAAACACCGCCGGCAATGAAGACGAAGGGTGAGCAACCGCCGCCGCCTATGAAGGACAATCTTCTTGCAACCTTCCTCATTATCATTCATCTCAAATCCTTCATCATACAGAGACACCAAAACACACATAATTTTTATAGAATCCCAATCCCAACATCAGTCTGAACCATTTGCAGCCCACACTTCGAGATGTCGTTGCCCTTCCCCCAAGTCGCGGACTGCCTAGATCTGCGTCTTGTGTTCTCCCTGCCACCGCGTTGGGCCTCCTCGCAAACCATCGTACGCCCGCCCAGATCCGAGTGGTTTGGCTTGTGTTCTCCCCACCATCGTGCTGGTCCTCCTCGCAAATCACCGTGTGCCGCCCATATCCGCCTCGTACCACACCACCGCCAAAAATTGTCCAACAACCCCGCCGCCGACTTTAGCTCCACCACGAACCGCCCTTCAGCCACTCAGAAACGAAGCACCCGCGCCACCATGACCGAGTGTTATGAGTCCACGCAACACCAGCCTCTACGTCCCGGATTTTTCTGGAAAAATGCCAACTAAAGGAGAAAGAAAGTGAAGAATGAAATTGCAGAGAGAACATTGGAAAATTTTCACATACAATAATAAAAAAAAAATTAAAAACACTAACTTATCCGGTTGTAAGTTTCCCAAAATTAAAAAGTTTTACTCATCAACGTCCTTCTTCAAGGAGCATGGATGCACCCCATTTTAAGGGGTGCATGTTAGATGGCACCTTTTCTTTCTGGCTCTACACGGTCTTCCTCTATGGCTGTGCCTGTGGGTTTCAGATTCTCTGATTCTTGTTACTTTGTATGTTATTGATTTTGCTCTTTCTCTTCACTGGTTTTCTCCAAATGCCACCGTACATTCATTTTTGCAAAACCCTTGGTTTCCGTACTCAAATCCTGTTCCTTCGCTTATGGCCACCAAATCCATTCTTCGCACTCAAATGCATTTTAAATTATTAACATGAAAAAATGACAATTTGTTTGGAGTACATACATTACATTTGCTTTTATAAATCACTATTTCATTTATTTTGAAAGTTTTTATTTTACAAGGGTACTTTTGGAAAAGTGAATTATAATCCTAGGAATACTTCAAATGAACCAAACATGAGATTGAGAATGCAACATATTATTCTCGGGAAACTGAAGTGTCAACCAAATTTATTTTGCTAATATTCCTGGGAATAACATTCATGGGAATCTCATTCCCAGAAATATAGTTTACCTGATAATAAAACATTCTTTGTATCAAATGCCACCTTAGAGTATTCTCTTATCTGATAGATGAGAGATTAATCGTCTAAAGTATGATCAAACACCTTTGCAGGAATGCTAACAACACGTTCTTTTCAACACTTCCTCCAACAAACTCTTTGTTATTTGGTAAATGTCATCTAGACCCATGTGATTTAATGGATCGCACATGAAATTTACCCAATAACAAAAAATGTGTTGGAGGAAATATTGAAAAGAGTGTGTTGCTAGTATTTCTGTTCTTCAATTAAATAAAGTAATTATAAGTTAGTTACACCATAGTTACGGATGTTAATATGGAACATTACCTCCATTCTTAAATAATTGACCTTTTAAGATTTTGCACTAGAAATATAAAATGCTTTAAATGAAATTATTTGATAATGAAAAATCATATTGATTATATTATATTTATTGTAAGTTAATATTGAAATTTATTGTATCATAAATGTTTAAGGACACGGTTGAACAATGTAATAATATTTATTAATATTATAAAATGTTAGTAAAAATGAACCAAGATTACATTCTCAAAAGAATGGAGAGTATATAAACAAGTTTTCTATCTAATAGCTAGTGAGATAAAATTTATTTTTTCAATGGAGAGTATATAAACAAGTTGACGCCCAAAACACAAAAGACTAACTAACTAAAGCACAAGAAAAAGAAATTCCAGCAAAATCGACCACCACAACCCTTCGGATGAGAGTTGAAATAATGCAAACTAAATTGAGCATAATCCGTCATAAGAGGTCACATTTGAATTTTATAGGATTCACATGAATTTTAATCAATAAAACAAAAAAAAAATATTTTACTAACATTTCTTTTGCAAAAGATTAACTGATTGGGGCGGGGGGCGGCCCCGTCTATTTCTCAAAATTGCAGATTGTAATTTTCTTCTCTGGAGAATTTTAACTCCTTTGGATGCGATCATCATTTTATATTTCGTTGCGTGTATTATGCTTTCATTTGTTTACTATATTTATACTGTACTGCCTGTAATCAAGCTTCTAATTAAAAAAATATTCTAAGTTATTGCAGCGAGCTTTGTCTTGATTTGGTTCCTTAAACGTTAATGGAGAATGCTAATCAATGTATTAAGGATATTATTTAAGGAATTAAAAGAGAAAAATTTTTATTAGGAAGTGATGTATTTGATATTTTAAGATGTTAGACACTTAGATTTTCAAGGAAAACTTACTTTTTATAGGTTCCTTAACCAATGCCCTTAAAGCATTGGTTAGCAAAACCCAACCTTAATTAATTAGATGCTGGTAACAGAATAGCAGGTTACGTGTTTCTACAATAACAGTTTGAAGGGTTATATTTTTGTACGCTTGTGCGTTGTGGTAGTGGATTCGAGGTATACGGAGGATGCGTTTTGATACATGACTTAATTAAAAGCTTATTTGATAGACGTATATCTATAAGTTGATTCTACAATCAAATAGCTTATAAGCTTAAACTCTACATAAGGTGCATTTGGAAGAGCTTATAGAGAGCTTACGAGAATAACTTATAAAAATAAACTTATGCGAATAGTTTATGAAAATAGTTTATGATCTTCCAATAAGTTCTTCTTAGTTTATTTCCATAAGCTTGTCGGAGAAGCTTATGAAAATAAATTGTTTTTAGCTTATTTGAAAAATAACATATTGAATAAGAGCTTAATTAAGCTGTGTACCCAAACACACCCATAAGCTATACTGGGAGCTTATGAAAATAAGCTGAAAATAGCTTATAAACATATCATAAACTATTTTTATAAATTCTTTCAAACACTTATAGAAACGCTTATACCATAAGATAAGTCTAAATAACCTCCTCCAAACACACGTAGGGCTGGCTCAACACCTATTGAAGCCTAAAACAAGCTATCTAGTGAGGCTTTTTAAAAAAAAATTATCCCAACAATTTTCTCATACAAAATAAATTATTTTGTACAGAATGAAGAATTGATTCCTAAACCTTGTGTCTAAAGGTAAATTTTTACACCAAATAAACTAACTTATGTTTATTAATATGTCAAAATATCAAAAAAATAATATAATAGAATACAAGATGAGCTATTTTTAAAGAAAAAAATTATTTTTTTTGAGAGATCTCAAGCAATAACCTTACTTACTTTGCCTTTGGACCGGGGGTGAAGACACCCTGTCACCCTTATTCTTCGTTCTATCCTATTATTCTTTCTCTCATAGTCGTCTATCGCCCCCTGATTTCCGTAGATTGCGTGCAAAACATGCAATGCAATTAACTAGCAAATTTATTAATATGTATTTCACATTCAAAATGACGTATAGTCTTGACCACCCGACCAAAAACCACCCCAAATTATACGATAGCCACATTCTTAATATCACAATTCCGTGGTTCGTATCACTAATTGACATTCAATTAAGAGCATTGTTATTGATATTCTTAATTGTGTATAAACACATTTCATTAGTCATTCATAATTTTTTAAAAATAAAAGTTAAAACTTTGATGGGTAAGTATGGTGTGTAAATAAACATTTCAGAATATCAGTAGGCTCACTCCTTAAGTGACATTTCTCGTATTTATACACAATTTGATAAACAGTATATTTCGATATTCACTCACTTTATGAGGGTCTCATATAAGTGTTCCAATTATAAAAAAAAAAAAGAGGGATCCCCTCCATTTCTCATAGAAATGAAGATGTCTATTACTAAAGTTTTAAGATAATAAATACATGGAGGGACTACATATATGTGTATAAAACATATTTATTTGGAAAAAACTTTAAAAATGGACAGAAATGAAGAATTAAAAAATGGAGAGGATCTTTTTTCAAAAAAAATTTCCTTAAATTCAAAAGAGAGTTTGTGAGATTGATTAAGAGTTTAATTTCTATGTACCACTGCCAACCAATCACCAATCATGATATAGATGACTTTTACGGTAATTATGATAATAGGCAAACAAATGTACTGACGTGTCAATTTATGATTTACGCTGTCAGTGTATAAAAATTAGACTCCTTCATTAAATGTGGCGAAAAATGCAAATGTGTAGTAACGATAGCCGCATTATAAAGTCTTAATGACAATCAATGATAACAGAATAGTGACGTTATTGCACCTGCACCTAAAAATTAAAGTGACAGTAGCGGTGTTTTTTGCACATACGTATTGCACAAAATTTCCATAAAACGAAAAATCTCTATTTAAATTACCTAACACTTGACATTGGTCTATAATAAATGATTGCGGGACCATTTTGATTTTTGACGCAGCCATGAATTTATCATGTTTTATGTTCATTAGCAAATGCAGTAAAACAAAGTGCAGGGGGTTAAAGGAGGGTGGATTTGGATTGAAAAAGACATGCCCAAAATGTAAGTGTATAAAAAATAAAATAAGACTAAATACAATTAAATGGTGAAAAATACGCATATGTAAAATAATGTGTGTAGGTATGTGTGTATCATTAGTCATTTCTAGTTATATGGATCTTATAGCCAGGTAGGTAGAGAGATATGTGAAAGCAAACCAAGCAAAGTTGCCTTCAGTTGAAAGCTTTCATCAACCACAGTTTATTTTACAATTTACAAGTCATTGTCATATTATTAAATGTCCCAATCCTAATCTCATTGACTATATATTATATACACATCCCTTTTTCCTTTGATCTTGTTCCTGTATACATGTTCTATCATTAGCTTTCCCGTGTTTACATGTCTACATTCATCCTGCGTGATTCTGGAGCTACCTGATACACTCATTTAAGTCCTTAAGCTTGAGGTGAAGGAGGAGTTAAACATTGGATCTTAGTGGAATGCCCCGGTTCTTGTATTTCTACTCTAGCTCTTTTCCTACCTCAGAATCCAGGTATCTCTCTCTTATTAGACAATTTTTAGTGCTACTAGTATTTTAAGATTAAAGAAGACTGGTCATGACATATCTTTGGAAGTTGTAACTACGGTTGAAATCTATAAGATATTCTGTAGTTTAGAATTTAGAGGATTCAACTTTACAGCAGCAGCATTACCCTTTTGGATAAAGCTGTGTATATATGATGTATGTGCCTCACATATGGGGTAAGTGGCAGAATGAAAGGGTAGGTGTCGAGAGAATAAAGTAGGACAAAACTTAGTTGCTGTTCCTTATATACTTAAGATGATGTTTTTCAATGAAAAGAACACGTGTAACAGTGTCTTCTTTCCATTGGAGAACAACAATTTATGTACCTAAAGAAAAACACCTGAGTTTTGTCCAATAAAGTAAAACTATATATGAAGATGTTGAATGATGTGTATGTAGGCAAGTGTGTATATGCAGCATTAATCTACCTTTCAGCAAGTTGATATTGTGTTGTGTGCGTAAATTCTACTTACTTGGGAATAAAAAGGACTTCATGCATGATTAAGTTGGGGTCTGGGTCTTAGTCAGAGCTCAATCTCATTGAGAATTGAGAAAGTAACATTGGTCCTCACGTGTTCCCCATTTTCACACAAGGTGGATCCTTTCCTTCTTTCGTTTCTTTATTTTCGTTAATTTCTAAATAAAAAAAAACGTTTGAAAACTGAAAAGTTTGACAGAAAAATATGTCTTGGTTAGATCAATATGTAAATGTAGTTGCTTAATTTTTAGAAAATATGATCATTCAATTGTAAAAGTAAACTCTTTTATATACATTTCATTTTTTCCCCTTTCAATGGTCAATAGTAAAAGCTTTAGATTCTGAATTCTGTTGAGTGGTAAGAAGCTGATTATCTATTAGTACTCTAGATTCTGTTGTTTCTTATTGTTGTGTGGATAACTTTTTGAAGCTCAGCACAGTCAATTATTTCAAGTTTACAAGGATGAACCTTTTTCTCTTATATTTGTGCTTGAACAGACAGATTTGGACCTGGTTATCACAGTTGTTAAAATTGGCTAAAGATCACAGATAATAGCTGGAAACTAAGTAGCTTTTCTCTTCATCATGGCAAGAAGATCTCCTCCTGTGGTTAACCAAAAATACGACATAGGTTGCACGTGGCCAATGTTTAGAATCTTTAATTTTTGTGAAGGTCATTCCAACAGAAGATTGGTTTCCAGTAGGAAGCATTTGCATACACATGCCACTGGTAATAGTTCTTCCAATTTTTCTCTTTAAAGGCTCGGTAATAGAATTTTCATCACATCTTCAGAAAGGTTTCAAGTTTCTGAAGCATATTGCATTTCTTTTTTGTTCTTATACTAAATTATATATACTATCAACTAGCCATGTTTATATTTGAAGTAGTTACACACATGAAATAAATTTTAATTTTCTGAAGGTCAAGAGACTATGTGTCTACAATTTTTCCCATGTAAAATTTGAAACTTCTGGATTATTTTCCTAGCTGCAGGAAATGAAGACTTGAGAAGTAGCTCAGATGTGATTGGCACAGTTGATGAGAAGTCCCCTCAAATTGGTGTAAGTTCTGAACTAACATATTTCCATTTCTTGATTTCTAAGGCTGAGATTATAATAACAAGACCACTTGCTTCTAAGACTCTACTTTCTGAAATCATGGCATGCATGATGTTTTCTAAGCGTCCACATACCCCAACCCCCTTTCCCTCGCTTATCAAGGTGATTGGATAATGTGTAAGTTGCTCATGAAACTGTTACTAGTTAACTGTAGTATAATATAATCTATATATGAAGTGTTCATGTTAGCCATCTTTCTGAAGTATGCAGAAGAATGCATCTTCCTTGACATGAGCTATATTCTTTTATCTTGCCAATTTATTAAGCCGTGTGTGGGTAGAAGCTTACCATTAAACCACTCTTTTCTTTTATATCATAGCACTTAAAGACTTAAAGACCTCAGCAATAATATTTTGTACTGATTAATGACCAGAAGAAAAACAATAATGAGACCCGTCCATCACTGCTCCATCCTATATATATTTCAATAAAAAATGACCAGTCATCTTCGAAGCTTGGTTTTATTGATTGTGGATGACGAAGATGGGGGGTGGGGGGGGGATAAGAAGTGTTTTCAGAAATGAAACTCTAAAGAGACTCTTGACTATACTTGGATAAAATAAAGGAAAGCCCCAGCCCCCAGGCTGATGATTTTGATAATGTTTGTATGAGTTACTATCAGAATTTGCAAGAAAAATAGAACAAAGGAATTGGCTGAGGTTTTGTCTGTGAGAGAAATCTAAGAAAGACTAGAAAAAAAATGTTCTGATTGTATTTCTTTGAAATCTTGGGTCATACAAAAAGTGTCATACTTCTACATCTTACATAGAACTACTAGGGAACTTTTACAATCCTTAACCTATATTTATATCATAGTGCCTTATATTGAGGATCTAGTGACTAGTTTCATGAAAAATAATTCATGCATCATAAATCTTAAATCAAGTATATAATTCATGCATCATAGTTTCTGAATCAAGGTTTAAAATTGTCATGTATAGTTGGAAATATGCAGCAAAAAATGGAGTGTCATCCACTTCTTTCACCTATTGCAGTGGATAGCATTGATGAAAAAATTATGACTACAGGTAAGTTCCAGAAGAAGAAGAAGAAGATATTGTAGTTGTAAAGGTATCAGCTGTGTGGAGAATGATCGGGTAGCAGATCGCGGAAATGAAGTAACAAAGATGATAGTTGATCAGAGATTTGTTAACAAAAATTATCAAAGCAAAGATGGGGCAGGCTGTCAACCCAATCAATTGTTGGATGCTTTACAGATTTTATATTCAAATAAGGAACTTTTCCTAAAACTTGTGAAAGATCCAAACTCTCTGTTAGTAAAACAGATTCATGACCTACCAAGTTCTCAAGTGAAAGGACCATATAAGGTAAGGCAAAAAAGGATGGCCATATTGAATAAATTTAAAAATAGTAATGTTAGACAATCTGGAAAGCAATTCAAGTCCTTTGATAGATATGATTCGAGTTCAAGTTGTAAACCTCAGTCTTCAAATAAAATAGTAGTTTTTAAGCCTGGCACAGTTAAATTGAAAATTTTTGCTGACACTTCTCATAGTAGCTTCAGTTATAATGCACAAAATATGAAGCCTTCACATCTTACCTTTGGTCGTAATAACAGAAAGTTCAAGTATTTCATGAAAGTAAGGAGAAAAAAACTGCATTGGAGGAGAACTAATGGGGTGCCTTATAAATTTACCTGTGGTTACCAGGGCTTTGAAGATGGTAAGAAAGTAAAAGAATTGGAAATTTCTGGAAGAAATGTACTAACTTGTGTCCATGCTAATATTGAAAAAGGGTTGAATTCATCTCTTGATTTGAAAAAAAGAAACGAAGTTATCAAGGTAAAGGATTCTGAATTATGTGCTGAAAAGGAGGAAGCAACTTCATTAGGTGACACAAATAATACAGTCAGCCCTTCTGAGCAAGATATATTCAACATACATGTTGAAGGTAGGAAAAGTCTATCTGAGATGTTAAACTTTGGAAGAGAGGAATGTAAACAGTACACAAACTCTCTAGGGAAAACAATTCCTCTTCCTGACTTTGAGTCCTCGCCAAGCTTGCTGAGGCACTGTGAGCACGGATCTTTCACTGAAGGGATGAAATATGATGACAACAATCAAATAGTCCTCAGAGACAAGTTGGGGCTTCAGAAAGAAGGGGAGGATGGTTCCTTTAGTTCTTTGGGACAGAAAATTAGTGACCCACCAGGGGCTATTGTTAAGACACCTAGTCAAAACTTGCAGCTTTTTGGTTCAGATATTAGTATCAGAGAGAGTCTTCCTGATGACAATCTGCATGCACATTATGATATTCCTAGAGGTATGCTATAACTAGTTTTTCAACCTTCTAGGTACAACATAGACATTGATAAATATTTGTCTCATTGATCATCTATGTAATCCATCAAATACTTAAGCATGGTCTGAGAAGTTTATAAAATCTTGTCACAATATACATTAGAGAAATATTAGAGATGTGGATGTGTTTTCTGAACCAGATGGTGGATTTAAGGATACTCCTACTCAGAACTTTGGCATAAGCAATGCAAGCGGAGGAATTGGACCTTTTCTGGTAAATTATTATTTTAACATTTTACTCTGAAGTGACACAGTCACATAGACATCATTCTATTTTTTACATTTATCAATTTTTCCTATCCATTTTTAATACTTAATTTGGAATTGATTAGGATTCACATCCAGAGTTCCAGATTTTGTCCTTTTCACCAGAAGTTGCTTCATCAAGCCTTTCACCTAGTCAAAGAATAGAAGATAATACCAACATGAGAAATAGAGTTGAGCACCCTAGTGCTGAATCTGTTGTTGAGCAGTTTACTGGGGAAGATGTCACCAACTCACGAATCACCATATTTAAACCAGGTATGCTTTTAAATCTGGAGATATTCAAGTTTGTTTTCATATTCACTCTATTGTCAGGCCAAGTTGACAGTTTATTAGGACTTCTACAGATGAATCAGCAGTACAACAAGTAGTACATGATAAATTTGAAGAGAACCATTTTGCAGACCTTATAAACATAAGGGATCTAATAAACAACCTAACCTCCTCCAAGGACAACTTAGACTACATAAGGGAATTTCTGCAGGCTTTCAGCTTGAAATGCCATGTACT
The DNA here is from genome assembly GCA_039655645.1 of Ammopiptanthus mongolicus. Classification (NCBI taxonomy): domain Eukaryota; kingdom Viridiplantae; phylum Streptophyta; class Magnoliopsida; order Fabales; family Fabaceae; genus Ammopiptanthus; species Ammopiptanthus mongolicus. Next base: position 6,537,049 of record CM077343.1, read on the forward strand.
CTTCATGAAGTGTGATTCATCTGACCAAATGCTGGATCCATCTACTTTTGATGAACTGAATGGATTATTAACTGGCCAACTTTCTAGCAACAAAATCTTGCTTGATTGTGTCATTGAAAGTTTCATGGAGGTATATCAGATCCGTGGTTTCCCACCTCACTTTTCAACAAAAAGTCCGAATGTCCAAGCATATGTTGTAAAGAAAGTTATGGTTAAAGAGATTACAGAACTGATTAACTGGCACTTCCTGCCTCGTCCATCACCAGTAACATTGGAACAGCTTGTTGAAAAGGACATAGCAAAACGTGGATCATGGCTAAATATCCAAGTTGACATACAAGACATTGTAACAGAAGTGGAGGAAGATGTTCTTGAAAAACTGGTATTGGAAATTGTATTTGAGATGGATATAAAGAGGCATGATAAGTTGCAACGAACCTTGTCTTCCTTACTCGGGTGATGATAAAGCAGTTTAGTAGGATTAACAAGCAAGCATTTTTTTTTTTTTTTAATAAATCCTAAATTTGGTCACCAGGTTGAGGTAGTGTTTCATTAGATAAACTTGTATATTAGTATAAACAGCATTTTATACATACGATAGTCAATATGCACACTCATTTTTGCATGATCAGATATATTTTGAATGTTGTGTTGTCAATTTGTCCTACCAAATTATTGTTTTGCGTAAGTTAATATGCACAAGACTGTGATGAACTGATACCAAGTCCAAAACTCACCTCGAAACAGGCCCAGTTATAGACCTATCCATAAGCACTAATGTTTAGCTAATTTTATAATCGCAATCAAACTTGATAAATTACTTTTTGTTTATATTAAAAGTATATATTTGTTGTCTTTTATGTAAAACTATTAAAGTGTTTATTTTTAATTATTCATGGACTTAATTTTTTATGTGTTTAGACCGACTATAAACAATAAGTTCGGCAAGGCGGAGAGACATTTTTAGATGTAAAAAGTGAGATTACATGAGCCATAGATGGCTTATTAAATACAGCCGGGATAGAACCATAATCCTAGACTAAGGATGTGTCCGGGAGTGAGTATCCGTTTGTGAGTTGATAGAGGTCTTCTTATATAGCCTTCTCGATGAGCGAACGGTCCAGTTTACTTTATTGTCTAACTCTGGAAGGAACAATATGTATTGTTAGTGTAAATAATTTTTATATTGTCAATCAATCATAAATTGTCACATCATTAAAATGTTTGGTTGTTATTATAATTATCTTAAAAGTCACTCATATCATGATTTATGATTGATTGTCAGTTTAAAAAACTTTACACTAATAGTGCATACTAATTAAACTCATTAATAATATAATTAATCTAATACAGTCAACTTTTTTTGAATACTAAAAGAGGAAGAATCGGTTTATACTGGTGTTAGTTATTTCTGGTTTACATTCACCTGCAGTCATTGATTCTATTTTCATCTAATAGTGTAAACTATTAAAATCACAATCACCGTTGGATGAAAATAAAATCGATGGTTGAAGGTGAGTATAAGCAAAAAATAATGTACTCTAATGTAAATCGATCCCTTCTTATACTAATATACTCAAACTTTAAGGGTGTGTTTGATTTACAAACACCAAGAGATTGGACAACACAAAAGTAATTGTTCCATGTATGATTTAAAATATGATTAGTGGGCAGGACAGAAGAGGGGGGACAAAGACACAACAAAAATACCCAAATTCTTGTTATTCACCAAATCATGGGATAATTTTTTGTATTATGGAAAAACTACATAAAAGACAAAAATATCGTTCACTATTTAATAATTGCTCTCTCTTTATATATATATATATATTATTTACATCTGTTATTTATTATATATAATATAATATATTATATATTTATTTTATTATATATTATATAATATACTACTATATAGTATTGTATATATATTAATTAGATAATATTATAATACATATTAATAATATATATTATTATATATACTATATATTATATACTTTTTAATATATATATATATATATATTAAATAATATTATATACATATTAATATATAATAATATTTTTCTATAACCATGTTATAGGTACGAAGTATTCATCACTGTTAGGTGTGATTAATCTCCATCGGAAAACTTGTTGAGCACACAAGGTGAGTTCTTTCATCCCAAGTCCCAATCAGGTTTTTTTTTATATACAAGAGCCATGATTCGAATCCCTAACCATTTGCTTAAAGTGTCCGAGTTCTTACCACTCGGACCAACACATATTCATCTATTGATATATAATAATATATATTACAAATGGTAATCACAGTAAATTTAATATTATCTTGTTTGTTTGTTGATTATCCATCAAACAATATATAATACAAAAAGTTGTTTTATCAAATGCAATGTATATCAAATGCAACCTAGTGCTTGTTTGGGAAAACTTGATTTTTCCCATTTCAGCTGTTTTTTGGCTAAAAAGCTGTTTCATACATAATCTATCATGTTTGGCAATTAGCTTAAATTTATAAAAAAAGCTTTTTTTGGGGGAAAAAAGCTGTTTTATGTCATCTAATTTGTTTTAGCTTAAGATTGTTATGATTTGATTATTTCTCATTCTCAAAACTCTCTTCCCTATTTACCCCTACAAAACTAACTTCCAAATAAATATTATTAAATTATACAAATAACTTCATACCCTTTTTCGTAATTTACTATGTAAAAAGTGATTTTTTTAGACCATCCAAACAAAAAAGATTATTTTGAAATCGCTTTTCAGCAAACAGACCCAAACAAAAATAGATTCTGATTATAATCGATTATCATAATAATCGATTATTCATAAATCGATTATCAGCATAATCTTTTTTTTCCAGCTTTCCCAAACACACCCCTAGTAGTGAATGTTTATTTATTCAAGAATCTCTCTGGATCAGGGAGGACAAAATTATTGGATATCCGCATGGATTATTCGTAGTGGATATTAAATGAATATCTATTAGATGGGGATGGGTGTAACGCCCTTCGTTACATTAGTAACCCAAATTAATAATTTAAATAAAATCAGGAAAAATAAAAAAAAATTCTTAAATAAACACTGAATAAATACTTAATATAATATTAGTCCAAAATAATTGTTTACATTAATTCAAAAATCGAATAACATAATCAGTTTCAAAACTTCAAAACAGGGCATCTATAACATCTCGCATAAGAAAATAACTAAAAAATAATAAAGGTCCTCCTGGCATATACCATACAATACTAACCAAGCTCTAAAGCTAAAGAGATTGACTTCAAAACGTCTGGCTGCTCAACAGGGACATCCTCAGGCTCTGAAAACAATACTACTAATGAGATATAAAATCCCAGTGACAGAAATACAGTTTAAAGGATTTTCACAAAAGCATTGTTCTCAGCCGGTGCGGTAACCGAAAAAACTATCCATGGTACCCGCTATTTTCAAAATAATGTATAGTAAAATAATAATAATAATATAAATTATTATTGACAGTAACAATCATCATTAATACATCATAAATCAAATATGACAAAATCTCATATATCAAACAATCTCAAATATTCTCATATGTCATATGACTTTCAAACTGCACATAACAATGGCGTCCCATTGCCTACCTTACTCATGAAGGTATTTCGATGTCACCTTCTCTTCAGTGACATTACTCATTTCGATACCAACCATTGTACACTGGTGGTATTACTCATTTCGACATCCCAACATGTGGCGATGTTACTTTCGATACCCCATCATGGCGATATTTCATATTTCGACACCCCAAATCATTGGCAGTGTTACTTTCGATACCCCTATCATAGGCGGTATTGCAGCAAACAACATCCAACATATTAACAGTTATTGAATCATGCCAATATCATAAATATCGTCAAATAGTGCATATATAACATATCAATTCAACCAAATCACGTATGTATCATATATATCATAGCATCAATTTCAATAATAACCATTTAATTAACAGCAGGAACACCTTAGAAGGAAAACCCCCAAATTTGTAAAATCAGGATTTGACCAAACGCATGATTATTTTCCAAAAACGCATTTTGAAAACATAACCCAAACCCCAAATCAATTTGCACCATGAAAAGGGTGAGAAAAAGTATTTCTACTCACCTCTTGAAGACCTCCAAGAATCTCTAAGCGTACCCTATGGCGAATCTTAGATGTCGCCTTCTTCAGTCTTGAATCCCCTTCTCCTTCTCCTTCTCCTTCTTCTTCATCTTCATCTTCATCTTCCTCTTGTTGTTAGTGTTGTTGTTGTTGTTGTTATTGTTCTCCTTCCAAACTCATTGCTTGTTGCAACCCTATCTCCCAAGCATGAAGATGCTCTACAACCGTTACTAAGGTGTTTTAGGATGCAAAAAGGGTTCCTAGCCGCACTATGGTGTTATATGAAGGTATATATATAGTGTTGCACTGATTCCCTATTTTTAAACCTATTTTTAATGCATCCTGACATAGAGACTGATTTTTGAATTAAGTTTTAGATAGAGTCTTTGAATAAGTTTTAGATAGAGTGTAGTTAGAGTTTGTTATTAAATAAGTTTTAGATAAAGTCTAGATAGAGTTTTATTATTGTTGCAGATTTTAATTATCTTTTATCCTTTCTAATTAATTCAAAGGCCCAAAACATGCAGTCTAAGCCTCCCAAAAATTATCTAATTTCTCTAACGTTATTATCTCCAATTATTTTTAATTTTAGGATGTTACATTTTCTCCCCTCCTTTAAGAATTTCGTCCCCGAAATTAACTCCACTCTCACGTACGAAGCAAATAAAGAGTCTGGGCATTGGCGAGCCAAGTCTTCTTCTACGTCTCAAGTAGCCTCTTCTAGAGTTAAATTCTTCCCAACCACCTTCACCAACGGGATTGTCTTGTTCTGCAGAGTCTTAGTGCTCTTATCGATGATCTGACTAGGCCCGACTTAAATATTAAGTTATCCCTCAATTGTATTAACTCAGGAGCTATTACATGAGACATATCTGACACAATTTTCGAAGTTGAGAAATAAGAAATACATCATGATGGTATGACAACCATGTTGGAAGAGCCAATTGGTAAGCAACAGGCCCGACTCTCTTGAGGATGTGGAAAGGGCCCATAAAAACAAGGAATTAGTTTTCTGACTGACATTGACCCTCACATCCCAATCTTAGGAATGACTATCAAGAATATATGTTCCCCTTCCTAAAATTCTAAAGGCTACTTTTCCTTGTCGGCATAACAATCTTTAACTATTCTGCGCAGTGCGCATCTTTCCCCTCTGAATTCTAAATGTGGTCTCCTGGATTAAATCCGATCCTAACAAGACCTCCTCACCTATTGTATACTAACATAAGGAGAACCTACATATCATAATCATACCATCAATATACGTATAGTCATTAACTATTTCACCACATATTAAGTGTACAATTCATGACACCTTAAATATAAACATAATTTTAAAGAAAATCAATGATAACATTTACAGACTAAAATCATGCACTTAAGTGTTTGTTTCTGTCCATCATACTAAAATCATAATATCTTCACTTTCATTCCATCATTATAAGCATTCTCAGAAAAGATTCATGACAAACAATTCACAAAAGAAAGTAAATTAAAGTTTTATACCTTTCATATGTAGATCTTATAGTCCCTTATATTCCACACCAAAACTATTATATTGTTAACAGCACAGAAATTTTTATAAAATAGATAAACAAATAAAATGAAACAAAGAAAGAAAATTAAAACAGTAGAGACATCCATATCCTAAGTTTTATCCCGTTCAAGTTGATAATTTTATAAGAAAATAAATAATTTCATTTTCTATTAAGAGATGGTCTTACTAAAACAAAATTTGGTAACAAAAACATAATAAGATTTAGTTAACTTGCAATTAAATTGTGTAGTCATTGAGCATATACAACTTTCAAAACAATTTTTATCAATAAATATCATAGTAGAACTAAGAAATCAATTTCATTTTGATTTTTGAGTGATCACATACAAATAAGATTTTTAATTTTTTTTTTTTTAGTTTTTGACAAGAAATATATGTTTGTTAAGATTAAACATGTCATTAATCTATACGGATAATAAGTCCAAGGGGTATATTAATTGCAAATAGTGTTTGATCCCTTGAGAAACAATCTGAAATATTCAAGCAAGATGATTTTCTAAAAAAAATTATATAACAAAATTACAACATAAATTAAAATTTGAGCATATATATACACCTTCTTTAATATAACATCCATTATTTTTATTTTCATCTACTATTACATCTTGCTTATTCCTAGATGTATGGTTAACTTTCCTTCATGTATCTATTTTAGCATTTTTTTTTTCTAGGGCTCCCCTCCTTAGGAACAACGATCCTATTCTTAAACAACACTAGACTATTATCAAACAACACATTATTCTCTTGATCTAAAAGAGATTGCAATTCCTGGTCTAAAAACTACACTCGCATAATCTATTTTCTAAAGTCACTTCAAATTTCAACTTATTCAATTTCAAGCTTAAAGCATTTAAGGTTACATTGAAATTCAGGTCCATAAACTCTTCTAAGATATTCATCTCAAGCACTAATATGCAAGGATTTTCTATTTAGGTCCTCCACCACTATATTGACTTTTCCTAAACTGTACTTCAACTCAAATTCATGGTCCTTAAGAAATTTCATTCACCTTCCTTGCCTTATTTTTAATTCTATATATTTTTCTAATTTAAGGCTCTTATGATTATTAAAAACTTCAATTTTATTCCATAGAAGATATTTTCCTTTCCTAGTTAACTCGGTCAGAAGTAAGACTAGCCTAGAGAACCCATTTATAACTTCATATAATACGCTTTTAATTCTAAGAACTACTTACACCTGTCACTTCTTAGGTTGCTCTCATCCTATCACTGCATCTACTTTACTTGAATCAAACGCCACTCTACTCGAATGATCTAAGGTTATTTATTCTAGGAAAAAGATATCTATCCTTAATAGTTATTTTGTTTGATCATCTAATGTTCACACATAGGTTCATATTCCCATAATTTTTTTTTCACTAGAAGCACTTAAAAAAACTTATTACAAATCAAACACATTCCTCAATTATAATTAAAGAGAGATTAGACATATAATATAATTAAATAATAAAGAATTAGTATAAAAATAAATAAGTCAATGCATGCCTTAGGGAACATGAGCAAATTATGATTCCAAATAAATAAAATAAAATAACACAAATCAAGAATGTGAAAGGATGCATCAAGGTAAAAAGTTTTAATTCACAATCAATTTGGTTTGACTAAAAAAAAAACAACGATGCACAAAGAGATTTTCATTTATGAATTGAAAACTCATTGAAACAAAAGAAAGTTAAAAACATGAATTCAAAACAAGCGAGACTCTCTTTGACAATTTTACTATCAAGGACGAATATCATAAATGATAAATGAAAAGTAAAACTATTTATTTTATTTTTTTAAAATACAAAGAATATACATCTATCAAGCAAATTCATCAAATGACATAAAAATATATTTGAAGAATATAATGTTAAGAATTAACAATCTTGAATTTCCAACTCTTTTTTTTTAATTAATAATAAACAAATCCCCGTATAAAAACTCGTTTTCTAGCAATTCCTCTAATTGTTTCTTAGGCTCATTTAACTCTAAGGATGTCAGTCTATAAGGTGCTACTGACTCTGATCCACTTCTAGGCACTAGTCCTATGTTAAACTCAACCTCTATATTTGATGTAAGGTAGAGACCTCTTTATGGAACACATCTAGAAACTAACAGACAACAGGTAGCGCCGCTACATCACTTTCAGTCTCTTTTATAACAGAAACAACAATATGGATCATTAAACTATCTCAACTAAGAACTTATGACCTGGAAACGAATACAACAAGGTTTAACATAAAAGATACATAAAAGATTCATCAAACATAGGTTGTGAAGTATATACATATTTCTATTTGGACAACATTATTAGACGATAGCGAAACCATACTAAGAGTGACATCCAACACAACATTTGAAAACATATCAAATCATAAGATAAATTTTGGTGTATCGAAGAACTTTTCAAATAGGTAAAAGATGCAACCAATTTATCTTTGACAGGGGTAGAAACACACAAGTGGAAAGATAATTTAGAAATAGGCAACTCTGGATTTTTGACACAACTAAGAGTTATGGAAGAATGGATGCTCCTGAATCAAACAATATGATAACCTCTTGCTATAAGCACAGTTTGTCTTCGGCTCCTCTATCTGCTGCAGCATCTAAGCTGTCCCGAAAAAATGACGGTTCGTCCTTCGAAAAAGCGGTAATTCCACGTATTGAGGTTCTTGGGGTGTTACCTCCCCATATCCCCTCGTATGACGGAGAGTCTCCGTCTGCTCTTGCAAATCTATGGTCAGACGGTCCATAGCTGTTACAAGCGCATCATTCGTCCCTCACCTGTTAGTCATTATAAATATGCTCACTATCAATGAAACATTGAGTTGGCCAGGCTCAATATCCAAAGCATAGTATGCAGCATCTACAACTCTAACAAGCATCCTATGCGCCCAAGTTTTGATTTTTGAAAAACCCAATATCCACAGTCCAATTTAGGATTGAACGGCTCTGATACCAAAAATGTAACGCCCTTCGTTACATTAGTAACCCAAATTAATAATTTAAATAAAATCAGGAAAAATAAAATTTTTTCTTAAATAAACACTGAATAAATACTTAATATAATATTAGTCCAAAATAATTGTTTACATTAATTCAAAAACCGAATAACATAATCAGTTTCAAAACTTCAAAACAGGGCGTCTATAACATCTCGCATAAGAAAATAACTAAAAAATAATAAAGGTCCTCCTGGCATATACCATACAATACTAACCAAGCTCTAAAGCTAAAGAGATAGTCTTCAAAACGTCTGGCTGCTCAACAGGGACATCCTCAGGCTCTGAAAACAATACTACTAATGAGATATAAAATCCCAGTGAACAGAAATACAGTTTAAAGGGTTTTCACAAAAGCATTGTTCTCAGCCGGTGCGGTAACCGGAAAAACTATCCATGGTACCCGCTATTTTCAAAATAATGTATAGTAAAATAATAATAATAATATAAATTATTATTGACAGTAACAATCATCATTAATACATCATAAATCAAATATGACAAAATCTCATATATCAAACAATCTCAAATATTCTCATATGTCATATGACTTTCAAACTGCACATAACAATGGCGTCCCATTGCCTACCTTACTCATGAAGGTATTTCGATGTCACCTTCTCTTCAGTGACATTACTCATTTCGATACCAACCATTGTACACTGGTGGTATTACTCATTTCGACATCCCAACATGTGGCGATGTTACTTTCGATACCCCATCATGGCGATATTTCATATTTCGACACCCCAAATCATTGGCAGTGTTACTTTCGATACCCCTATCATAGGCGGTATTGCAGCAAACAACATCCAACATATTAACAGTTATTGAATCATGCCAATATCACAAATATCGTCAAATAGTGCATATATAACATATCAATTCAACCAAATCACGTATGTATCATATATATCATAGCATCAATTTCAATAATAACCATTTAATTAACAGCAGGAACACCTTAGAAGGAAAACCCCCAAATTTGTAAAATCAGGATTTGACCAAACGCATGATTATTTTCCAAAAACGCATTTTGAAAACATAACCCAAACCCCAAATCAATTTGCACCATGAAAAGGGTGAGAAAGAGTATTTCTACTCACCTCTTGAAGACCTCCAAGAATCTCCAAGCGTACCCTATGGCGAATCTTAGATGTCGCCTTCTTCAGTCTTGAATCCCCTTCTCCTTCTCCTTCTCCTTCTTCTTCATCTTCATCTTCCTCTTGTTGTTAGTGTTGTTGTTGTTGTTGTTATTGTTCTCCTTCCAAACTCATTGCTTGTTGCAACCCTATCTCCCAAGCATGAAGATGCTCTACAACCGTTACTAAGGTGTTTTAGGATGCAAAAAGGGTTCCTAGCCGCACTATGGTATTATATGAAGGTATATATATAGTGTTGCACTGATTCCCTATTTTTAAACCTATTTTTAATGCATCCTGACATAGAGACTGATTTTTGAATTAAGTTTTAGATAGAGTCTTTGAATAAGTTTTAGATAGAGTGTAGTTAGAGTTTGTTATTAAATAAGTTTTAGATAAAGTCTAGATAGAGTTTTATTATTGTTGCAGATTTTAATTATCTTTTATCCTTTCTAATTAATTCAAAGGCCCAAAACATGCAGTCTAAGCCTCCCAAAAATTATCTAATTTCTCTAACGTTATTATCTCCAATTATTTTTAATTTTAGGATGTTACAATGGGGATCATAGTATCCGCCCCACAGGTACCTCCCATATTTATAATAAATATTTTTTATTAAATATATATTATATATTATGACAACTTTTATCAATTTGAGATGAAATAAATTTTATTTTTTTTACTATTTCATACATTTTAATGGTTAAATCCATAATAATAATTTTTTTTTAAATACATATAGTATATTATATAATATTAATATAATATATTGCTATATTATGTTGTATAATTTTATTTTATTTCCTTTTTATTTTAGATTCTTAAATACGTACGGATATTCATAAATACCAATTATCAGTATAAATATTTATGGATATTGACAGATACGGATGCGGGAGAAGCACTACCCATATCCATCCCGACCTATTACCGTCCTAACTGTGGATGATTGGAGGGCGAAAAAGTAAAAACTCAAAATAAGCCAGGGAAACAATCGTAAAGGAGGAGTTCCCGCCAAACCTAAAATCCCAAATTATAATTAACGGTGTTAAATTAAAGTCACATAATTATAATTATAATTTTTTATTCAAATTCAAAAGTCATTTATATTCTTGATCCTTACATTGCGTAAACCCTGGCCTCCTCTTCCTTCTTTATTATTCTCTATCCCTCCCTTTACCATAAACCCTAGCACGTAGCAGCAGCAGCCACCACCACCGAGCCATGGACCCCAAAAGCGTGAAATCAGACCTAGTCCTGATTCTCGACTACGGTTCCCAATACACACACCTCATCACTCGTCGAATCCGAAGCCTCAACGCCTTCTCCCTCTGCATCTCCGGCACTTCTCCTCTCAAATCCATCACAGACCTCAAACCCTCCGTCGTCATTCTCTCCGGCGGGCCTCACTCCGTCCACACTCCCGATTCCCCCACCTTCCCCGACGGATTCCTCCCTTGGGCCGAATCCAACGGCGTCGCTGTTCTCGGAATCTGCTACGGCCTTCAGCTACTCGTCCAGCGCCTCGGCGGCGACGTCCGCGTCGGAAGTAAGCAGGAGTACGGCCGCATGGACATCCACGTTGAAGAACCGTCCGCCCTTTTCGGAGCCGAGAATGTGGGACATAGGCAGGTCGTGTGGATGAGCCACGGCGATGAGGCCGTAACCTTACCGGAAGGGTTCCACGTCGTGGCGCGAAGCGAGCAGGGCGCTGTCGCAGCCATAGAGAACCCTTCTAGAAAGTTCTTTGGCCTGCAGTATCATCCTGAGGTATATTTTTCTTCTTCCCAGCATTGCAGTTACCATTTTATTCAATCAATTATAGCATGTTTGAGTTTGATTGTTTTGGGGGAAATATTTGGAGAATAATTGCATTTTTGTTGAAAAGCATTTTTTTTTCAGAGCTCTCCTAGGAAGATTATATGATTATAAGGTGTTTTAAATGCAAAATAAGTTATTGCAAAAGTGTTTAGTTTTGAATAAATTGGGATAAAAATTGGTTTTTTTAAAAGTTCTCTTATAGAAAGATTTTGATTTGTTGGCTTTTTTTTGTATTCAATCACTTAGGGTGTGTTTAGAAGAACTGATTTGGGCTAATGGAAATAAACTTATGCAAATTGTTTATGAAAATAGTTTATGATCTTCCTATAAATTGTTTTCAATAAACGCTTAATTAAGCTGTTTATTCAAATGCACCCTTAAACCTTTTAAATCGATCTTGGGATTAGCAGGTTTGCTTTTGATTAATTTTAGGAGAAAAAATGTTTCTATTGTTTTGATTAGAAGTTGGTTTGAACACAGAATAAGGTATTAGAAACACACGCCTAGGTAGATTGAGTAGATTGTTTCTGGTTCTCTTGTTGTATAGGTGACGCATACGCCAGAAGGAATGGAAACGCTGCAGCGTTTTCTATTTGACGTCTGTGGGGTTTCGGCAGACTGGAAGATGGAGGATGTGATGGATGAAGAAATAAAAGTGATCAACAATACTGTGGGGCCAGATGAGCATGTCATTTGTGCATTGTCCGGAGGTGTGGATTCCACGGTTGCTGCTACTCTAGTCCATAAAGCAATTGGAGATAGGCTTCATTGTATATTTGTCGACAATGGCTTGCTTAGGCGAGAAATTTGGTTTCTTTGCCTAAATTCCATGTCTATCTTAAATTTGAAACAGTAAAAGTTGTTGTGGCGCACAAGGTTTATGATTCTTCTTATTTATACAGGTATAAGGAGAGGGAGCGTGTGATGGAAACCTTTGAAAAGAATCTTCATTTACCAGTTACATGTGTAGATGCTACAGATCAGTTTCTCACAAACCTGAAAGGTGTAACAGATCCTGAGATGAAGAGGAAAATTATTGGAAAAGAGTTTATCTGCATCTTTGATACTTTTGCTCAGGAGTTGGAGCATAAAATAGGAAAGAAACCTTCTTACTTGGTTCAGGGAACCTTGTATCCGGATGTGATTGAATCATGCCCGCCTCCTGGAAGTGGCAGAACCCATTCCCATACTATTAAGAGCCATCATAATGTTGGAGGTCTTCCGAAGGACATGAAATTGAAACTTATCGAACCACTTAAACTTCTATTCAAGGATGAGGTTTTTAACTTTGATCTGTTAGCATGTTTGCATCAGCTTGAGTTATTAGTTTATGTATCTCTGCGTGTGTCTGTGATGCATTGATTTTTGTTATTTTCATTCCCATATATAAAGGTTCGTAAATTAGGGAGGATCTTGGATGTTCCTGATTCCTTTCTAAAACGCCACCCATTCCCTGGGCCTGGTCTTGCAGTAAGAGTTTTGGGTGATGTGACTGAAGGAAATGCCTTAGAAATTCTCCGACAGGTACAAGGAGCCTTTGTGCTTATGTGTGACTATAATATTTATTTACTCAGTGTTTAAGTCCAAACATTATTTTTCCAGGTTGATGAGATTTTCATTCAGTCAATCAAGGATGCTGGTCTTTATGATTCAATATGGCAAGCCTTTGCAGTTTTCTTGCCTGTACGATCTGTTGGAGTTCAAGGTGATCAAAGAACACACTCCCATGTTGTTGCTCTCAGAGCTGTTACAAGTCAAGATGGAATGACAGCAGACTGGTAAGATTTCAACTGTAGCATGCATCGCCATGCTGCTAGATAAATTTGTTTATTTTACTGCTGATTGTGCTCCATTTGCAGAATATACTTATGAAAAACATGCTTGGTTATGCGGTGCTGCTGCTGCATAATGTTTTTTTTTTTTTTTTTTTTTGTGGTACCTAATTACCAAGGTACTCAAAACCGGGCCGGCTGGTCCAACCGGGAACTGGGCACCAAGCCGGTTTGACTAACCTCTAGAACTGGGTAACCTGGTTGAAAACCGGGAAAACCGGTCATAACCAGTCAGTATCACAATCTGGACCAGTCCGTATGAAATGCATTTTTGACTACCCTGGGTACGATGAATGGATTGGGGCGTCGCGGTTCTCTGCGATGGACAGTGCTGGACGGTGTGGTGAGTATCTTCCTTACAGCTGCGATAACATAGCATCTTCCTCCTCCTTGCCCATCTTCCTTCACGCGCATACAGAATCGAGAAGCTGCAGAATTAGAAGCTTAAGGCTGCACTGCAGCAAGGATGGGAGATCAGCAATAAACCCTAATTAGTGGGATGAGGCTTAAAATGAGTTGGACTTTCTACTCATGGGCCACAAAGTAGGTGTTATAATAAGAAGCCCAAAATTATAGTAAAACACCCACATACTGTTATTTTGTTTGATATTGTCTAATGTATTATATTGAGAGTAAAGGCTCGAATTGGTCCTTGACAAAAAAAAACGGTGACATTTTGGTTCCTGAGAAATGCAAAATATCAATTTGGTCCTCAAGAATATAAAATGTGGTCAAATTGGTCCTTTTTAGAATAATTTTTAGGGACTTTTTAGTCCTTATCAAGGACTTGTTTATCTGTATTTTACATTTTTTATGATCAAATTGGTATTTTTCATTTCTCAGGGACCAAAATATCACCATGATTTTTTGTCGAGGATTAATTTGGGTCTTTACTCTTATATTAAAAATTAAAATAATATTATTTAATTATTACCGGTTCAACCATGGTTGGATCATCGCACCGGTTCAATGACCGGTCCCGTTTTGAAAACCTTGCAAATTACCAATAGTACATCAAATATGCGCTTTTCAGTATCGTTGCTGTTTTATATATATATATATATATATATGTATTTGTGGTACGGGGGAAGGTTAAATACTGATGCTAGGACGAGAGTATAAGAACTTTTACACCTGCTTGAGACTTCAAAGATCTCCTAAATGCATAAGAAAATTGTGAAATACTATGGAGGAAGTGTTGTTTCTTAACCGCATTATCATCTCATTAAGCTATATCATCATCTTAATTAAATACAAGGGGCATTATCCATGTTAAAAATATATCAGTTTCAGGGCATTGATGCTGTACTTGTGACGCAAGTTCTTTTAAATTATTTAACCATTAGAATTTCTTTTGTGTTTTTGGGTGCATTAACCATTAGAATTTTAAGTGTCCGGGCTTATCATCTTTTACAGCACTTTGTAGTAACTACATTATGAAATATATTCCAGGTACTACTTTGAGCACAAGTTCCTTGATGATGTTGCACGAAAGATCTGTAACGGTGTCCGTGGTGTAAACCGTGTTGTGCAAGACATTACGTCAAAGCCGCCTTCTACAATTGAATGGGAATAATGTCACATTTAATGGTTTTTACTTTACAAAAGTAGTGAGGTTCTAGAAAGCTGTATATGTGCCAAGGTACTGATCATTTACCTGTTTGATTTTCTTGCCTTCTTCCCCTGCCTGCCTAGGGCTTTGGAGGGGAGGGAAGTCATTGAAGCGGAAATCTATAGTGCGATTGATGTAGTTCTTGAGATTGGAATAGCTAGAGTTGAGAGGATCGTAACCAAATTTATTACATTGTAATGATTTTTTCTCTCATGTCATGAATCAATTATATCAATGAGTTCTTTTTCTAAAAGTTAGAAAGATTATTATACACTTGGGATCTCATGATTTGTGGAGTTCTTTTTCATGAGATATATGCATATTTGCGTTATGCAACATGAAAGTTGGTTATGTTGGCCCATTTGTCGCAGCTGAAATTGAGCAATACTTTTGTTAGTTTTATGTTTCGTACCATTGTATATGAATAGTTATAGTTTTTTATGGCCCAGATTGACATTTCCAATTACCTGCAACATTTTTTATTGGCTGTAGACAAGCAAAATTTCATCTTATAAGTTGTATTTTGCTAACAAGTCTCCTTGATAATGTAGTATACATTTTGTTTTTTATTTAAATTTTTTTTAGGAAAAAAATTATACAGACTTTCCTTGAAACTTGATTTATTTATACTTGGTATATTTTTTATTTCAAAAGTTATACTGTCATCCCAAAATATGATTACTTTTTATTTTGAATTTTGAATAAGTATCCTATGACACTTGTAAGGAAAGCCTAAACGAAAACAGCAGTTATGGAACGGTGCTGAAATTTATATTCAAACTTGAGAGGTGTACGTATTCTATGAACTGAATTCAACATCATCCAAAGAGTCGCAAATGTTTGCTATGCTACATCAGCTGTTTCGTACAGGATTTGGTTTTGGAGTTAAGAGGTTTGAAATCTTATACTGAACTCGACAGGGGTGAACGAAGCAGCCATTCGTTGTGTACTTTGTGAAAATTCTTCATTCCCTTGAGAGTCAACCGTCAACATGCAGGATATTTAGAGCAACCAAATCTGAACAATATTGTAGACCTCGTATTATGTGCGCAAGTATATCTACCTAAACATACATACATATTATTTCATATCTGTATAGAGTTTTTATCAATTAGGAGTGTATTTGGGAAAGATAGAAAAAATAGATTAGGCTTTATAATCGATTATTGTGATAATCGATTATAATCAGAATCTATTTTTGTTTGGGTATGTTTGTTAAAAAACGATTTTAAGATAATCTATTTCGTTTAGATAGTACAAAAAAAATCATTTTTACATAGTAAATTACAAAAAAAGGTATGAAGTTATTTGTATAATTTAATAATATTTGTTTGGAAGTTAGTTTTATAGGAGTAAATAGAGAAGAGAGTTTTGAGAATGAAAAATAATCAAATCACAACAATCTTAAGCTAAAATAAATTAAGTGACATAAAACAGTTTTTTTCCCCAAAAAATTTTTTTTTATAAATTTAAGATAATTGCCAAACATGATAGTTTGTGTATGAAATAATTTTTTAGTCAAAAAAATAACTGAAATGAGAAAAATCGATCTTTTTCAAACATGCTCTAATTATAACTAATAATCTAATTTTTTATACACCCTTATCTGATTATAACTGATATCATTTGGTTTTTATACACCTGCACTCGAGTTCTGCCACATAAAAATATGCTGTCAGTATTTTTCTAGCAGAAATGTTATTTTGACACTGCTTTTGGACACCTACGATTGACACCGTAGGTATACAGTGTCAAATACAAAGCAAAACAAGAGAAGAAAAAGACGTCAAATACAAATCAAAAGATAGGGAAAGACATCCTCCAAAATTCTCCCGCAAAATTCTCCCGCGCTCTCAACCTTGTCTCCCTCCCTCTGAATCTCGTCTCTCAACCTCGTCCCCTCGTCACCATACCTCGGTTCCCTCCTTCTCCCTCCTACTCAACCTCGTCGCCCTCGTTCTCCCTCCACAGTCCCAATCTTCTCCCCCTCGTCTCCCTCGTTCTCCCACGTCATGTCTGAACGACCTCGTGGTGCCATTGTTGAAGACGGTGGTGCCATTGTTGAAGACGGTGGTGACGAGAACGGTGAAATACGGTGGTCTGCCCAAGCTGTCTCTTTCCCCTTCCTCACACGGTGAAATACGGTGGTGTGCCCAAGCTTCTTCAGCTCCTGCGCTGCCTCTGAACGGTGGTGCCATTGTTGGAGACGGTAGTGACGAGAACGGTGGCAGCCAGCTTCCTGAAAGGCTTGAAGCAAGGTATTTTTTTGTGGACTGAAGATTGTGCTTTATTTTCATTGGTTGAATGGTTGGGATTTGGGAAGTGGGGTTGTTGCAGTTACTTCTATATCTGGGAAGTGGGGTTGTTGGTTTTTGATAGATAATCTGGATTTGACTGTGAAAATGTTGTTTGAAATGAAAAAAATAGCTCATTTCGTAGCTATAATTTCCTATCTCACTGTCACTGCTGTCATTGTGCTTGTGGAACTAGTCAATGAACCCAAATTAACAGCTGAATCTGGACCTGAAATCAGAATTTACTAAGCCCTACAAGATAGAAGGTAGGTTTATATGCTGAAAGAGCACACGACAGTGAACTCAACACAATGTTTAGTACCTAGAGATGCCTCTTCTACTAATTGCTATAAAGCTGCAGCATAAAAGGTTTCAAAGGAAGATTCAGATCAATTTTTGAAAGAGTATACTATTTCTGTGTATGCACTTTTTCTGAACTCAAACTTTTCTCTTCTTTCACCCTTCTTTTCCAAAATCAAAACCCCAGTTCTTTTCTTTTACTGAAAATGGAATTTGGCATTTGAATTGCTTTATCTCTTAGTTTTTTTAGTTCAAATAGCATGGATATATACAGGTTGGACTGATTTGGTGCAATTCACTTTTCAATTTGATATGTCCATATTGGATTTTTTGCTGGAGTTGTGTAATTTGTTGGTATGGTTGTTGACAACATGTATTTCGTAAATTTACAGGTGCTCTGGTTCAAGAATGGAAGGAACAAATGTAAGGAGTATATTAACTATTTGCATTTGCATGAATGCTATCGATTTATTAATGACATGAACTTTATTGATACTTCGTAGATACGTTTGAGGCATGCATGTACACCAAAATGGTTGCTTCAAGTTAATGAGAAGCTGACACAGGAACAAAAAATCAAATTGAGGTCACCCCATTCAAGTGGGTTCTAAACATTCCCACTAAATTGGAAATTTCTGGTAACCTGTTACATGAACTAGTGACTAGATGAGATGAGCGGAGCAGGGGTTTTAGAGTTAGGGGCAGGGTGGTTCCTTTTATGCCAATTTATGTTTGCCTTGCAATAGGACTCCCGGTGGTTGGTGGTGAGCGGGTGCGCATTGATGACGATGTTAACTGTTATACATCATCTTTGTTCAGAGAGTCTAAAGTAACCATTGATGAAATTTTACCGAGGCTTGATTTGTTTGAGGAGGAAGTGGGTGATTTTTGTAGGATGTACATTCCCTTGCATTTGGAGAGTTTTACTTTCCAAGATCAGGGAGATTGTTATTTACTGGCTGTATTAAATTGCTAGATGACCTAGAGTCCTTAAATAGCTTCAATTGGGGTCTAGTGGTTTATGATTTCTTGGTTGACAGTTTGACCAAAACTGCTCGTGCTGTCAAAGAGGGGAAAAATCTTAGCCAGATACATATATGTGGATGTGTAGCTATCCTGCAGGTATTTATTTGGTCATGTGTTATAGCAACATCGTTCATTCTCTTTACATAAATTTACAGATATTATGTATGTTATTCTTTGTTGCAGATCTGGGCCATGAACCACCTGTCGGTGGGGGAAACACCTAGCAATCCGGTTGGGTTTCCTTTCCCACGGTTTTTGAACTGGCAAATTCTGCAGTTGACCAAAAAAAGAATAAAGGAAGCATTTGAAAAAAACTTGGTAAGTATTGACGTCAGTTGTTTGTAAAACATGTTGAAATTCAAATACAATGTGTTTTGATGTGATTCTTGTGTTAGCAGGTAACTCTAGGGGTAACCGCAACAAATGAGGAGCTTAAGTTTCAAATGGTCAGGGATGCTTTGCATCAAGCTGAAGGCCAGTTTGTGGGTATTATCGAGAATCAGCAATTCGTGGTGGAGTTGAGGCAGTGCCGAGAGAGGATTGCGAGTCTCGAGGAAGAAGTTAGGGTGCTTAAAGATGCAGAGCTTCAACGCCAATCAACGGCCGAGCCGCCCAATACAGATAAGGGAGGTTCTTTTCATGCATCTCCCGTGTGTCAATCTCCTCACACTAATATTTTTGCTAGTGTGGAAGGATGTTCGGATGTTGAAAGAGGCACGTGGTTACTAAACGAGCATTAATTTTCCATTTTTGTTTTTCAAGTGTTTATGCTCGTTGCCTTGATGAAAGCACATTGATAAACTTTTCTATGCAGGTGAATTACTGCTAAGCACTCCTCAGGAGTATGCTAGTTATGGTGTTAATGATCCTACGATAGTTATGGTTGGTGGGCTAGAGGAAGTAAACAATGAAGATGGTGTTGGTAAGTACTGTATGTTAGAGGAACATAACATTATGGTTGGTGTCTTGCATTGGATTCTGTTTGAAATTGGAATTGTCAATGTTATTAAGCTTTATGCATATTGCAACTTAAAATCCCGTTTTTTAATATCTAACATTTGGATCATTGTTAACAGGTGAACATAATGTGGATGGTGGTGCTAGGGCTACCTCAAACATCATAACAAGAATGAAGGAAAATCCAAGAAAGCGAGTCCCAAGTGTCTCAATGCGTACTGCATTTAAGGCTACGTATGTGACAAAAAGAAAAGGGCAATGAGGAGAAGTTTGTGGATGGGTTTAGGAAATATGTGAAGGCTGGTTTTGTGTCATTTTTTGGGGGGTTGTTTAGAACAATTGTGTAATATTGTATATGGTAGATATGAATCACAAAGTTGACGTAACTCGTTTAAATCTTTTTGGGCTGATTGTATATGGTAAATATGAACCACAAAGGTCATATGACTCTTGTTTATATCTTTTCCAGATGTTTTGAACAGATAATGGTATGAATGAATGAAGATATTATCATCATATTTGTGTAAGTTCATTCCATCCAACTTTGGTTAATAGGTTGACATTTGTGGTAAAAAATGTGTTGCAGATGGTTAATGGCCACACTTGTAATATGGAAGTATCCCATTTGTGGTGATAGTGTTTGGAAAAATTTTCCAAGTATCATGATAAGCCATTAACCAACAAATGAACTAAGTTAACCAAACTTTTACAAAGCATTAACCAGAGTTTTTAAGAGTTGTGAATTTTACTCAAGTATCTGGACATGCCATTTACCAAAGAATCAATTATATTAACCAAACTTTTACAAGGCATTAACCAAACTTTTTATGGGTTGGGAAAAATTTTACTTAAGCATATGGACACGCCATTAACCAAAGAATGGATTATAATAACCAAACTTGTCTGAAGCTGAAGATCTTCACCCGTCTGATACATTTTTTCATCCGTCTGAGGGTGAAGATCTTCACCCGTCTGATGTCTATCAGACGAGTGAAGAAATGTTCACCCGTCTGATACATTTCTTCACCCGTCTGATGACTATCAGACGGGTGAAGAAATGCTAAAGATCTGATTTTGAACTTATCCAATTCAAATGAACGAAGGATTGGGGGGTCTGGCCTTATTTGATTCATTTTTTTTAGTATTGCTAATTTATTACTATTAAATATTATCTATAATAAAATATAAAAAATTATTTCGAATATTATTATATATTAGATATATTGGAAATAATATCAGACAGGCCCGTCTGATATCCGTCTGATATTCACCTGTCTAATGACTATCAGACGGGTGTCAGACGGGTGAAGAAATGTTCACCCGTCTGATACATTTCTTCACACGTCTGCTATGACAAACATTTCTAACCCACTTTTTGCCAAGCTGTCTGATGACTATCAGACGGGTGATTCACCCATCTGAAGCTGAAGATCTTGACCCTCGGACGGGTGAAGATCTTCACCCTCAGTCATGAATTATATTAACCAAAGAATGAACTATATTAACCAAACTTTTACAAGGCATTAACCAAACTTTGTATTAGTTGTGAAAATAGTATCTGGACATGCCATTAACCAAATAATGAACTATATTAACCATACTTTTACAAGGCATTAACCGAATTTTTTAATAGACGCGAATTAAGCTTCTGGATATGTCATTAACCAAAGAATGAACTATATTAACCAAACTTTTAGAAGGCATTAACCAAACTTTGTATGAGTTGTGAAAATAGTATTTGGACATGCCATTAACCAAAGAATGAACTATATTAACCAAACTTTTACAAGGCATTAACCTGTCTGAAGCTGAATATTGGAATCATATCTATAATATACACCAAAATAATGGAATCATTTACAACGTTCTATCATTTACATAGACTCATACACCAAAATAATATCCTGATTGGTCATGCGCGAAGTTCTATATCTATATCATATACACCAAAAAATATCAGCAAGGCCTTTACAAAGCATAAGCTTGTTTTGTGCTGCAAACATGTCATTCAAAAAGCGACAAACGTGATTTCAAGACAACCATCCTGCATGACCAACAAATACTCATTAGTAAGGAGCTGGACACAAAACAATGGACCGTGATGTTAATGAGTACACCATACCATCATGCAAAAATTGTCTTCGTAATCTTCCAACTCGTGATCTTCCAACTAGTATAAATATGTGACAACCTTTCACACAATACATCTATCACTATGAGGTACTAAAAAGGGCAAAAAGTGCCTAATCTTCGAAGGTATTATCAACGAAGAAATTGTCACAACTTTGTACTGAACTACGAGGATCCTGTGAAGTCTATTTCGAACGTTGTCAAAAGATCCATGAATGATAGATTACTTCCAACCTGGACAGCACCATATAAGAATCTAAAATAAAAGAAAATGAGCTAATAAATGACAGGGCATGAAAGATCCATGCCTGCGTAGAATGAGCTAATATCTAAGGAACCCAACGATTGTCTTCAAAAACAGAAACTGAAGCATCTGAATTCATATAAACACCTCTCGACTGTATAGAAAAAGGTTAACTAATCAAATAGAGTCTCAGCTTGTCTTCAACAACTAGTGCATAAGTTATCTAAAAACTCTATAACATAACACATAAATCCATAAATACATATAAATTTAGCCCACTACACACCAAACCAAACATTTTATACATTTAGTACAATCTTATAATGGAGACGAACCACGGTACTCGCATCCGGCAAATCTCCACCAGCCACAACCTCAATAGATGATTCTACACAGATGTTGGCTTCCATCTGATTGCTCAATCTTCCCATATTATCCTCCTACACATAGGTAAGATGCAATAATTATGTCAGAAAGGTATACTTGGAATTGTAAAAGAATTGACAGTTTCTGATAGAAAAACCATACCTTAGTAGTCTCATTGTCATCACTTTGCTTGGTTCGCTTCCTGGCCCTCTTAACAACCTTTTCAACTACAGATATTTTTCTCTTTGATGGAGGACGACCTTTACGTTTGACCCGCAATGGACTGTGGATTTCAGAAGCTTTGTTTGGATTTGCGTCAGCATTGGAACTCCTTTTAACATTGTTCGTTGTAGCATCCATGGTGGGCAAATTAGATTTAAATTCATGTAATATTTCGTGGAGTGCGTTGGTTGCATCTTCAGAATCTGCAGCTACTTCAGCAACCTCATGGAAATGCTTGCACAATTTGTCAAATCTGTCCATCTGTGGGTTCAATTCCGTCACACCATAACTGCTCTTAATATATGCATGCCTCCTTTTAATATTTTTCTTCCATCTTGCTAAAACGTACTTCTCCGGCACAGTTTTAAGCCTCTCTTGGGTACACACACATAGGGCATGGCGACACAAAATACCTCTAAACTCAAACAACGAGCATTCACAGCACATCTCATGGTTGTCACGATTAAAGACAACTTTAAAGACACATTCTTTTGGCCTTTCTCCAAATACCACCTCCTCCAACACATCATAAATAGCAAGGCAACCCTCCACAGTCTTCAAGGAGTAAGCACAATTCATTTTACCTCTAAATTCAGCTTGAACCTCCTTAAACTTGGCATAAGTGTACTCGCCTTGAAATTGTTTTTCAATCGACGAGTTTGACCCGCAGGGAATTGTTGTCTCCATGCATTGAAAATCAGCTTGAAATTCATTTTCCGCTCTACTCTTGAGAGCATTATCGTACTGCTTTACAAACTGGTTCAGACATGTTGTTGAATTGATATATCCATCAAAGAAAGCATGTATGCTCTCGCTTCGCTGCGTTGTTGACATACCTGTCCAAGTACATACGAGTGATTAACATTAACCAGTATATGAACAGAAGTAACCAAATAATTGCAAGTGATTAACCATATATTATAATGGGAGTGGAAAACTTCAGGATTTTCTTCCATTAACCAAATAATGAACACCATTAACCACATATTTATAAGTCATTAACCATATATGAAAATGCTGTCAAAAACTTAGAAATATCACAATGACCCATTAAGTAGATAATCAACAGGATTAAGTATACATACCTGCCCAAAAATATTTCTTAAGCATGGTTGGTGCCCATCTATGACGTTCCTTGTACAACCCAATCAACCAGTCATTCTGTCCAAGCTCAAATTGGTCAATGAAGCAAGACCATTTGTCTTCAAAATCGGCTGCTGTGATTGTATCATAAACCACTGCTTTCATTGCAGACTTAATCCTCTTGTATTCACCATGTCCGCTTAGCTTTTCAGGAATTTTTTTCATTATATGCCACAAGCACCACCTATGACGAGTTGTAGGGAAGACTAACTCAATGGCATTTTTCATAGCCTTGCATTGGTCGGTGATAATACCCTTGGGGGCTTTTCCCAGCATACAACGAAGCCATGATTGGAAAAGCCAGACAAATGACTCTGTGTCTTCAGCAGAAACCAGACCACATCCAAGTAATGTTGATTGACCATGATGATTCACACCGACAAACGCAGCAAAAGGCATGTCATATTTATTGGTCAAATATGTCGTGTCAAAAGTTACAACATCTCCAAAATATTCATAAGCAGCTCTACTTCTTGCATCAGCCCAAAACACATTTCTTACATGAAATTCATCATCCAAATCTATGTCATAGAAGAAATTTGTATTTTGTTCCCTCATTTGGCAAAAATAACTTATCAAGGCCTACGCATCGCCATCTTTCCCAATTGCGCGCCTTTCTTTGTGGACATAATTCCTCACGTCTCTTTCACAAAATGGTATATTTTCATGCCCTCCTGCATCTGTAACAAGAGATTGGAAAGTCTTATTGATCCTCACTCCCGCTTCATCATTGATTTGAATTGTTCTCTTTACATGGAGGTTGATTTTCTTGTTAGCCTTGAATAACCTTGCCTTTGTAGGGCTGACCTCGTGAGAATGGTCGGGTTCAAATTTTGTAACGTTCCACAGTCCATCTTCATCCAACTTAATAATAATCTTTGCAGGACAATTTTGCGCCTTAGTCGGAAGTGTCTTCAACGTACATGGAATTTTCGACACATGAGACCCTCCTCTTGAGAATGCTAGAATTAAGTAGCAGAGGTTCCCATCATCTCCTTTTTTTGATGTTCTAGTCTTCCGCCCAAAACCCTTTCTTGAAGCGTACTCTCCATAAAATGTTATAGCCTCATCTATGCAAGAAAAACACATCCCTGTTGCAGGCTCCCAACTTGCGTGATCATCATTATTATTGTCAGCTCCAATAGATTCACCATCAACACTATCGCAATCCACGAAATTATTTGAACTATCCATGAATTTCCAATTGTCGGTGCCACACCAACACTGCACAAAATAACCCAATTAGATCTATTATAGGTTATGTTACAATAATAGGGATTTAGAAGCTTATTGCATAAAAAAGGGTTGTAAATTGAAAAATCACAACAAAAATACATAATGGCATGTCTGGATAAATTTCACAACTCTTATAAACTCCGGTTAATGCTTTGTAAAAGTTTGGTTAATATAGTTAATTCTTTGGTTAATGAATTGTCCAGATAAATTTTTCACAAGTCATAAAAACTCAGGGTAATGCTTTCAAGAGGTTTATCTCAGTAACCATATTTGCAATACATTATTAAACATAATCTCAATAAACATGCTTGACAACAGGGATAGTGAGATAGAAAATTATAGCTACAAAATGTGCTATTTTTTTCATTTCAAACAACATTTTCACAGTCAAATCCAGATTATCTATCAAAAACCAACAACCCCACTACCCAGATATAGAAGTAACTGCAACAACCCCACTTCCCAAATCCCAACCATTCAACCAATGAAAATAAAGCACCATCTTCAGTCCACAAAAAAATACCTTGCTTCAAGCCTTAGAGGAAGCTGGTTGCCACCGTTCTCGTCACCACCGTCTCCAACAATGGCACCACCGTTCAGAGGCAGCGCAGGAGCTGAAGGAGCTTGGGCACACCACCGTATTTCACCGTCTGAGGAAGGGGAAAGAGACAGCTTGGATTCGGAGCGCCTGAGGAAGGGGAAAGAGACAGACCACCGTCTTCAACAATGGCACCACGAGGTCGTTCAGAGACGACGTGGGAGAACGAGGGAGATGAAGGGGGAAGATTGGGGCCGTGGAGGGAGAACGGGCCACCGCGAGGTTGAGTAGGAGGGAGAACGAGGGAGAAGGGTTGAGACCGAGGGAGACGAGGATGAGAGCGGAAATGGGCAGAGAGAGGAGGGAGACGAGGCTGAGAGACGAGTCATCAGACGGGTCAGAGACGAGGGAGAAGAGGGAGAAGAGTTACAGTGTTCCCTCGTTATTTTCCTTTTCCTTCCCTCCACTGCACCCTTTTGTTTTGTATTTGACATTACTCTTTGTTTTGTATTTGACACTGTACACCTACGGTGTCAACCGTAGGTGTCCAAAAGCAGTGTCAAAATAACATTTCTGTTTTTCTAGCTATGTGTTGCTGTAACCATTGATTTTTGAATTTCTCTTTTGGTTGAAGTCACCCTCTGACGATCCAAAATATTTGCGTAGAGACAAAATTATTTGATTGATCCCTTAATTTTATTTATCTTTTTAATTTAATCTCTTAAATTTATTTTGTGTCAAATAGGTTTCATAAATTAGGTTTGGGTAATAATTTTTTCCCTTTCGATCCATTTCTTCAATTTCTCTCTTCCATGATATTTTCAAATCTAGCTGATTTCTTGATTAGGCATCCAAACAGGAAAAAAATAATTTTAAGTTAAAATTAATAAATTAAAAATGGTTCATCTTCTTCCTACCCAGATCTGTTAACTCCATTAATGGAGATGAAGTACCTTAAAGGAGAGACAAAAATGGTGAAATGAGAGAGAAACCCGAAGACAGAGAAACAAGGAGAGATGTGCGGTCTTGGAACAAAGAAGAGGAATGAGGTTGGTGAAGCCGTTGGAGGTGGATGGTGGTAGCTTCCTTCCATGGCTTCCAATCCGAAGGTATCGCGTTGCTGTGCATACAATGAAGAAATGGAGGAAGTTGAAGAAGTAATTTAAAAGAAAAATCTCCAGACATAGATATTAGGAGGGAAAGGAAAGAGAGGGGATAAAAGGGGAAGGAAGGGGGAGGGAGGGAAGAAGAAGGAAATGGAGGGCACAAAACATACTTTTACAATTTTATCCTTACTTAAAAAAATTAACATAATCAATATTCTATAAATAATATTGATGCCCCAAAATAAAAGGGGTAAATTTTAAAAATGTATGAGAATAAGTTAATAATTTCAATTAGTTTTCCTCCAAAATATCCCAAATTGGGGGAACTTACAAAAGTTGACATAGGAGGAGTTTGGAGGTTTTATTAAGATCCCCAAAACCTTCCTCTCCAATTTTCTAAACTCACAAACAAGGATGACCCTCAAATAAACCTTCCCTTTCTTTTCTTTTTCCTCCAAAAATCAACTCACAAATAAAGCCTTTTTTTCGCACCAGCTGAATCAAACTTTTGCTTTGGATTCTTTCAAGGCACCTTCATACTGCTTCTTCTTGGATGCCAGGGAAGGAAACCACCACCATTAATGAAGTTAATCTCACATCTGGGTAAGGAAGAATATGAACCATTTTTAATTTATTAATTAATTTATTTATTAATTATATTTTTTAAAATTTATTTTTTCCTGTTTGGATGCTGAATCAACCAGCCAGCAAGGTTCAAAAATGTTAAGTAGGAAAGGAATTGAAGGAACGGAGCGAAAATGAAAAATTTGTTATCCGAACCTAACTTATGGGACCTATTTGACACAAAATAAACTTAAAAGATCAAATAAAAAAACAAATAAATTTAAGAGACCAATCATGTAGTTGTGCTGGCTTAGATTAGGAATAAGGTGATATAATATCACTCGACTCATGTAGAGCTTTATATGCGTTCACTCTCAAAGCAGACGATTAAATATTAAAGTATATATTAAATTAATTTGACCAGATACTATCTCTTGACACCAAATTGAAAGAAAGTTTGGATTTAATATTATAGCCGGCTGTGGAGTTTGTATTTTTCCCCGTATGTTATAATCTGTTCTCCCTCAGGGATTCGTCAAAATTGAGCACACTACTGCTTTGACCTCCGAATATAAAAAGGCAGAAAGTAAACTTAATTTGACCAAGACTAAATTAAGCATGCTTAGTGAATAGATAAATAAAATGAATGAAAGAGAATTGACTAAGTATATTCATATATGCATGAGGAGCAATATCTGGCTGGAATTTTGTTACCAAATAATTAAAAAGATCATGTTTTGGTTCAAAGAGAACTGATTCTTTTCGTGTTGAGCGTGTCTTCAGATTACATCGACTCTCTCATATCTACATGCATTTCACAAATCACAGGAATAATGTAGCTTGACCTTAGAATATGTTAGGTTGGTGCAATGAATCCGTAAGCAAAAAGTGGGAATTATAGATTTATATCCAAAAAAAAAGGTTCAAAATTGTGGTTCACTTCAGTAAAGGAAAATGATACGACATGCAAATAAGTTGTGAACAATGTGTACTATGTGGTGAACGGGACTAATAATCCATATTACCATATATAGTAAAAATAGAGTAAAAAATTTGGTGTATGCACATCATTGTTGCTTCAGCAAAATACTCTAGGAAAATCATCTTGGCGGGTTCATTTTCAATATCACATGCTGATTGAAAGAAGAGGCATTATTCCTAATGCTTTTATTGGAGACTAAATCATAACGAAGAGTGCTAGCAACATACTATCTAACATTCTATTTCCAACACATAATCTCCTATTGGTTGAAATTCATATTGATTCCACTAATTTATATGGTCCCACTTAAATTTTGTATGATCCACATGAATTTCAACCAATAGGGGAGAGTGTGTTGAAAAGAAAGTGTTACAGAGTATATTGCTAGCATTTCTCAATCATAATTATATAATGTAGGCCTCACTATCAATATGTAGTCATTGGTCAAGTTATGTTAGGCTACAGTTGCTAATAACATTACATAAAATCTAGTCAACTAAGCCTATCTTCCCATTTACAACTGCTTGGACAGAAGTTCATGTTACAATACCAAGAAGTTATACAGTGTCCAAAAACGATATTTTTCCTTTCATTAGATGTCTTGAAAAAATTCTCCAGGAACTTGCACTTGTGACTCCATCAATCTAAACGAGCTCTCTATTTTACACGGCAGTGGCAGGAACTAAATTAAACATCCCCATGGTTTTTGAGGGAAATACAAAGATTCAACACTTGGAAACCACTCTTTGTAATGTTTGTTTGATCCTTTTTGCTGATGCAGTAGTTGGTCCTTTGAACTGCACATAAAAGAATACCCAAATTAAGAGAAAAAAGGCCAGGAAGGTAAGAGGGTAAAATGCATAACATCACTAGTTAGTCTTGCTCTGTTGAATACAAAACCAAAGGGCATATCCAAGTGCTCACCTTAGATTTAATGGTCAGATAAAGATTCCCATCAGCTTCTGTTGACTGAACTGAATTAAAATCTAAATTGAGACTGCTAACTGCTTCCATAATTTCTAGCACCCTTCCTTCTCTAGAAAGGCACTTCATTTCAATTACAACTTTATTTTCACTCACACTGACAGTAACATCATTAGTAGAACTACCTTTACAAGCATCTGAATTGATATCAACCTGTGCCTCATCAATATCACAAACCTTCCTCTTTTTAACCACTGTCTTCTTGCCATTATCAGTTTTGTTAAAATAATTATCAGAAGTCCTCTCCACCATATCTTGAGGTGATCTTTTAGTTCTAGCCTCTATATCTATTAGCTCCTTGTGAGCTTCCAACTCTCTTATCCTTTTCTCAAGCTTTCTAAGGTATTCAATTGCATCATCTAGTATTGAAACTTTGTCATCCTGCAGGAATAATGTGCATAATTAATTTGAGCAGTAACATTCAAGTGAACAAATCTCATAAATGAAATAAAAATTACCTTACTAATTGAAGGGACCATTGATCTAAGGGTTAAAAACCTTTCATTTAGTTTTGCTCTTCTCCTTCTTTCTGACAAAACATGGTTCATACCATTTTCATCAATATCTGGTCTCATTCCCTCTTTATAGTCATTCTCTTCTTGAGACTCAAGCAACCCATCCAAGTGCATCCGAGGAACTTCAAACAATACCTTCTTCAATAAAATTTGTGGATTTTCTGCTCTTGGCATTTGGCAATCCATTGACACTCCTTTCTTCCAACTGACAAAGCTTGATTTCTGATGAAAATTTTGAAAATGCATTCCCATAGTTAACTGGTCTGAGCTTTTCATAAGGGTAGAAAGAACTCTCTGATAATGCCAATCATCACTTAGAGGATCCACTAAGGTCATTTTTGGGTTATTGAACTCTTGAAGGTCAGGGGCACAATGATCAGTAGGATTTTCACTATTGGCAACAGAAGCAATCTTCTCAGGACTGGCAAAAGTTTGAGATATACAGTCACTAGAATTCATGGAGTTATTATGGACACAGTTGCTTAATTCATCATCCATAACTTGCCAGCTTTGTACTTGAGAGATGCCACCATTTATCCTTTCAACCATCAATGTTTCATTTGCTGGTTGATTGGCTTGTTGTAATGCATCCGAACTACTATTAGGAGAGGTTGTGTTGTTGATTACTTCATATCCTACTTCGTCAGTTGATTTAACATAATAAGCATTTTGATCAAATGCTACACAAGCAACATTTTCCTCGCCTATCATGTTCAATGTAGCTCCAGCCTTATTAGGAACATCTACATCCAGCATATTCAAGAAAGAAGTTCTGATCCCTTGAATGAGGCTAAGGTCTTCTGGCACCTTCACAAAAAATAAATACAAGACCAGCAACACAATTGTGAGAGGGGGGATAACAGAACAGTAATATTTAAGTTAAAATCAAGGGGAAAACTTACCAGATCAGTTGTACCTAGCTCAATAACCCCTTCCATAAATGGAAAGCACACCACTGTCTGAAATTTGAGATGAAAAAAACATAAATTACATAGTGTACTGATTAGATTTCTCATACTAAACTTCAACAATTTAGTTGTTGTGATCATCATAGACTTAGATATGGAATGTCAGTCCCTTGTTTGAAGAAAACTACATGCATGGTGAATTGTAGAAACTACAGATCTTAAGTAGTGTTGCCTTAGTTTGGATAACAAGCTGCCATTGCAGAAACTAGAGTTCTACTGGTCATATGTGAATTGTCATGAATCAAGGCCGAATGTTATTTTGCTTTCTCTTTACCTGATTTAGTGACTAAAATACATACTGTTACATCAGTGCCTAGACCAAACACTATACTGATACAGTGGTTACAAAAGCAAACATTATACTGTTCTGATGGGGCGACCCAGTGCACGAGGCTCCCACCTAGTGGGGTCTGAGGAGGACAGATGTACACAGTCTTACCCTCGCAAGCTGAGAAGTTGTTTCCAGCATTTGAACTCGTGACTTCCAATCACAAGACAGCAATCTTACCATTATGTCAAGGCTCACCCTCAAATATTATACCATTCTAATGCCTCTAAATTTCTGTCGATCATATTTGATAGCACTAAGCTAATTGTTATGATACAGGTAAGTGATTAAAGAAAAATCAAGATGGTACCTGAATGGATGCACTCTGAGCATGAGAGAAGACAGTTGTTGCAAGTGTGGTTGTGGAACAAAAAGCAAACAAATTAGACATATATTTCAGACCTTGTGTCATTTTAAGCATGGTATATAGCTAGTGTATAATAAAACCACATTTTAATCAAAAGCAGAAGTAAGAACAAGCCAAGTCAAGAAACAGAATCCTACCTTAGCCAGCAGAGAGCGACTAAAAACTATACAATCGGCAAAATGGGCATTGCAAAGCCAAATGGGTTGGCCATTTGCTACAGTTCTTCCTGGTAACCTACAAAGTACAAACATACATAGATCTGAGGATAACTAAGATTAAGGCACACTTCAGGCTACACTACCCCCAGCATGGGAAGACAATTTGGTTATCCAAAACTTAAAAAAAAAACACTAAAAAAATGGAGAAATGAGAGAAGATTTACCCTTGGCCAATGTTGAACACAAAGGACATGCAAACCAAATAATACCACTCAGTATCTGTGAGATCTTCAGGGGACAGTGCTGCTGAAGGCTTTTTGGTTTGTGGGGTGGCTTCTGTAGTTTTGAGGGACCTATATAGCTCTCTCAACTGCTCACTTCTCTGCAAGCCTATTTGGTCAGAATTAAGTTCTACTGCTTGATTTGTTTTCCTAGTCTTAATGTCTCCATTGTAATATCCTTCCCCCCAGCTCAAGACCCTGAAAAATGAAAGGATTTTGAATACAATGGCATCTTAGCAACAACCATATAAAGCAGCAAAACCAGAAAATCCACATTATCTAGAGCAGTACAGATTTGAAGCAAAATTACTTGGATATCAAAATTAACCCAATAGGAGAAAACTAAACTCATGATATGTTTCATCATATAATATCTTTCCAGGTATTGAAAGGGAAAAAAGTGCAAGATCAAAATATAGAGCTAATATGAATGAAATAGTTGGTACCCGGGTTGGTTAGCTGAACCAGACCAGAAGATTGCATAGATCCACTGGATGCTCCTCATAGCCAAAGCAAGTTGTTTCTTCATGTTCTCTGGAACCATCTCCAACTCCTTGTTTTTACAGACCAGTAGCCACAACTACACATAAAAGATCCAAGTTTCAAGATGAACACAGCTTGCACTGTTTTCCTATGAGATGGTAAAAAGAAAACAAAAGCTTGTGTGACTTGTCTCTCTCTCTCTATATATCTCTCTCATGATTCATTAACTTGACAAGACCCTTGTTTTGTTTCCTTGATTGAAGAATATATCATGTTTGCCAGAAATAACAACAAAACAAAACAAAACAAAACAAAGTGGGGTGTGTTCCAAAAATATTATAGTATCAAAAGCAGGTGAAGTTCAATTACTAGATTAGTAAATTCAGAATCCAAAACAAGTAGGTGTGTTCCAAAACTACTGCAGCTCAAAAGCGAAGTGTAGCAGTAGATATTGACCTGAGAGGAACCAAACAAGTTTTAATGGTAGTCTTTGTACTAATAGGTTGGTAGGTACAGTAGTGCTATGCTCAGAAATAAACCAAGTTGCTCAGAGTTGTTACAGAAAAAATAGAAAACGATGGATTTGGATTTACAGGATTTAAAATTCAATACATTTATTTATATTTATCGTCGGATTATTATTATTTTATTTATTTAATACATATTTAAATGTATCTAATAATATATATGAGTAAATATAATAAATTTTGACCGTGAAGAATCAAAATCCATTATTTATGATTTATTTTATTTTATTATTCTAATGCCTACCTACTTTTACCAACAAAATTTTATAAAAATAAAAAACGTAACACTCACTTCGACCAGGTCCAGGGAGAAAAAAGTGTGTGTATGATCCACAGTAATTTTTTAATATAAAATATATCTTTATTTAAGAATGAGATTTTTGTCCACGTGAGTATCAAATATATAATATATCACTTCACGTTGTGGGTGAAAAGAAAAAAGGAAAAATCAACGGCAAAAGTAACTGCACAAGATCCAATGCTTAATCTAATGGGTTGAACTTTTTTAATTATTATTCATAATTTATAATTTGTGATACCACATGCTATATAATTTAATTTCACGTATAAGATCACATACTGTCTTTTGAAAATTACATATGATCCATTTTCAGCTGTACCTAAACGGTAAAAAAAAAAATTAGCTATAAGGTAATATGTGTATAAATACGTAGGGATAATATTTTTAATATTTATACATACTATACGAAGTTGTGTGTATGTGACAAAGCTTACCGACCATAAAGGATAAATTTCTGAGAAAATTAATTCATCGTTGTGAACAATAAACAAGTGATTGATTCTAAAAATCATCATTAATATTATCATAACTTAACAGATTGAATTTCATTTCATATTAGTATAGGTGAAACAGAACAGAACTACAAGCTGTTGATATATAATTCCTTGCAGGAACTGAGTGTTTTTTGTAAAGAGGACAAGATTTAGGAACTCACATCAATCTCTTATGATAAGCCTTTGTCAACTCCGGGAAATAAGTTTCTTTATACAGATTGTCACACGCTACCAACTAAGATCAACAATCTCAGTTTATTGGTCAGCTTTATATGGAAGAAGAACACTATACTTACGGGGCATTCGGAAGAACTTCCGAAAATAACTTAAAACTCATGCAAATAGTTGATGAAAATAATTTATAATCTTTTTATATGTTCTTTTTAGCTTATTTTTATAAGTTTGCGAGAAAAACTTATGAAAATAAGCTATTTTTAACTTATTCGAAAAAAATTGAATAAACGTTTAATTAAGCTGTTTATTCAAACACACCCTTAAAATATTTATATTCCAGGAGAAAAAGGTCATACCAATGATTTTGGTGCGTAGGGAAAGTAAATTACTTCATCTCCAATGTGCAACTCATTGAAGTTGTTTAATTTCTCTTTTTATGGGTTCTACTATGATACTTCACAACTTTTCACTGTAATGATGAAATTTCAAAAAAATTATCAAATGGATCCCATAAGTCATCCACATCTTTATTCACATTTATTTTTATTTCAATTTATGAAGAAAAGGAATCAATGCATTTCTCTAATTTTTTTTCTCCTTATTTTATCGGAGGTTCTTATTCTTATATAAGAACCGGTTACTAATTATATATAGAAGCAATTCTTACAAACAAATCATATACACCTAAACTCATTCCAATGACACAAATGTATAAGGGACCATAGCCTAATTTTATATGCAACCTTTAATCAACTCCCATTGGAAATGCTATTATTATATCAGTTTACAAACCGTTAGGAAAGTCTAAGGAGGAAGTAAAGGTAAATCTGATATATTACAGCATACATTAACTCTGGGAAGTAAATAAATCCAAAAAATAATGAAACGGTGTCAACTAATGAAATGGTACACACGTTCTGTTGCAAATACAAGCGTTACATCTCCAAAGAATTTGTAAAATCAAGAGGGGTAGATAATTAGTTAAAAAAAATAGAAGTGAGAAGTTGTAATCATCTTCTCATCCAAGCACAACTACTGAACTACATATGGTTAAAGTGCAGAGGCTCCACCATTACCCTCTTCCCAGTAGCCAAGGCACGTATCCAAAAAAACATGGAAGAGAGGATATCCATATACATATAAAAGAAATATTTTTGAAAAAGTAATTTTTATAAAAGAATTGTGCTATTTGGACAACACCATTGAATACCAACACCATATATTTGTACTTTACAATATTTATTTATTATTTTATTTTTTATCTTCCTATATTTCATTATTTCAAAACATCACTCAAACATGTAATATACTAGTAGTTAAATCCCGTGCTATGAACTGGGAAGTTTTCCTTGAAATTAGCAATTTTGATATACATTATTGGTTAAAAAGTAAACAAACTTTCGTTAATGCATATATCTTACAACAATGTAAAAGTAAAATATGTAAAACAAATTGGAAATTTTAATTTAACATTACAAATGTCATTAAATAGATAGGACTACAGTACTTACAACACTCAAAACCTTGGCTAATAAACTACAACCGACTAGTTTTGGAAGCAAGAAAAATGATCCAACCTTCTTTCAGGACCCATTTTGAATAGAAAATAAGAAAGAATACTGTTTGGAAACCTTCTGTTATGGTGCACTTGGAATATTGAGGTGCACGGGTGCAACCCTATGCTGCTACCTTGGATTTGATGTAAAATTAAATCAATGGTGATAAATTCATTTACCTCTCAAATAGGT
Organism: Ammopiptanthus mongolicus; assembly: GCA_039655645.1. Classification (NCBI taxonomy): domain Eukaryota; kingdom Viridiplantae; phylum Streptophyta; class Magnoliopsida; order Fabales; family Fabaceae; genus Ammopiptanthus; species Ammopiptanthus mongolicus. Next base: position 6,572,588 of record CM077343.1, read on the forward strand.
TAACAGTAAAAAATAAAAATTATTTCTAACTCCATTACAAAATTTATACGGTAGTAGTTATAAAGTATTAATATTTATTTCTAAGTCCCTTGAATATTTATGTTTAAGGTCCCTCAATATTAACTCGTGTCCCACTTATTGTCCATGTTCCTTCCCACCATACTCTTCTTGACAGACATTAGTTGTAGGGGAAGAAGAAGTAGACATTTTCACTTAATCACGCTTCCTCTCCTCAACCAAAAACCTCAACAACCACCACCACCAAACTACACATATATATAGACACATAACATGGCTTTCAAGCTCTCTGACTCCTGCAAATCCGCCACCGCTACCCTCTACTGCTGCCTCGACTTCGCATTCCTCTGCGCTGCCTGTGATTCCAAGGTCTAGGTGGCCAACAAGCTCGCCTCCCGCCACCCACGTGTCTACCTCTGCGAGGTCTGTGAACAAGCCCCCGCTCACGTGACTTGCAAGGCCGACGCCGCTTCTCTCTGCCTCGCTTGCGATCGCAACATCCACTCCATTCATATGTTGATAAGAAGAGTATTAGCTGCAGAAACCTGAGCCTCAATTGAAGAAGCAACCAGTTCTCTGTGGCTCCTTTTTCTAAAAAATACATAAATTAAAAAACAAAAAAATGTAAACAAGTATCAAAGATTTTTAGGGAAAGGAAGTAATTTTGTGAGGAAATTATTGTCTGAGGATGGATAATCAAGATTTGCTATCTCAAAAATGGTCATCATTTTAATTTGCAAAAAACCCCTTGTAGAATATTTACAATTAAAATACTCAACTGATTATATTTGACTAAAGATCCTAAAATCACTTATTACAAAAGGTAAAAATTGGAGAGAGATGGAATGTACTAGTGCTGCACAAAAGTATGGTGTGCACCATAAAAGCACCCTGTGTTTAGATAGGCTTTATGTCCCCTCAACAAGTGTCTTTGCACAAGTTTCATTTGCATATAAGCACACACATCAAAGGCCTCTTCCACCTAGTAGCAAGTGTCCACCGACCATCATGGCAAAGCCTCTACCATTCGAGCATTGCTATATTGATAGCGCAAATGGGTCCTTCAAGACAGCCCTATTGAATATAATTCACATAAGGGATTGATCAAATAAAAAAAGAAATAATAGAAAAATCCATGAGAGCTTAGGTAACCACGGGTAAATTTTCCATAAAAATAAACTGTTATAATATTTAATTCAAATGAAAAGTATAATTATTATTTACATTTTGAAATATATTTACATTACATTTTATAGAAATTATTGAATATTAAGCTAATTAACATATAAATAGCAAGTGAGTCTAAACTTGCACCTAACATGTCCCCTTAAAACAGTTCAATTAGTTAAATTACGTGACACAAATTATGAGTGCACGAGTTCAAACCCCCGCAATACACTTCACCCCTTTCTCATTTTCTTCTCCCCTCTTCCCCACTGACACGTATCATAAAAGGACCCATTAATTCATATTGCTCACATAGAGAATATAAAATTAACCAAATACATTCACTATTAAATATTTAATGTTATCGTGTAAACATTTGAATAGAAAATATCTCCAAATTACTAATATAACTCAAATGCTTCTAATTATATACAAGGTTAAATTAATACTTTGGTCCCTACACGTGAGACTGATTTTCGATTTTGTCCCTATAGGTAAAAAAGTTTCAAATCAGTCCCTATATATAAAATTATTTTTAATTTGATCCTCACCGTTTGTTAGTGTTATAACGTCATCACATGATAGGGGTTAAATTGAAATTAATTGTCACATTTAGGGATCAAATTGAAAATTATTTTCACGTGTAGGGACCAAATTCAATTTTTTTTCTTGAATTCAGTCCTTACAGGTGACAGTAATTTTCAATTTGAGCGTTATACTTTAACTCCAACAAATGACGTTATAATACTAATAAACGATAATAACCAAATTAAAAATAATTATACATATAGGGATTGATTTGAAAAATTTCTACGTATAGGGACTAATTTGAAAATCAATATCATATATAAGGATCAAATCATTAATTTAACCTATATAGAAAAATATACCAAGTATACGGGGACCAACTTTTGAATAATCACTCAAAAAAGAACCGTTTCCAGACAATTTGCCTCTATTCATCTTTTGCACACAATCTTCTATTCACATTGAAATATCTATAGAATGAGCTAATATATTTACAGTGCTTGGCAGCTTCTCCGAGATTATAAGAGATAGTTTATAATGGAAGCCAAAGTAATTTCGTTTGATAAGCACCTGTCATGAATTTATAGTGTTTTTTACAGATGCTATTAGAAGTAGTATTTGAGCGTATAGGTTATAGCGTTTCAATTTTTTTTACTTTTATCCTTATTATCTTAATTTAATTCTATATTTATCCTCTTTTCTGGCTTTTATGTAAAATCATTAATGAAGATATATTTTTATGTCATTTTATATTTTTTAACTAGTTCAACCGCTAGTTTTATCAAATACTATCACACAAAATAAGCTATATTATCCATTATCAGTTACCTCATCCGCTAGCCGCTATAAGCTATCCATTATCAACTAATTTATCCGCTAACAGCTAATTTTATCAAACAGATTATTATCTACTCAAAACAGCTTTATGTGGGTTGTATAATAAAATAGGAAAAATTATATATATATATATATATATATATATATATATAATATATTCTTTTTAATAAAGCAGCGTAATGATTTTTCCGAAACAAGTATTAAACAACAATGAGAGTTTTTTTGTTACCAACATATGGTTGATCTGAGTGGTAATGAGTTTGGACCCTTAAATAAGTGGTCAAGGGTTCGATCACTGGTTCTTGTATATGAAAAAAATCTGATTGGGAGAGATCATCCCTTAAATGTCATCCAGTATCTCGAGGGATTAGTCTTCACAGTTACAGACAATGGATACCTTTCAAAATAAAATAAAAAAATGAGAGCTTTTTTTACGTCAGCCATGAAACTATGCAATTGTGTTATAATATGAACCAAATCTTCAAAAGAAAAATATCAAATTTGATTGTTTTTTAATAGTTTGTAAAAAATTTTATACTGATAATCTGTATAAATTTAATAATGTGTTATACTATACGCATTATTAGTGTAAAAAAGATTTCACAGTCAAACAATCAAAAAAATCACGATATGAATGACTTTCAAAATAATTAGGATAAATATCGAATATTTTTTATGATGAGTCAAATTATAATTAGTTGACAATATAAAAAATTATATTATCCGTTGATACCAATTAAACGCATTTGTTAATAGCTCTACCAACCTTTTTTTTTTTTAATTTCTCTTTACTTTTAACTATTAAATTAATATTTTCTAGTTTTTTTTATGGAAAAATGGATATCACTTTTTATTCAATGTCTCGACACAAGTCCCAAAAATACAATGAGAAACGATGGGAGGAATTTTCTCAATCCAATATTAATATGAATGATTAAGAGCATACTTAGCTAAACCATGAATTATCCTATTTCCTTCCCTTCTTACGTGAGAATATGATATATTGAGGAATTGAGCCTATGACATTTTTCAATCATTCAAAATTAGGTCCGCGTAAGATGAAGACCGGTCCAGTTTTCGGAGTCTCATCACTAGGAAAAGGGCATCTGACTCAACAATAACATTTATGAACATCATTTATAGAGCAAATTGCATCCCAAAATTGATTTCAATTGCTTTTGTTGCACCGAGTTCTTCAAAGCACCGTCTTATTCAGGTCCATCACCGTCTTAGTATATGACAACTGTAAAAAAACTTATTCTACAATGTGAAAAAACAATTTAACAAAATATATTGAATACGGTACAAGAATACAATTCATAAAGTAAACACAACATTGGGATATATATAGTCCATATAATACATGCACTAAATACAAGAATGCAAATCAAACAGTATGTAGTTCATTTAAACAGTATCAGTCCATATAGTATGTTGTGCACCTAAACAGTATCAACCCATGCAAATACAACATAATGCATCATTCCATACAGTATGCATAAAATATATGTTTTGTCAGTCCATAAAATATGCTATGCACTTAAACAGTAATTAACAATAATGCAACACACGGAAGTTTTACATTTGTCATGGTTAAATTAGATGACCCAAAAAATCAAAGTTGATGCTAAAGGATAAATGAATTAGATAAAAATCAAAGTTGTTGTCTTTTAATTATTTAACAACACATGATTAGATAAAAGAGTAAGTTTTATGGTGACAATATATATTAAAAATTAAAAATAAATAATAAATAATTTTCGTACATGGCAGCCTACGATTAAAAATAATAATTTAATGTCCGTTTGATTTAGATTCTGGAGAGGCCAGAATCAATTCTAAAAGCAAAAACAAAGTTACTAGAAGTGAAAGTTACTCTTCTTGTGTTTGGGTGGCAAAATCGTGGTGGATAGAATTGATTCTGGGGTGGGTAGAATTGATTCTGATGGAAGCAAAAATTCCTAGCTCTTGGGTTGAATAAAATCAATTCTGGGTGTGGGACCCACAAAATTCTTTATATTTACACATCAAAAGTTATTATACTTTTATCATCTAAATGAAATCAATTCTTATGAACCCACTTTTAAAATATCATTACCAAACAAAAATTAATTTTTTTAAAATCATTTTTTTTAAATCAATTACTCATAATCAATTTTATCACAATCTAAAACAAACAGATCCTTAATACATGTGGCAGTGCTGATGTGATGTTTCGTTAGCCATGTGAGCACTTATTGGTGGGTCGCTATCGACAGAAACTAAAACCAAATGTTTTAAACTTGTAGGGACGGAAACCAATAAAAAAAAGAAAATGCAAAGATGAAAACCAAAATTCGTCTATTTTATATTAACTAAAAAATTCATTAAACCAATGTTAACACTAGCCATAAACGGAGATTTTTAAAATATTAACAAATATCTTGATACCTTCTACATAAACTTAGATAGAAGACTAATGATTCAAAATCTATTTGGTTGAGATTATTTTTAATATAAAAGGAAAAAAAAACAAGTTTTGAAACATTTTTTGAAGAGATATATAAAAAATGTTTTTGACCAACATCATTCTGAAATATAATAGAGAAATCTAAAACAATATGCACTAAACTTTTAAAATAATTGATTCCATTACAGCGAGGATCCTTTAATGTGTGAATATAGAAAGAATAACCAGTCATATGAGTGGTTCTTTCTTCTTAGCCGCCTCTGTCTCAATCATACGTGACCTACTATCCCTCTCTCTACTTTTCATTATAAATGAGCACTGGATCTGAGTTTTTTTTTTTTTTGTTGTTGTTGTTGTTATTAATTTTCTTCCCAAACTAGGTCTATAACTAGGAAAAGGAAAACCGACAGATTCCATTTAAGTTGCTTTGCTTGATTCAATCCTTCAATTAAATTAAACAACTGTGCAGGTTTGGATTATAATTTGTATTTGACAAATGTAGTTCCGTGATTTCAAATTTACTTTTGCAATTTTTTTGTGATATTTGGATTCTAATTAGAAGAATTAATTTTGAGATCAAACGTGAGTTTGGGTGGAAGTAATAATTTGTTGTTTTTGTATTTGTCAAAAGTCAGTTTGAGTTTTTCAATTACAACTTTTACTATATTATCCTTAAAAATTAATTACTTTTCATACTCATTTAAAAGTTGATAGAATATTATTATTTAAAAGTTGAAGGACATTCTGGTAACTAAACATTCAAAAGTCAGTTTGAATGGTACAATCCAAACAACATTTATTCTATCAAAATTACTTTTAACAATAAAGTATTCAAACATAAATCAATTACTACCAACTTACTTTTAATCAAAATTCAGTTTATAAAACCCAATTTATCAAAACTCAGTTTAACAAACGTTAAACCAAACACATTCTAGGACAATTCAAGTCCAAACCAAATGAATGGAGTGTTGTTGCGTGAGCCGCTAGGCTCAACAAATGTTGTATTGGGTAAACCAAGTTCCAACCTTGTATAGTATGGAGAAATTTTAAATGTAAAATAATAATTTAAAAAAATATATCTAATATGACTCAAATAATTGAGTGAATATGAAAGTAATACTTATATAAGAATTTCTTTTAGAATGCATACCTATATGCCTCATAGTCAAATGATGGTTGGTACCTAATCGTTTTAGATCGTGCCACTATTGTGGCTTGCAATTCGGATTTGCAGCGTTGTAGTTTTCTCTAGCAGTTCTAAAGCACATACTCATGAATATCGTATACAATAGATGTTAATTTAGTTAACAATTTTTGGGTGAAGAAAGTTGCACCACTAAAGAGAATCAAGATTGTGTTGCTTGTTTCAGTCATAATTATTTAACCAGAGGGAAGTTACATCTTCACATTACTTGTTCTACCTAGAAAATACTCAACAATAAATCCATTTATAAATTATTTTTCTTCAAGTAATATATTTGCAGCATGACTCGACTAATACTTTATTATTATTATGATGGCTGAGCCCAAGTTGTATTGGTTCGTTACGTTAGTGTATAACAACAAAACAAGTGAATAACTGATTGGCATTATTATACTTTTCGTCTCCCAATTTTTTTACTTGTGCGATTTTGATTTTTCAAAAATTTTAATTGCACTTTTCGTCCCTCAACTTTTTCAATTGTGTGATTTTGGTCCCTAAAGAAATTTAATTGCACTTTTCATCCCTCAACTTTATGAAATTGTGCAATAAAAGCCTTTATTTTGGTCCCTAGAAGGACTAATTTTGCACAATTTCACAAAGTTGAGGATAACAAGTGAAATAAAATTTCTTTAGGAACCAATATCGCGCAATTGAAAAAGTTAAGAGATAAAAGTGCAATTAAAATTTTTGAGGGACCAAAATCGTACATTTTAAAAAATTGGGAGACTAAAAATATAATTATGCCTAACTAATTTAAGAAAACGTCTCTTGTATTGGCGGTTATGAGAAAGGACTTGATCCATTAACCTGATGTGGTGGTCAATTTTGTTGGAGGAATCAGATATAGCAATTTTTTTTTGTGTGCGCGCACAAAAATATCTCTAATTGATAGTCGGAGATTAATTCACTTCGAGATGTAGATATCATTGAAGTTAGATTTATCTCTCCCAAAAATATATTTTTCATACACATGATAGGAATGAAACCCTTAAAAACATACATAAAGAACCATATTCCTGGCTGCTGCACCTCCGGTCCACAATTCCTGGCAAGCCTAGCTGGCTGGACATAGCAATTATGTTCACGTAGTAAGTCCCCAGTCGAACAAGGCTTGAAATAATTGCTGCACATTCTGTTGGACTGGGTTTGCAGCCATTTTCAATTATTTTTCTTTGTTCTTCCCTCGGGAGCCGGGGAGGGAAGGTATTGACTATTGAGACTTAAGAATTTATTCATACATACTATGAATTATTGTTTATCGTCTATTGAAGAATAAAGTTTCTTAACAATTAATGTTTTTGCCATTGAGGTTTTAAAAAGTACGAAGAGGAAACCTTAGTTAAGTTAAAATGATATGGTTAATTTTTTAAATTTTACAAAAGAACTCTTATAGCTAATTATAGGAGTGTTCATGAATAAGTTTTGTTTGATTTGAATTTGTAATAAAAAAAATTTGATCCAATCAAATTTTAATGGTTTAATTCGATTCAAATTTGTATTTTTTTAAGGAAATCCGAACCATTCAGTTCAGATTGGATGTAACTCGAAATTTTTTGTTAAAATAAAAAACAAATGTGCAGCAAGAGACTACAGATGAATCAAATCCAATATTTGTGCATATGCAGCTTTCTTATATGAGTACAAATTTTGTAAAATTTAATAGAAACCATTCTCAAGCACAAATAATAATTGATCTTGCAACAGAGAACTTTCCAAACTCAACATAAAAAATGACACCTTGCGCCCCATAACTCCAATCACATAAAGACATTATAATTTATAAGATCCCTCCCAATGCAACCGGAAATAATTAATTAAACATGTTACAACTTGAGATGAACGACGGACGGCTGACGGCGGCAACGATTGGAAGCAACACTGTACTGGAAAGTGTCCGTGAACTTGAAGAGTGAAAGTGAGGCAGAGCTCTGTATCGGACGGCAACTGCAACTGGACTAGAGAATTAGAAGAGTAACTGAGGTGTCTATAAGGTAAGACACTCTAGGATTAAAGGTTCTAAAAACTAATAAATAATCAAAATAAAAAATATAAATGTATATAATATAAAATTTTTACGTTTACCTTAATATATTAGTTAAATTATTCCTTTAGTCGCTTATTTGTTTTAATTTATTGAAGTTTTTAAGTTGGTCCCTTATTTATCAAACTTTAAGCAATTTGGTCCTTTCCGTTAAGTTTCATCGTTAAGTTCTGGCTAAATTATTCTTTTGGTCCCTCATTTATTTTAGTTTATTCAACTTGATCCCTATATTTTATTCAACTTGGTCCCTCATTTGTTTTAATTTATTCAACTTGGTCCTTTATTTATTTTAATTTATTCAACTTATCGTTGAAACTTAACAAAAAAGATCAAATTGCTTAACGTTTGGCAAGTAAAGGATCCAACTTCAACATTTTTAAAATAGAGGGACCAATTTCAATAAATTAAAACAAATGAGGGACCAAAAGAGCAATTTAACCTTAATATATATATATATATATATATATATAGTATGTCCATGAGAGAAAAAGTTATCTCATAATTTGATAAGGGACAAGATTTTGGGTTTTTGTCCAGTCCCTCACCCTTTTTTTTGTCGTGTCCTGTGAGTACTTTTCAAATCAAATATGGAACAATTATTTTTATACTGTTCAGTCCCTTACTTTTTAGCAAATCAAACGCAATTAAGCTATTTTAGTCTCTACCATTAAGACGTCTCGCTATTAATTAATGATATGTTTAACATAATTAAGTCCAACCCAAAATTGTCACATGTCTTGTATATCCCATGTAGGGATGACAAAAATTACTCGCACCCGCGGATATTCGCATGGATTATCCGTAATGGATAATAAATAGATATTTATTAGATGGAGATGGGAATCATAGTACCCTCCTAAGAACAGGAGGACCAAAGCACGTTACTAATGGGGTAATTGGGCCAGAAAGTGGAAATGGATTCAGGGCTAGCAGACCCAAACATACTGAAGACTGACAGTTGAAGATTATGAGTCATGTTTCCTATTCTCTTGCATTATGTTTTATACTTTCTGTTAGAATATGGAATATTCTCATTTATGTTTTAGCTTGTAAATGTTGTGCGTCCACCTTGGACAGTGATCTGAGTTTGTAGGAACCATACCAAGGCTATATAGCCATACATTTTAATGAGGAAACTAAGAAGAAATTAATCAGAATTTTATTATCTTTTACTCTTTCTCTCTAAACTTTTGGAGCTCACCCTTGCTCGAAAAGGGGATTATATCATATCCGTATTATAGATATCCGTATATTCATAATAAATATTTTTTATTAAATAATATATATATATATATATATATATATTATATGACAAATTATATCATTTTGAAATGAAATAATTTTTTTTTTATTTCATACTTTGTAGTGGTTAAATCCATAATAGTTAAATTTTTAAATAGATATAGTATATAATATAATGTTAATATAATATATTATTGTATTATATTATATAATTTTATTTTCTTTCTTTTTATTTTAAACTTTTAAATATTCACGGATATCCACTACCCGTATAAATATTTATGGATATTAACGGGGATGGATACGGGAGAAGCACTTCCCGCATCAGCCCGTTACCATCTCTAATCCCATGTGACATAATATTTTTTGAAATTAATGATATATGTTTAACATAATTAAATCCAACTGAAGATTGTCACATGTCTTTAAATCCCATGTGACATAATATTTTTTGTCACATCGCCTATCCTCTCTTCTTCTTCATATAATATAATTAAATAATGAAAATCATATAAATACACGATGATGTACCAGCAATATTATTTGTACACCCAAAATGGGATATCTTTAGTAGACATCCCATTTTGAGTGTAATTTTTTTTTTAACTTCAATTACAAATTTAAAATATATTCAAGTTGTACTCATTCAAAATGGAGTGTCTATTATAGATGTCCCATTTTAGATGTACAAATAACATTCGTCATGATGTATCTATGCATTTACCCTTATATTGCCTAGATCCAATATTTTGAATTTATAGTTTAAAGTAATAATTTGGTCCTTATAGATATCACATATTCTTTATTTAGTCCTTATACGTAAAATATTATTAAAAAGGTCCTAATACGTGCCATCGTTACCCATTTGGTCCCTCCCGTTATCATGTCGTCTCTAATGACCCGTTAATTACTATGTATAAGGACTAAATGAAGAATTTGTGTCACGTATAGGATCCAATAATTTATGTTAAAATAATAATCAGATCCCTACATGTGACACAAGTTCTTCATTTAGTTTTTATATGTATGAGTTAACGGATTATTAAAGACGATAAGATAACGAGAGGGTCCAAATGAATAACAATTGCATGTATGAAAATATTTTTAATATTATTTTATATATAAAGATTAAATAAAAAATTAGTATCACATATAAAAATTATTATTTAAACCTTTTTAGTATTGCTTGGGGCGGTAGGTTGGACTTGTGTGGAGAAGTACATTGCTATCACCCAAGTGACTATTGGATCATTGTTAACTTTTTATGGGATGATTCAAACTCTTTTGCTGAGTTGCGTCAGCAGGATGGCAAATTCTGAAAACAATACGAGATAGTGCACGGCATGTCAGGTACGTGATGAAGTATTTCAAGTCAGCATTAGAAAATATGAATTTTATAATAATAATAATAATAATAATATAGCCTTTACCTACCCTCTCTCTACTTGCGACTGCAAACACTTTCTACGGATATTATTCGCTTTTGATAAATCAAATCAAACGTCTACTCTCTACCAACCCAAGCAACACGTGTCAGGATATCAGTTAATCAGTTGATTACAAAAGTCAATACCTTTTGTTATTAGGAAATCTATCTTCCAAATTTCAATGCAAAAATATGATTTGTTTGACTAACGATTCTCTCAAAGTTTTTGTATATTCGGCCAAATTTATTTTTAAATTGGTGCTGTTCATCAATATAATTCGACCTCTTTTATTTTTTGTGGTCTTAATTCGACCTCTTTTCATGACTATGCTTTGTACCATATAAAGGTCCAGTTTGGGTCTTGGGCTTTATTCACAGAAGAGGTTCCAACTCCTAAGGCCGGTTGCGGTATTGTGGGTAGAACTTATAACAAGTAAGCCGGGGGTCATGTCCAGAATTGGATGCATGGGTTTATGATTTGAGAGCTTCGTCTTTGTAATTTTAAATTTTCTAAAGGAGGAGGATAGTTTTTTCTCTTTCCAAATTCTACTCCTATCTCACAAACTCTCATTTTCCTTTTCACAACCTTCGCATTTGATTATTTACAGACACAATATTATATATATATATATATATATATATATATATATATATATAGAGAGAGAGAGAGAGAGAGAGAGAGAGAGAGAGGAAAGGTTAGAGAGTGTGTTTCAAGATCTACGTGTATTTGAATGAACGTTTGACAAACATGATTTTGGATAAAATTGATTTTAATACAATTAAGTTTGAAATAAAATGATTTATATTTGGATGTTTTTATTTTAAAAACTAGTTTGATATAAGATTTATTGTAATTTTCCAATACAAAAACAGAAGCTACACCAAACTACTTCTGATTGAATCAATTTTGGATATAAAATTGTTTCCCCAAACGTGTAACGAAACACTTTTTTTACTATAATCGGGTTTAACAGCTGCAAAAACACTTCCGATGTTTTCAAAAATGGAGCCAAACACACACTAAATCACATTTATCTATTATGTTGAGTTCCTATCAATAATTTCGCCAATTATTAGGCTCATCTCCCACTTACTATTAAAGGATGTAAATTACATAAGAATCTTAGGCCAGCTAACAATGAGTTATCTATCCCAATCCTGAACATTTACAATGGAATTCAAGCTTTGCAAGCGTGAGCACGGTATATGCATAAGAGTTCTACGATTCATCCATCAAAATATGTATGCCACTTTTATACCAATCACCACATAACATACGCCGATTATCACATAATACATCAGTCATCAGGTAGTAGTCAATCACCATCTTCAAGCACCATATAATACACACTGCTCACTAATTATTTGCACGTTAATCATTGATGTAAAAGTGATTTGCAAAATTTAACGTGCAATTTTTTTTTCCTATGAAAAATTGCTCAAGTTGCATGACATGAAATCCAAGCTTTGATTTCCCTAGCGGAACTCCATGGCCTGTTGCATAAATCCTTGTTCTTTTGTTATGGGATAGCGAAAGCCAGCACCTAAGATATGACGAGAGAACCTCCCTGTCCTATAGTGCAGAGATAGAGGGAGCACCTTAGGGCCGATCAGAAAGATGGAACTGAAACTTAGGGTGTGTTTGTGTAAATAACTTAATTATGCATTTATTTAATAAACACTTTTTCAAATAAGCTAAAAATAACATATTTTTATAAGCTTATCTAATAAGCTTATGAAAATAGGCTAAAAAAAACTTGTGAAAAGATCATAAACTATTTGTATAAGTTTAATTTCATAAGCTATTCTCATAAATTTTTTATAAGCTATTCCAAACACATCCTTATTCTTATTATTCCTAAAACGTTAACAAGGAAAAGTTTAGCAGCTCCTTTAGCTCTTTTTTTGAAAAATTCTTACATAAACCGATTGAATCTCTCACATTCTTAATTAACGATTAACTACCATAATTAATTATTGATTAACTATAAAAGCATAATTAACACAGTGCACCTGACTTGGATTAACTAAGTTTATGCAAGAATTTCTCTTGCCCTATTTTATAGCTCCCCTATATGATAAAATACGGGTGTATTTGAAAAAATCAGGAAAAAACAGATTATGCTAATAATCGATTATTGTGATTATCAATTATAATCAAAATATGTTTTTGTTTGGATAATTTTTCTGAAAAAGCAATTTAAGCAATTTTAAAATAATCTATTTACTTTGGATGGTAAAAAAAAATCATTTACATAATAAATTACGAAAAAAGGGTATGAAGTTATTTATATAACTTAATAATATTTGTTTGGAAGTTAATTTTGTAGGGGTAAATAGAGAAAAGAGTTTTGAGAATAAAAAATAACTAAACCACAATGATCTTAAGCTAAAACAAATTAGATGAAATAAAACTTTTTTTTTTTACCCAAACTAAACTTTTTTATAAATTTAAGCTAATTATCAAATATGATAGATTATGTATAAAACAGTTTTTTAGCCAAAAAAACAACTAAAATAAGAAAAATCAATCTTTTCCGAATACAATTTATATATTGGACTCTTCAGCACATCTGCAACCATGCTTTACGTTTAGGATTTGACTCCTCTAAAGTGAGAAATTAAGGACGTATCCACCATTGATTTGATAAATGCATAAAGATCTTAACCCACTAAAAATGATCCAAAGGTAGATATACTCTTACTTTCTCACTTTAGATGAGCCAAATTCTTCCGTTTTTACTCCGCATCATCACAAGCCTGGATTCACAATTATCATTTACATATTTGACAGTGCAGCACATAGTATCCGGGACTAGTTGGTCAAAAGTCTTAATACTTGTCAGGCATTATCCATCTTTCTTTTTTCTTTATCTTTAACCCTTTTTTCCCACATGTGGCATCATACATTCATAACAAAAAAAGGTGGGGGCAGGTTATCTCACCTCATCTTTCGGCAAGATGGGCATAGGCTTTCTCAGAAAGAAGCATATTATGTTTATGGAATGTTGTAGCATGCACCAGGAAAATTAATTTGCATCCATGCACTTTAAGTACCTTTATTCCTAGAGTTGGTGTTTCAAAACAAATACTAACAGAGTAACAGCAACAGGCATCATGAGAAGGGCATGAACATAAATCATAAAACTTCAACCATACTGTCTGCTAGAAAAGTCTTGTAACATACATAATGTAATGCCGGGAACAGCAAGCAAACTCTTATCCTGTGTTACTGAAAACATGAGGAAACTTCAACAGTTCTCTATCCCCTATATTACCTGCCAAAATAGAAGAAGAAAATTCTGTTGCTTTGTTTGCACTTTAGTATCTCTGCACAATCCATGAAATGATGAGTATGCAGATAGATAAACTTTTCAAGGTCTTCATTTAACAGCTTGTTAGGGGACATAGAAGCAGACTTTCTACATTACTGAATCCAATGAGTCAGGAGACATGAAGAAGCTTGTTAACAGCCGAGTCGAGAGCATCTGCATGCCTACGTAGGATTTTTCTTCAGACCATTAAGGATTCAACGCGAAAACTGAACTAAGACTAAACAAGGCAGAAAAAGAAGGATTATCTAACACCCCAAAGATTTCCCAACCAAGTCTTTAGCAGAAAGAGAGTACAACTGCTGCAAATATATACAATGCTACTTACACAAACACACACACACATCACTTCACAATTCCCACCATTTGATTGCTGGTCCCACTAAAACTTCTGCACACCTCTACTTTGATCGTATCACTGTATACTGATGTGTAAGTGTGCATAACAAGCATTTATCTACCTCCCAAAATAATAGATATAACCTTACATTATAAAAAGATTGTGAGATGAATGTTTAGCCTGTCAAAATGCATGAAGAAAAAGTTAAAACAAATTAGTTAGGAAATAGTAAAGTAATTGGATACAGTTGGGATGCCAGAGAATCAACGCTCTTCATCTCCTCATTCAATCTGCACCCCAAAAAAGAAAATTAAAACAGGATTAGGAACTAGCAAACTTCAACTTGAAGCTTCATCTATTTTCTTTTACTTTCTCCCATATACTTTGAGTTTAATTTTGATATACTGTCAGCACTGTCAATCAATCACAAACATCTTATGTGTGACTTTTAAAGCAGTTATTATAAGAATCAAACATTTTTAATGATGTGATAATTTATGATTGGTTGACAATGTAAATTTTTTACATTGATTGAGAGTGCTTACCAAATAAATCTAAATACTTTTCCCATTTTCTAACTTACACTTATTTCTTGTCTCATGTCAAAGAAGCAAGACAACGGAAAAAAGAGAGTAACAAAACAAGGTTGAGCTACAGGTAAATGGAGTGACTTGAAAACACAAGTTCTAAGTAAGAGAAAGATTCATGAAGATGAAGAAGAATAAGAAATAACAGAATGATCCTCCTTGAGTTCTGATAGATGATACAGTGGTTTATATGGTGTGAGTTAGTTGCTAACTGCATAACAAACTCTACAACTGACTTTAGCCTTTATGAAAAGCACCTAAACTAACTGTTAGAACCAGATGCCTCGTGTGCATCTTGATTGGCTGATACAAGTAATGAGGATGTAAAGATAATATACCTGAGACATGAATTTATATAGCGATTCCCTTGGTTGCTGCGTCAAGCACTGAAAAACACAAAGATATCAACGCGATTATTTATTGAATAATAATAATATACAACTAATACTATGAATTCATTAACTAATCGGATTGTAAAGTATGAATTACCAGATTCCTGAAGGCGACCGGTAGCGTCGGTAAAGCAGTGCATATGGTCGAGAGTGGTGGTAGTAGAGTTGGAGAGAGCCAATCGGAGAGAGGCGAAGAGAGAAGTGAAACTCTCGGCGATGGCCAATGAATCTCTCTCACCACTTCAATCGCTCTCATAATATCACTCTCATTCAAACTGATTGTGCTTCTGAGATTGGGGTTTCTCGATTACCTGAACCTTCTTCTTCTTCTTCTTCTCTGTCTCCCATCGATCCAAGAAACAATCACTATCACAAACAACAAGGTAAGATCCGTAGAAATCAGGTACATGTTTTCAACTTTTTCTTATTCCAAAACCAAAACCATAATCAAAATCAAAATCTTACAGTGGCAGCGGAAATAGATTATAATTGTAATTGTAATATCAGAAATTTTGATTACTTGAATCGGGCTTTACTTAAGTAGTAGGTCCGAAATTGCTCCACAATTTGAAGGCTGAATCGATCTTGCTTGGCTTCAAAGTTCAAACTTAAGTTACAAACTGAATCGGGCTAAATTGTTTGCTAATGGAGCGTTGAGGAGCTATTAACAATACATGGAGATGGCTGTTTTCACCATAAAAATCTTTAGGTTAAAGGAATATAGTGGTCCCAATACGTGATATCGATTATTCATTTAGTCTTTATTCATAAAAAGTTATTAAAAGGTCCTCATACGTGCAATTTTTATCCATTTGTCCCTCTCGTTATGTTATCGTCTCTAATGATCCGTTAACTACTATGTGTAGGGACTAAATGAAAAATTTATGTCACATATAGGGACTAAATATAGAATTTGTGCTACGTATAGGGACCCAATAATTTAGGTTAAAATAATAATTGGTCCCTATATCATGACACAAATTCTTCATTTAGTCCCTATACGTGACAAAATTCTTCATTTAGTCCCTATACGTAGTAGTTAACGAATCATTAAAGATGACGGCATAACGGGAGGGACCAAATGGGTAACGATTGCACGTATGAGGACCTTTTTAATAACTTTTTTATGTATAAGGACTAAATGAAGAATTGGTATCACGTATAGGGACCAAAATATTACTTTAACCAAATCTTTATACTATCACACTTTTTTTTTTTCTATTCCCTAAATACCTTTTTCTTTTTCAATAATTTTTTTCTTAAATCCTTTTCATAATTCCATGCCACCGTCCATCTCAAGAAACTCTTTTCTTCCCACTCCGTGTTATTATTTCTCTCTTCTTTCTCGTTCACTCATTCAATTCAATTCAATTGTAGTCATTCAATTCAATTCAATTATAGTTATTCAATTCATTGGGAAAACACATTCAGAATACATTATTTACTATAAATTCTTTATCTTTTCTCGTCGTGATCAGGTACGTAACTTCCATGTTATGCAATTTTTTTATCATATCGAAAATAAGTTTCCGAAATACAATTGTTTACCAATCGGAAATAAGTTTCCAGAATTCTCTGTACAAACTACCGGAACCTTATTTCTAAATATAAAGTATTTTTAGTTAACAAACCGGAACCATATTTCCGAACTACATTTCTTCGATACCAGAATTATATATCCGGAATAAGTTGCATAGTGTTCCGAAAACATGTTTAACTTATTCCGGAATAAGCCATACGATGTTTCTGGAAATAAGTTTTCAGTAGCAAAAAATTTTCAGTTGTTTTGGTATTCCAAAATTAAGTTTCCATTGTTGTTTGCATTTGTATTTCATAAACTTAATTCGGTGAGCATGAAAAAATTAAATAAAAAACAGATCGAAACGTACCTGACAATGAACTAACGAAGAAGGCGAGCAGAAGAAGCCAACAAGACAGTAGCTGCACCAGAAGAGTTCTGCGAGCAGCACTCACAGCACACTAGCGAAGAGGAGGAAAGAGATGGGGTTTTTTAGGGGAGGAGTTAAGTTTTTTTGGGGAGCAGTTGGGGTTTCTGTGAGAAGGAAAATAGGAGGGAGATATCTGATACGAGTATTTTAGGAAAAGCAAAAAAATTGAGATTAGGGGTTGTATTAAAGATTTTTCTTGTGCAAAGACTTATAGCTAATGATAACTTTTCATACTAAATGGATATAAACTTGGCCCTTTTTTTTAGAAACCTAAAGCTAGGGCTTCACTAGCTTAGGCCTCAGGCCGGCCTGCCAACAATGTCCAACACAGTTGACAGACAGTTGGTTCCTTAAAACTGTTGTCAGATGTTCGATTTGTATTTTGTGTATAAAAAAACTTTGCTAAGAAGAGTTAGAACTCACTTCGACGATTTCTAAGTCTCGGAATGGATTAGTTACCAGCTATCGATCGGATGATACCCTTGTGCATAGGAAAAAAAAAACTAAATTCACATTATTAATTAAAATGAATACGCAATTAGTTGAGAAAAAGTCTTGCCCGTAAACAAACTAATATTCAATATAAATGAAATTTTCATTATTAATTAATATTTTACGGGATCTTTTTTTAAATCATAAAGTTTAAAAAAACTTACTTTATTACAAAGATTTTTAAAAATTCTAAAGGTATATGGTTATAAATACAAAATGCATGTTAAATAAATAAATTCTTAGAGCAATAATTAATTTTAATTTAATTATTAATATTAAAATACTAAATTTAAGATTCCCATATATAAATATAAATTAATTGCATGAAAACTTATTATTTTAAAATACTTTTAATGAATTTTATTTAAATATCCCTTTAGAATTTTTTTAAAAGTTTAATGTTAATGTATTGTGAATGTAAAATTTTTTACCATCACTCGATGATATATATTGCAATTATAACTTTTGAATTAGTTGTTGT